>JACXIK010000022.1:1941574-2465934 GCA_014737385.1 Bombus superbus
AATTACATTAATGTTAAGTAAAACTTTTGTTTCCAGTTTCTTCATTTTACTCATCGATAATTTGGGATCATTTACACGTGTTACAATCATATCTCATTAATAACAATATCGTAGTAACGAAAAAAATAGGAAATTACATTAATGTTAAGTAAAACTTTTGTTTCCAGTTTCTTCATTTTACTCATCGATAATTTGGGATTATTTATACGTGTTACAATCATATCTCATTAATAACAATATCGTAGTAACGAAAAAAATAGGAAATTACATTAATGTTAAGTAAAACTTTTGTTTCCAGTTTCTTCATTTTATTCATCGATAATTTGGGATTATTTATACGTGTTACAATCATATCTCATTAATAACAATATCGTAGTAACAAAAAAATAGGAAATTACATTAATGTTAAGTAAAACTTTTGTTTCCAGTTTCTTCATTTTACTCATCGATAATTTGGGATTATTTATACGTGTTACAATCATATCTCACTAATAACAATATCGTAGTAACAAAAAAATAGGAAATTACATTAATGTTAAGTAAAACTTTTATTTCCAGTTTCTTCATTTTACTCATCGATAATTTGGGATTATTTATACGTGTTACAATCATATCTCATTAATAACAATATCGTAGTAACAAAAAAATAGGAAATTACATTAATGTTAAGTAAAACTTTTGTTTCCAGTTTCTTCATTTTACTCATCGATAATTTGGGATTATTTATACGTGTTACAATAATATCTCACTAATAACAATATCGTAGTAACAAAAAAATAGGAAATTACATTAATGTTAAGTAAAACTTTTGTTTCCAGTGAAGTAATTTTTTCAGTTTCTTCATTTTACTCATCGATAATTTGGGATTATTTATACATGTTACAATCATATCTCACTAATAACAATATCGTAGTAACAAAAAAATAGGAAATTACATTAATGTTAAGTAAAACTTTTGTTTCCAGTGAAGTAATTTTTTCAGTTTCTTCATTTTATTCATCGATAATTTGGGATTATTTATACGTGTTACAATCATATCTCACTGTTAACAATATCGTAGTAAGAAAAAAAATAGGAAATTGCATTTATGTTAAGTAAAACTTTTATTTCCAGTGAAGTAATTTTTCCAGTTTCTTCATTTTATTCATTGTAGGTAAGAGCATCTCTAACAGGTATCTTCGCAATTTCATTCTCCTTTACCGGTACCTTTAACATATATTTCGTACGTTTCTAACGTTTACATGACATAAATGTCAAATATAATTAAAATTACGCGTTACAATCTGCTGGAGAGAATATCTCTGACTTTTATTGCATTCGGTTGTATAACTAATGAAAATGAATCAAAATATTTTCATGATTAATTAAAATTCGGTCTTATTTTACATACGTGTAACTTCTTCCTATTTCAAACTCAAATCCGTGAATATAGAACTTCTGATTTTTTTATTCCCTTATATGTTTCAGAGGAATTCTTACCAACTTCCATTTCTAAAATCATTTTTAAGATAAAATACACTTTTTTTTTACTAAATGTCGCATATCTTAAAATAATAATCGTTCAAATAAGTGGAATATAACTTATTCGTAGAACTCTATATACGTATATATTATCTTATAAACAGGAAAATCGTAAATGTCTCACTTATATCAAATTGGTAAAATTTGTAACCCAGGCTGGGTTTTGAAAGAAATGATATAAGTTAAACTTAACAATACAAGTACATTCTAACAAAGTATTAAAACTACAATGTAACTTAAAATAATTCATGTTACAAGAATTATAAATCTAGTTACATGAATTATAAAGCCTCGATTTGGCGATATGTTCCTTGACACGATTATCTTCAATAGAGACATTTACTGAATATTCGAATACGATGATTCGGCAGTACGTTTGAAAAGAAATGTAATCCATAGATTATAATAACTGACGCAGTAAAAAGTTCGGAATGATTCAAAATGTACGTGAATCCGAACGCAATGTCCTATATTAATCTTGGAAATTCCATAATCTTAATTACGAAATAGACTACAATATAATGCGATATATGTACTTGCATATTATGCCATATTATGCCGTGAGTCAACCCACATGAGGAACATACACTAGTCTAAACGTACATTTTGACTTCATGAAGGATGCGTATATACCACTATATTGTTAAAACAAACACAAGCATATTCCACTTTCTCGGCGCATATTCTTCCTAATAACTAATTTCAGTGTTGTAAATGTAAGTCATATTATATAAACATATATACTATTGATCCACTGGATCTGAAAGTCATGTGAAATTGGTGCAGTAATCATCGTAATTATATTATTCTTATTATATTCGATGATAACGTTCGTTGTCAATGCGTATTATGATCGGCATTTCTTATACTTTCGTTTCCAATAAGCTAAATGCTGTAGATATATTACTTATTTTATATATGCACTTTATTTATCAATAAGTGGCCCACTAGATGCAATTTACAACACTGGCTAGAAAAAATTACATGGTGTTATTTAAAAACGTGAAAGTGTGTCTGACGTATTTATTGAAAAAGCGCTTTTTAGAATTTGTTATATTCAATTTATTGATTGTGTCAATTCAACGTTAAATAATTTTTGTTAAGAAAATTCTGTTGTCAGATTATCGGAAATGTTTAGGAAATCATGACCATCATTATGATGAAAACCACATGTATCCCACCCGTATAGCTAATCTTTAGCTATACATAATTACTAATTAACGATGTACGACAATGTGGGAACCATATATACTTACTGCATCATGTATCAATCATATTATCATTAAAACACAAATATCTACTAAATTGCTATCTATGTTATTCACTGTATTGCATGAGAAGTATTTACCTCTAATATTCCAGTTGAAAATGCGTAAGTTGCCATCACCAAAGTAGCAAAAAATCCAGCAAAGAATTGATTTCGTCTCTTGTTGGGAAATTCATTTTGTGTATATTTTTTTATATTTTGAGCATTTTCTTTGGTTTTATATTCGCAACATTCGTTTGAGAAATATCTTTCCGATATGCGGGATACAAACGACATTAGGTTTGTGCAGGCTTTTAAATGGTTTTGTAATGCTGGATTTGGTAAAGGAGCTTTGAGCAATGGTGCTAAATAAGAATATACAATAGCATCCAATAGAGTAGGTTCTTCACCCAGAAAATATACTGAATCCCCAAGACTTGTGGATAGCAGTGTCAAACATTTCTGTGCTTCAGAGTAAACCTATTACATATATAACATCAGAATAATATATAAGATGAAAAATCCTGTACGTTAAGTAATTAACAAAGATATATACGGTTGACAAAAACATATTAATTTCAATAATTTTCGTTTGAATTAAAAAATTATTTGAATTTATTGGAAATTCATTTTATGCGACAACTGAATACCTAATATTTATAGTAATAAAGATTAGGAGTAGTAAAGAATAACTACCAAAAATATACCGGTTTATATTAAGATATTGTATGTACATATCGATATATTAAATTTATATTATTCAATTTTATTATATTTATTATTTTATTTGTTATTATATACATTAAATTTTAATATTATGAGTGAAGTGTTAGTATTGTCATTTGTGAAATCAGTCTATTTAATTTATGTAACTACCTTATTTTCTATGATGCTTATATTATCTTCTAAAGGATACAAAGTTTCAAGCATAGTACGAGCTTGTCGTTCAAATTTTCCTGGATAGTAAAAATTTAATGGAAAAGGCAGTGTTTTACAATACCATGGTCTTATTAATTCATTCGCGTTTTTCTCATCTATCCACCTAAAAATATGAATATTTTGTTTTTAATTAATACAATTCCATTGCATTTTATTTTACACGCTCTTGCCTTGTAATAAGAGAATGAATGTATATACCAAATAAACTGCAATGCTGGGAATAATTTTTCTTTCAACATTGTATGATAAGCCATAATCTTTGCACATTCTTTTCGACTTAAATTCTGTTCTGTATTATAATTCTTTCCTCTAAAATATTCTATTATATCCTTGATTTCATTAAATGTACCATCATTAGTTTTTAGTATAGGTAAGTTACCATTAAATGGATTACTAGTTGCATTAATTTTCAAAGGTATACCATTGAATTTGGCATAAACCTAAAGACAAGAAATATAATACTGATCAATATATAGAAATGACTGATAAGTGATAATAAGAACAAATTATTAAAAAACTGAAGTAAGTTCAAATTATGTTCTTCAAACCTTATGGCTTTTGTTATGAGCAGCCGGCGAGAAGTATTTTATGGAGTATGATCGTAAATGTGTTAACAAGCACGGGACCTGACGCGAATCTGATACGTATCTGACGTGAAGTCAAGGAGTCTCAGAAGATTGAAACTTCATCAAAGAATTGAATGAGGAAATCGAGAAGCTACTACGCGAAGTCCGGTAGTTGGTAAAAAATCGGAAAAAATATAGATGAACCTGATGCGAAATCAGGGAGTCGTACACTCGTAAAAAATGTTACTTGAGGTCTCGTAACTCGTAACTGCTGATTAGCAAATGGAGGCATGATTGGAACGTTAAAACCGTGTCATATGAGAATATTCAGGTACAGTTGGAAAGGATCGCTGGTTTAGATATTATAATAGATACGATTGTAAATAAATAATATTTACAACAATAAAAATATATTATTTGCAAAAATAATGTAACAAAAATGAGATCAAAAGTCACAATACACATAAAATTATCTCTCCCATCCTTTCTTATAGTGTACTGACTTATTCTTACCTTCAGCACATATTTAAAAGTAGTACTCAAATAATGAAAAATCAACATACATATTGTTTATTAAAATACTGAAATTACTATCCATCTTTTTTTACAAGATATAAGAGTAATTAAAATATTCTGTAACCTATAACGTCTTCTAACAATGAGAATACATTATAACCTATACACAAATTACATACCAAAATCTGCAAACATTCCGTGTCAACTGATGGTAAACCCCAATCACCTTTCCAAATACTTAATTCAAACGTGTCCATTATCAGAAAATAAAAAAAATTAATCACTTATTTCATAAATTAAAATACACAATAATCACACGTGCTTCTTTTTACTATACAGTAAACAAAGATTTTTCTCGTTATTAAACCAGATGTAAGATTCGGTGTACTTCTCAGAAAATAATCAATGAATTAGTTTGTGAAATCAACAAAAGAAGATTAACTCAAATTTACTTATTTATTTGTACGTATATTTATTTATATATATACATTATATACATTGTTACATATAAAAGTATATGTTACGTATATTAATATAATATAATAACAATTACTATAATAAATATAACGCTTAATAATTATAATATAGCAATAATAATAATAATAATAATATTATTATTATTATTATTATTATTATTATTATTATTATTATTATTACACATACATATGTTACTAATTTATGAAGTAAAAATTAAATTTTCACTGAAAGACATATATAGGTATTTCTGTTACAAAGAAATAGGGTAATAGTGAGCGATTTGGGTAATATCTCCGACTTTTTCAAACTTTAATATATTAAAAAGGGCTATTTAAATGAGCTAAATATTACAAAAAATTGTCACAAACAATTATAAGTATTTTTAATCTTACTTTAAAACTAGATCTAAAGTTAACTCCACTCTAACAAAAACCCCAGAAAATTTCGCCATTTTTAGTTTTCGATCCGCCTACTAACACTAAATCGGCAAAATTGCCGGTGATAGGTATCTCCTCTCATTTCGTCAATTTTGAAATACGTCATAAATCTCAACATTTTCAAGAACTTTTATCTGTACATATAACCGGCACTCGATCTTAGTTTTTAAACTAGGTTGGTGAGGCGGGCGGCCAGTATTTTACTGCTTAGTCACTTTAAAAAATAACTGAATAAATTCGTTGAATTTCAGTTAGGTGAAGCAGTGAAATGTTAAACGGCCACCACACACAAAGGCCAGATTAATATGACTGTTCACCCGACCTAGTTTGATTTGTTGAGAAATGATTTGCGTTAACATTAAATTTAACTCTAGTAAGCGAAACGCGAAATAAAAATGATGAAATTTTCTGGGGTTTTTTCTAGATTGAGGATAGGTTAGATTTAGTTCTAAAGTACAATTAAAAGTACTTATAATTGTTTACGTTACTCTTTTTTATGATATTTTACTTGTTCAAGTAGATTTCTTAATATATTAAAGTTTAAAAAAAATCAGAGATATTGATCAAATTGCTCACTATTATATTAGTAAATCAGTTAGTAATATTAGTCGTTAATCACATCTAATACATTTTTAAATAATAAGAAATGTACATTTGTTGAAATTAACAATGAAATTAGAGCTTGTATTTTTTTTGTTTGCAAATATATATAAATAATGTTTAATAATACCTATCAAAAAAGAAGACTGATATTTCTTTAAAGAATAAAACGCACCGACATGAAAACTTAGATGGCGGTAGGTACATACTGCAGATGGCGCATATAGCGTTCTTCGATTGCGGTCGCAAATATTACAACGTACATTCGACTGGAACCGATTACTATTCACATACTTCTTTGGAAGCAAGAGAGTTCGCTCGATCTTACGTATAAAGCACAAAGTAAGTAGATTACCACAAAACGAAAAATTATAATTGTATGCAGTTGTATTTTATTTTGGGGCAGTATTTATATTTAATTCATTTTGGAATACTTTAAATCCTTATTCAGTTGTTTTTATAAATAGTTTAACAATATTTGCAAGCGTAAATTTAATAATTGCTAGATATTGCAAATATTACAGATTAGCATTAAGGGTAAGAATTATATTTTATTATTCCATTAAACTTAGATTGAAATCGTTTATATTTGACTTCCTTTTTACAAAGACCTATATATTCTGTTTCTTCCTTCGGAAGGTTCTCGATGGTCCAAATCACACAAAAAAGATATTATAGGAAGCTTGAATATCGACGTTACTACTAGAAATCAATTCATTAGTTTCACAGGTAGTATTCAATTGTATTATACGAAATATATGTTACAACATGTATTTCGAAAGATTGATGATTGTGTGGAATGTACTTGCATAAGTATGGGAAACATTTTATACTTGCAGACTAAATCGTTAATCTCTTACGTTTAAATCTGGACAGTCAGCACAATTGATATAAAGTTTTCTTTCGAATGTAAATGTCTAATATGGATTATTTTACTTAAATTGTGCCAATTTTTAACATTTTATAAAACACCTTAATTGTATTTTTTATATTTTTCGTAATTTGAAATGCCTGACCTTCAACGGTCTCTTATTTCACCAGTTCTAGAAGATTCATTGCTTTTAATACTCAATCACGTTATTCATCTACTATTATTCAGCTAATTTTCAAATACATTAATTAGTAATAATTTTTGATATTTTATTTTCTATAATCATTTGCATATTAATTTCATAAAAACTGCGACATATTACGAAGCATATTTTTTCTTATTATTTTTTAACAAATTTATATATAATATTTAGATAATACGAAAGAGAATTAGAATTTATGTAACAGCGATAAGCCGAAGGTTAAAGATAGAACGGAAAAATTCGTTATTCTTCTTTATAGGTAAGATAAATTCGACTACGATAATGTTATGAAATTTGATACATACGATAAAGTGATCTTTAATTAAAAATATATTACTGTAGCTCGATCCTAATTTTTGATACATTTTATAAGCAAATTCTTATTCATATAACTTTACTATAAGTAAATAATTGCATCATATTGTTGATACAAGTAGATAAGTTTGAGGTAAGTTTGTTACACTTGTTTTGTTAGATTGTGTTGTTTTGTAGATTATGTTGAAATATATTAATATTATTCTAAATCAGAAAACTTGGCTATGGATTTTGTACACTTAAAGGTACAAAATATGAGTATTTACAATTTTATGAATATGTGTATTCTTAATATATTTCATATGAAGAAATAATGGTTATATATATATATATATATATATAATTTGTCTATAACAAGCCACCATACTGAAAAACTTTCTTTTTTTTTACAAGTTCAAACAAAGTTCTATAATTTGCTTCATCAAGTGATTTCACTCTTACTGATAAAAATGTTCTTTTTGTTGTAGTAATTCAAAACATAATCATGCCAGTCCCAGCACTTCAGAAACCTGCTCCTGATTTCCATGGTACTGCAGTTGTAAAAGGAGAATTTAAAGAGATTTCCCTTTCTGACTACAAAGGAAAATATGTTGTACTCTTCTTCTATCCATTAGACTTGTAAATATTTCATTTTATGTGTATACTTTAACATGTCATATACTGATACATGATCATTTGTTTTACAGTACATTTGTTTGCCCAACTGAAATCATTGCCTTTTCTGATCGTGCCGATGAATTTGAGAAAATTGGTTGTAAAATCATTGCTGCATCTACTGATTCTCACTTCAGTCACTTGGCATGGGTAAATACACCACGTAAACAAGGTGGCCTTGGTGAAATGAACATTCCCCTTCTTGCTGACAAAAGCACTAAAATTGCACGCGATTATGGTGTGCTTGATGAAGAAAGCGGAGTTCCATTCCGTGGTCTCTTTATCATAGATGATAAACAAAAACTACGTCAAGTAACTATTAATGATTTACCAGTTGGCAGGTAAAATTGATACGATAAAATAATGTTTTTATATGTAACATATAGTTTTTAATGTTGCTTTACATAACAAATTCATGTGTTTGTAGATCTGTTGATGAGACACTGCGTTTAGTTCAAGCATTCCAGTATACTGATAAACACGGAGAAGTATGTCCTGCTGGTTGGAAACCAGGGAAGAAGACTATGAAGCCTGATGTGGCTGCTTCTAAGGAATATTTCAAAGATACATAAATGCAGCAATTAAAAAGATTCCTACATTTTATTAAAGCTATCATTTATGTATAATACTTTATCCGTACTAAAAACCAATATATCATTTCATAATAAATAGGATGTTATTTAAATATCAATGCTAATTATATTTTCAATATGAACTATTTTCATTCCTTATAATAAACGTATTTCATATATTGTGTACTTGAATCATTTATTTAATATTCTATATTATTTTTGTTTAATGTTTCTATGTGTATAATTGTGTAAGCCTTTAAAGTGAAGATTGTTATTTTCAATTATTAAATAGTTTTTGTTAGCAACTTAATTTTCAGAGTATGAATTTGAAATTACTGAATTGATGTTATTACGATAAGATGATAAATGTATGTCTCAATATCTTCTCCGTGTAGCGAATGGAATTCTGTAAATCAATATCTACCAAATTCTACAATATATGATGACTAATGACTGTGAAAAGGTTATTGCTAAAGCAGGTTAAGAAATTTAAATAATTCGTTCATTTACTATGTTAAAAGCTGATCAATACATAATTTGCGAAATATGTGCTTGGTGGAGCATTAAATAGAAATATTTCACTTTTTCATATCATATTTTTCAGAATAATAAGATGTTTTTGATGTAAATGTATTTAGTATTATATCATAGCCTACAAAATGACAAATTCAATAATAACGTTTTGAAATTATCTTTAATCTTAAGATATAGAGAGAATGTATCAAGAATAACTATAATTTATTTGTATTTGTACAATACTTTCTATTATGATAGTTTTTGTACAATATTTTTTGAAATTGCACTACTTCTCTTTCACTACACTAACATCTCTTTGTTATAAGTTATTGAATTCTTTTTGTCGGCTGCAACATAACATTAGAAAACGAGGAACTTAAAATTAGAAAATGATTCATTAAAATGGTTAGGAAATTCAAGGCCAGCTTAACAACTCAAGGCACAGAAAAAGAGAGGAATCTTTTTATTCAATGATCAGTATGGAATAAAACATTAAAACATCATAACTATGTTCATAAAATTTGATATTTAATTACAGGATGTGGACTTTGTCATTGCTTTATTGTTGGATTATGTGGTATGTGTGCATTTGCAGAAGCTTGCGTTCTTCCAATTATTTTAGTTATAATCCCATTTATGGCATGTGATTTAAGCCTAAATACAAGCCAAGTGACTGCTGTGTATGCTATGTTAACTTTAGGTACATATATATACATATATCGATAGATTATACAAATGTGGTTTATGACCAACTGATAATTATTAATTATCAACAAAAATTTACGTATGATCTAATTAATTTTTGCAAATTACAAATACATGTAAATACATGTAAATACATGTAAATCAATATTATAAATAATTGAATAAGGTGAAATATGGTTCCAACGCTATTTAGTTTTTTTGTTGCCGTAAAAAGAAAGATAAAGAAATCTTAAAGTTATTATTTAACAATTTTATAAAACAATTGATAATGAAACAATGATAAAAAAGGCATATTGCTTATTAGATAGGATCTGTCGGTGTTGTGAAATAACGAAGAAATCTTGAATAAGTGATCGTGAAACGGGTTCTTCCTTACCATTTTTTTTTAACAATATTAATAACTAAATGAGGTCACAGCTCAATTATATATAAATATAAAAGTTCACAATGATAGATAGTATAACCAAAGCTGTACCAACTAATCAAATTTCCCCTCTGGTATAACTAATTCAGTAAGATGAATGATTAATCAAGCGAGGTCCTCTTGTCAGTACTTTAACAATAAGCGGAAAATAATCTGATCACATATCCGGCAATTATTGGTTACATAAATCCTGTAGTCACCTTAATAGACTGAAAAATAGCCGATTAGCAAAGATCATTTTAAAACCTCATTGATTCTAATTCAATGATGTTGTAAATCTTTGTATTTTGTGTCTTTACGTTTCCAAATAAAATATATTTAAAATAGATTATAAAATATTTTTTGTTTAGATATAATTTATAATATTTTATGAAAGTAAGATTGTGTATAGGAATGGCTGTAGGAGCATTTGTATTCGGAATAATAATCGATGCAAGTGGACGTAAAGGTTCGATTCCCGTTACTATGATCGCTGTGTTTTGCGCCACTATCAGTGTATCCTTTGCGCAAACTACTTTCCTGATATACCTTTCAATATTTGTACTTGGACTGGGGTAAGTCCAATTACTATCTATGAAATCACATATGTAATTGTCATGCATAATAAGTGAGGTATTTATACACGTAAAGCTGAAAATATCAGCTCGTTTCATATGTATAACAATGTACATTTTTTTAGATTAGCCGGTAATAACGTGGTTTTGAGAGTATATGTAATCGAATTTTTGCCCATGAAACGAAGAGGCTTTTGTTTAGTTGCTTTGGATGTATTAGGAGTCATTGGTTATGTGTCTGCTTTAGGTAAAGATTAGAAAGGAGTACGAAAGTCCTAAAGTCATTAAACGTTTTATGGTAATTGAAAATAGGATTGTCGTGGCTACTGATGCCTTCGATCGTACGATTACAAAATAAAAAGTTTCGACCAAATTCTTGGCGAGTCCTTATAGGATTGGGAGGTATACCAAATTTGATCATGGCATGTGCGACTAGTTTATTACCGGCAAGTCCAAGATATTTGCTTTATCGGCGTCGGTACGAAGAAGCGCTAACCGTATTACGGCAGATCTATGCAATTAATAATTCGAAGCATGCCGATACCTATTCAGTACGATCACTTTATATTAAGTCACCCCTCTCTTTTTATAAGTGCAGTTTTTCTGTGAGTGAAATTTCAAATACTGCTAAAATGTTGAAACATTGCGATCATTTTCAAGCTGCGAACCTTTTACGTAAAATTTCAGCGACTGAAATATATAATATACAGTAATACGTTTTATTACTCTAGTTACGTACTTTAGACAATTGTGTTCGACCAGACGAGGAAGACGAAGAAGATACAGGAAATGTGAGTAAAATAGTACAGAAATTCTGTATAAAAACACGCAAACGAATCAGCGAGATATGCAGCACGCCGTTTAAATGTACCACGGTACTAGGACTTTGTATCAACCTCTTACAATTTCCAGGGTAACATATCGTTTTCTATTAAACGTAATCGCATTAAATGCGCTCTATCATTTGTTTTGATAATATGATTACAATAACTAGAATCATTTGGGTTGCTCTTTGGAATACGCAATTGTTTCAAGAAACAGAGAACTTTAACAAATCAGCAAAAAGGAATTCTACATGCGTTATCGATGTAGAGAACTTGGCATTAGGATTTTTGCAAAATTGTCAAGAAATAGACACGGATCGTTTTAGAATTCTTTTATATTTATCTTTGAGCTATATATTAGGAGAAATTTTGTTGCTAATTGGCATCGATGTTATTGGTAGAAAAATATTTCTAGGTAAGCGTATCGTTAGAATACTATTCATTCTAACGTTGTTATATTATTACGGACAAAAATTTTTCGATTTTATCTTTTAGTACTTTCAGGATTAGCGGGAACAGCTGCGTGTCTTGGTTTACTATTTACAGTTCATAATATAGTACAGATCGTTCTTTCATCGATCATACTAGCAGCTTACGCGATTGGTCGTACGACAGCTTCGATACTTTTACTGGAAAGTTATTTTACCGGCGTAAGGTTAATTGTGAAACAGTTTCTGCGATGTTAAACGCATATTTTCTTGTTAGTAACGTATACGAAGATATATGGAATTTTTAGCGAATTTAGTATAATTTCAGGGGTACGATTATCGGTTTATCCAGAATATTTCCATATTTGGTTGGCAGCTTTACTAAACTCTTTCTAAATATACAGTGCCTTACTAGTATCTACATTATGTCAGGAATTTTGTTGAGTAAGTAAACTTGGTGATTAAAAGGTTTGAACGAATTTAACGATTTAATGGTTTCAGGTGCTGCTGTTGCTGGATCACGAATGCCTGACCTAACCCGATCACCGATGCAAGAATAGCTTCTTAATGTTCATATTTTTATAATCTCGATAAATTATAAATAATTCCCTATGGACTATAGTTACGTTGTAAAAAACAGAGCAGATGGTTGTTCATATTTCGGTAGCGGTGTCAAATGCTTCAATAGTACATAGGAATTATGCAAATTTCTTTCGTGTATGGTATAGCAGAAAATATAATTAAAAATACGATGGCGAAGGTGTAGCAAAAAAATAGTTGTATTGCAATCGGTACAGGGCATGCAGACGCATATATAAATACAAACGTGGGCGGCTATTCGAGAGTATACGCCATAGTCTTTCCACCGTCTATTTTCGACGAGAACAGGAAGACCGTCTCTTTTACGTGGTTATCGTGGACATGCTCTCGCGCATGCTCTTCGAACGTGGTGGAAAGCTTCGTCGTCACGAATACGCTCTTGTGTTCGTTGTAAATACGAATGCCGAATGCTCGCTACCGAAAATAATCACGCGAGGACGTTGTTGCGATTTCAGGCCGCTTCTTCCGCGGCTCTCTTGACGCCGCCAAACGTAAAAAATGCATTCCCACCGCGAACCTTCGAGATATTCGCTGCAAGACCTAGCGATATCCCTTAATACGAATATTCGTAATAACATCGGTTTCATTAATAATTAAACGTACTGTAAAATACCATCGGTCGTGTGTTTACTTCGTGTTACTGGATCAGCGATAGAGGATCAAACAAGTAAATTGTTACTGATGTGTAACGAAAGAGTGATACGAAAATTGGTGCTCTTCATTGTTCGTCCCTTGTTACCTTGACTTCGGCATCGAAGATAAAAGACGTTATAGTTAAATAATTCGGCAGTGACTGTCGTTCTTTATCGTGTTAATTTCTGGTAAATTAAATAAATTGATATTGAAATTACCAAATACACCAAACTTTGTTACCAGAGGTGTCTAAACTCGATTCGGTGCTACGCCTATGATGTCCATGAAAAAAGATGTATTCTAAAATTAGATCACTCCGATATATTTAGAATATTAATAATTCAATTGACAAACTGTCGAGAGAGCACGCAGCGTGAAACGCACATGTAAAACGCGTTGGTAAACGTGTTAGATAAAACTAGCCAAATGGTGGATAATGAGAAGTTCATTGATCAGAGTGGTCAAAAGACCGAAAGAAATATCGGTCGACCATGCACGAGCCGTGTTAACGAACAAAAGACATTATCCAAAGCTAAACACAAAGTGGATGAGAGTGATTTACCTGCGCCTCCACCGGATCCATGGGCGAGCCTATGGCGTCTGCAAAATACGCGAAATCAGTCCGAAATAGGACAGAGTCGAAACGTCGATGAAGACGAAGACATAATCGCCTACTTGACGGATTTCGGGACGTTGCCGTACGAAGGTCAAACCTCGGAGTGTCCTTCGAGAAATTCTGCTATGTCTGCAATGGCTATTTCGAGTCTTTACGCGGAAGACGCCTTCGAGCAGTTGGATCGTCTGTACGCTTTCGCAGAGGAAATTCTCGAGCTCAGGGATCGCAATTCCAAATTTTTTAGACGCGTGAGGAATTTAGAGCGGCTGAAAGTACTGCGTAATGCCAATCAGAAGTTGGAAAATGCTTTCGAGCGAGACAAGGACGCGACCATCAACGTTTGCGAGGAGGACACAGGATTCGCAGAATCCTTGTTAGACGCTATGTTGTCGAATTGCAGGGATTCGCCGTTTCAAAAGCGGAATATCCGATCGTCCTCGTCGAGACAAACGAGAAACAAATTCGACGTCGACAAGCAAACGTCGATAGATGAAATTTCTGGGAGCGCACCGAAGGTTTCAAAGTGGACCAGGGTTAAAGCTGCCTTCAAGTGGGAAAGGGCTTGTACGAACGATACGGAAATAATGGATCCATCGATGACAACGAGCACGTCATCGACGACCACCGCATCTCCCTCCACTCCAACGACTAAGCATCACAGAAATCCAGACGTGGAAATTAAGGAATCGAACAATACGGCCACTTCGTCACCCGTCAACGAACCTTGCAACACAGGCACGCTCTTTGGTGGAACTTCGTCTCCATCTTCGTTCAACGAAGGATTTTACGATTGTACGAAATTCGTAAACTCGTTGTCCCGTTACAAATATTTTTGCAATTACAGTTTGTCGAATATTATCTTTTCTGCAAATTAATCGTTTAAACGAAAGACGTCGGAATCATTTGTAACTGTATCGCTCGGACGAATTTTGAATCTGGTTAAATTTTTTTAGGTTCGCAGAAAAGCGCTTTAAATCATTCAGATGATCAATCTTTAAAGAGAAAACCTAATAAAAAGGCGGATCGTGGAAATTGGCAGAACGAATCTCTTGACGATAATATCCTTATACCGGACGATTTACACGTTGATGAAACGGGTCTAACAAACGAGGTAAATAAAATGTTATTGTTACTTATTAAATTATATTTTATTGTCTATTTCTTTACACATTTGGATGCAGTTTAACTAGGTAAAAAATATCCGCTAACTTTCGTTTTGTACATACTTCGTCTTTGCGATAGACGCATTTACGAACCTCTAAAATTTACTTTCGTACAGAGATTCTTATAAATAAATTTTACTCTGACAAAAATCATTGGCTGTATCGTATCGGTAACGACAGGTACGAAAGTGCAATATAGTTCGAATCATGACTCGCTTTTCTACAAAATGTTTACTCGACGTAAATCTTTCTTCTGTCATCAAAATACAATTTTTATATAAAACTAGATCGGACAAGGAAAACCATTAATTCGGATTACATCGGATAACGACCACGCGGTGCTATCGTCGAATAAAATAGACGAAAAAGATACAGAATCGACATCAAAGAGATCAACGCCAACTTTAACTATTACGATACCTTCACACGACGAGGACAACAGATACGTATCTTCCCCGGAATCAAATTCACCGCTCTTTTTTAATACGAATGCCTCTGCCGGAAACTCTCCACAGCCCAGGAAGACATCATACCGAGACCCGTCTATAAATAAGGATTTTAAACGACAGGTTAATATTGTCTCGCTCTTTAAATGAAAAATTAATCTCTTCTTATATTTCGAAGATTACTCCTTGTCCACGAATTATTTACCTCGATTATTGATTTAGTTAATTTCGATTAATTAACTTTGAACTTGGCACGTTTTTGTTATAACGTAACAGCGATCGTATGGCGGAGAATCGGCGGTTCTTTCGTCAAAAGCGCAGAGGCCGGACTCCAAATGGAACAAAGTCAGACGAGCGTTTCTAACGAATTCAACTTCAAGCATCTCATCGAATTTCATCAACGTCGTTTCCAGACAGATGCTTTTTCAAGACGGTAATTTAATATTTTACCTATTCGTACAATGATATGCCTTTTTAAGGGGACCAGCTTCACGATAATCGCCGTTTCTGTTCGTTTTTAGCAGCAGAGACACAATTGTTTAGATGTTCCAAAAACGCTTCGCCCTTTTTGCGACAGGTTTGCGAAACATTCGTCAACGATGCCTTGTGGTATTCCAAAATTCCACGTTGCAACAATTCGATTTTATTCAAACCAGCTTGCGCGTTCTGAGACGTTTTGTCTAATATTTTCCCCGCGTAGACCGCGTTCTCTTCGATGCATTTGGCCAACGCTTGCGGATTCTTGCATTTGCGACAGGAGAGTATCAGAGATTTGGCACGATCGATGCAAATTAGCACGTCGCGCTCTAAACGCTCGATATTTACTTTTATTCGTGTTATTCGGGGTACGACATCGTATTCCACGTTCTCGAAAGCCTGGCGAACCTCGTGATTCAGCGACATAGCAGATTTGCGTTTCATAGAACCGAACGATGGATCCACTGCGAGCAACTTCTGAAGAGTTTTCTTAATGTCGTGCAAAATTCCTTTCACCAATACCTGCTCGTTATTTTTCGACAGTTCTATATCTTTCGTTAATTGGACGAACATAGACTTTGATTCGTTTTGAATGTTCTTCAAGATACCGTTGGCTTGTTTCGTTACATTCTCATACGCTTTCTGGTAAACATCCACGACGCTCTTTTCTTCGCACTGAAACGCAAGTTAAAAATCGTTGTGGAGGATCGTTGTGTTAAAGCGATAGAATAATGTACGTATATATTACTTTTGGCGGAGGTTTTGCAAACAGTTTCTTACAACATCGCTGTTCCTTAGATGGTTTTGGACATTTAGCAAGTTTCTCTTGATATTCTTTACATCTCGGTAATATCGTTTCCTTTTTAACGTCTTGAGGTCTTTTACATAGTGCCTTGCCGCATTGCTTACCTCGAACAGAATATTTGATAATATCGGTATGAATTCTACGAATGACAGGGACAACAAATTTTGCGACCAACATGCCAAATTCACGAATAGAAAGTAATCAAACAGTCGATCTCCGTGCGACAAAAGAAGACGATTTTTTATGGCGATCATATTGGAATGGTCGAAAAGTTCGTAGTAGTTCTGATAATCGATATAAACAGTAATAATAATAATAATACAAAGTATCGCTTTGACGAGATTGGTGGAGAATAATTTATTATAAACTTCTGCCAATCAATGAATCGCTAAGGTCAGGTTCAAAAGGGTCGGCTTTTTATCAATTAACGATTAATGATATATGATCGATAAAAAGACGAAATGTAATACTTATTATCATTGCCTATCGATTAATTAATTAACGAGCACTTCCAAAGTTCAACATCGATAACGATTCTTTTTCTTACTCACCAGGACTGGAAGCATCAATCAGCTGTAATCATAACGACAGCGTGGAAAATATCGAGAAGGCAACACCGTCGAACGCACAAGTGGGCACACGACGAGATTACCGAGCTGTTAGGGAAAAACTGGGAACCGAATTCTATCAAAAACTGATCGAATGGGAACGATTAAAAAATCTTTCACCTCGCGTTGCCACGAAAGATGTTCGTGAAATTTCGCCCAGTTTACCAAGTCCCAGAGAAAGTTTGTTGTCTGAAGAAAGATTAGCTCCTGAATTTAGGAAGAAGCTGCAGGAGTGGAAACGAGCCAAGAAAGTACGACGAGGAAGCGCTCCCTTTGAACAACAAAGGATTAAACGACGTCGTTTGACCGACTGGCAGCTTTGGAGATCTCCTTCGAAAACTGAGTACAGAAATAGAGAGATTACAAGCCCGCAAGTTAACAGCGAATGCGGAGACATCGCTAACGACGGGAAGTCTCAGCTCTGCGAAGATTTTCCACGAAAAATAGAAAATTCGAAGAGAACGAACGAGACTGGCAATCATGATTCCAAATACTCTATACGATCGAAATCGCATCAACATAGAATCGCGTCTGGGATAGATGAAACCGAATTTTTCGTTTTAGAAAGGTTACTATCATTTTTTAATAATAATACGATTAAAGAGAGACGGGGGTGTGACGCTCAACAGTTGGAAGAGTGTTTTGATGCAGATTCAAGGTATAACGCAAATATATCTTTTATTTATTAAGATTGACATTAAAAGTAGACTAACCGTAAATAAAAATTCTACCTTACTCTTTTCTTCTAACGTTTCGATTCAAAACAATAATAATAATAATGACGATGATAATAATAATAATAATAATAATACCAATAACTCAAGAAATATCCACAAAAATTTGTAAGTCTACTGATTTTCATGTTCGCGTGAAATCAAACAGTTTGGCAGTGGCACGTATCTTACTAATTTGTATATTTTATTTAAGATCATACGCCGATGGAACACAGAGCATAAACGATAGCAACGAAGTTTTCGTTCGAACGTCCGTCGGATCCTACCGATTCGAAGGTATTTCACGAGAATTCACAAGAAAACTATACGACTGGGAACGGTATCGTGGAATATCGCCCACATCCTCGACCTTCCGCCTCTTAGGACCCGCTTATATACCTTCTTTAAGACGATCGACTATCGAAACATCGACAAATTCACCCACAAGTAAGATTTTAACTTATCGATCACTGATCAAACAGTTCTCACCATACGATCGTCCGAATAGGTAATTATTTAGAAGTTAGAAGCGACGAACCGGTATCGTTGAAAGGCGGCTGTTTGAAGAGATCGAAATCTGTCGACACCATGATCGAGAAAACTGATCAAACTGCATTTTTTGTACGCCGTTCGAACAGCTTACAGTCATTGGATCATCTCACTAATAGGTTGAAAGATTTGGATCGCGTCGATATCTTGCCAGATACCAGTAAGTATTATCATTTACAGTTCTTTCGTATCAACAGCCGTGCTAACACTAGAACCGTCAGAGTAATCAAAATGTACGATTCATAATTATATCTGTTCACAGATATTTTATAAATTTATAGCGGTGCATTTTTAGGAATTCGAATGATTTTTGGTGAAGTATGCGAGTAAAGATCTTCCTTTACTTTACATACGTGTACACGTATATTTTGTATATACTTGTCATTGGTAATTCTAGTGTCAAAACAGACGCAGCCTGTTAATCAATATCCTCGTTCGCAATTAAAAAATTTCATTTTCTCAGTCGATTCTCAGAGAACAGAGGATGTAGCCGAAGATATAATGGACGATTCCGAACCGGAGGCGATGATCGTAGACATCGAAGACGTTATCGAGGAAACTGCAAGTCCCCTGGAGAGGGTGCAACCTCACCAAACACCGGTATATTCGGTTGCAGCGAGCGAAACTACTAGTATCGCCGTACCACTTGGTACAGTCACATCCAGTCACGAACCATCCCCGGTATTTTTGATCGAGGTCGAGGAAAATTCTGATCACAATCCTTGGAAATCTAACAAGTGGAGTCAAAGGAAAAGTTTCTCGAGCGAAGACAGTCTGAGTCTGGAACAATCTGAAACGACGAAATCTTGGAATAATGAAAAAATCTGCCCGAACAACGAAGAATCAGAGCATTGGTACTCTACAAGTTCAACGAGTAAAAAGCAGATGTCTGGTATTAAAGAAGGATTGGATAAAGATTCTGTGAAATCAAGTAGCTCGATTTGTTCGACAGATGGGGATACAGAATCTAGCGTTGTAAAAGAAGAAAAGAAAATAGAAGATCAAAGTCGTGTTACTCTCGAAAGGTATATGAAATCAACGTTTGTTCTGCAAGAACCTACTACTATTTGAAAAAATGAATTACGCCTTCACAAGTTTGTCCGTTTCTAGAGAAGATGTTCCTGTAACATCAGCCGTCGATGAAGAAGCAATTAGGAGAGACGCGGAGGAGCGCGTATCTGATGGTAAGTTTAATAAGGTAATTAACGAAGCTTCTGATAGGTTCTGAGGTTGGTGACGAAAGCCAAGTAAAGAATACCTTGTTTTCCGTTCTAGAAACGAACGAAAACAAAACTATCCGTGAATGGAATCTTGGAAATCGTTCTATTTTTGGTGCAGGCATAAAAGAAACAATGGTAGATTTTGTGAAATTTTATAGCGCAGTTTATCATACTGCCTTGCAAATATTTTTTATTTTATTTCGTTACTTGTTTTCCTTACAATTGGTGACAAATGTGTAAATACAACTTAGGAAAAAAGTCAAATTCTGTGAAAATTCGAAGATTAATTCGTTTAAAAAAATCTTAGTTTGTTTCTAATGTTCGAACCGATTCTTCAAGGGAAAGTAAAAAAATGAAAGTAGCGACGAAAGAAAGATCATTGCCTTCAGAATAAAGTTTTATCATAGCGCAATCAAAAGTAGCGACCTGTCGGTACAACCAGGAGTTATCGAGCGAAAAGGAGCACGACCAACGATGTGATAACCAAGCGGTAGGAAAGGACGAGAGCGGCAATAGTGGAAAAGACGGTGCTGAAACTACGAATAAGCCCAACAACGAATACGAGGAGATAATCCTGGGTACCAGCGATCCTCCTCGTTGCTCTTTAACGAATATGCAGTCAATGGCGAATTGTAAAAAAGAAACGACCTCAAGTTTACCAAAAACATCGAACGCTTGTGAATTAGGTACGTTCTAATTGGTTAATAAATACAACAATTAACATTTCTTATTTAATGCGCAATTTATTCGTGCCTCGTATTTTAAGAAATTCTGTACGCGTGGTAAAAATGTTCAAACCGGAAATAAAAATGTCATAATTACTCTTAGATGAAGTCAAGCCTACCACGCGTGAAGTAGATCTTTTTTACGCCAATCGGAGAGACGACAGTTTAAAGAAAATCGAAGAAAATTACAGTATAGTCGAGGAAGAATTAGATACCGGTCATGATTCATCAAAAACGAAATTAAACTTGAACAGCTATAAATCCGCCAAATCGTTCGTCGAGTATTCAAACCGTGAGAAACAAAATTGTTCGATAGACGCTACAACGAGCGCACGATCGATCGAGAGAGAAAAATGGCGAGAGTATCGTAATACGGAAAACGTTTCGACCTCTTCACTGTCATCCAGTGCACGCGAATGTCGTCGCGAACCGACCATCGAGACGACTGCTTACACGGTCGCGCCATGCCGCGGGGAACGTTGTTTCGAGAGAATCATCATCAGCGAGGAAACTTTGAACAAGATAGTCGTGCCCACAGCTAGTACAGGCTGCGTCGAGAAAACAAAATCCTCGAAAACACCGGTGGAACGTGCTACAACTGAGAATTCCGAGAGCAGTCGTCGATCAAGCAGCGATCATGACGTCCCGATTAATCAAGAAACGAATGTTAAGAAGCAAATTTCCAATTCGCCGACACGAAACGTTTTTATCAGGACGAAACGCATAATATTCTCTCCGTTTCGACGCTCGGAAGAGCACTCAGCTAAAAAAGAGGACACTTGCGAAAGCGATCAGGTATTTACAAGGAAAAGCAAAAGCAAATCCAGATCAGGATCCCCTAAAGTAAATCGTCAAGATGCGCTCTTGAGGATGTCCCTTTCGTTGCCGTGGCCTCTTCGGCCATCTTCGAAGGATCGCGAAACCAAGGAAACGAAGGTCGTAGGAAATGGCAAGGAAGAACGGGCGTCGTCTACCGAGAAACCAACTTTCGAACGATGCAAATCCGCGGAGACCTCGAGAAAATCGTCGACCAGCGAAAGCAACGTGTTTCCAAGGGAAACGAAGCGAGATAGAGCTTCGTCGACCGAATTGCCAGGGAAAAATGGCGAGTTTAAACAACTTGCCGTACAGAAGAATCAACGAGCGAACGCCTCGGTGCAAGCAAAGCCAGACGAACGACAAAATCAAGCCTCTTTCAGAATTAGCTTGCCCAGTTTGAAAACCCAAGTTGACGAGAAGATCAAAGATGCGTCTTCCTCGAAATTCGATCCGCAGTCTTCCGATCTTATTCATAAATTGACGATTCTGTCCAACGTGGTAGCGAGAAGAGACGGTCGAACGAACACGATTTCCGAAGACACGTCTCTGGAATCGCACTCGTTAAGGATACGTCGTGCGAAGGAAGATTTCTTGTCGCGTCGCGGTGGTCCGCTTTGTCATTCCGTGTTAGAGCCTCCATCGACCAAACGTCAAATTTCACCGAGAACGTTTCCTCATCATTACGAACGGATCTCGGAAAACCAAGAGAAAATGACGAACAAAAGCGCGTCGAATGTAAATCATACGCTGAACTCATCGTCGAACGAGACATCGGACGATCGCGGTGCACAAGAGGAAGCAACGAATGAGAAGAAGGTCGAACAATTAATAAATGAATACAATGCGAATGAGTTGTCGAACAGTCCAGTTTCTCGTCCTGATCGCGTAAAATCTGCCAGTGCCGGAATGATAAACGTGGATCCAGATACTTTCGTGCGTCTCACGGAAGCTAGTCGTGGATGCGAGTCTCTTCCGAGGTCGATCTCGAAGCAGCAACAGCCCTTGGGATCGTTCGCGAAAATTGTTAACAAATTTAAATTTACACGATTGATACGCGGCAAGGACATACAGGAGGAGAATATGAGCACTATTTCGAAATTGTGCAGACAAAGTTTGTTAATCGACGTTCGACACGATTTTGACAAGTGCTGGGAATCCAGCGATCGAGAGAAAGTTTCCAGACAGGATAGTGCAGGAAGAAGTAAGAATAACGAATAATCGTGGCTTCTAAATTTAATTATCGAATTAGTAGGAAGACAAACGATTGTTTGGAGGAAAACATTTTTCGCATAGGATAGTCATCCTTTCTTATAGCGATTACTTTATAATACCATAAATAATTCAAAGCACGTTTCAACTTTTGCTACACTCTTGCTGTCTTCTAACTTTTAAAGTATCGCTTATTTTCGTGTCGATAGTTGTGTCTTCTTTTCGATAGTATTACACAGATGATGATAACACATATAATAACAGTATCGCGTTAAACTAATAAAGAAGATATACAGTGTTAATGACAATAGGACGTTTAAATAGTGGATCATTCGAATAGCAGACTGTATTAGACACTGTTGATGGATAGTCCTATTATTAAAAGTACAGTGTACGTTAGACAGGATTTAAACGTTATAAAGCATCGTAACATTAACCCATTTGCATAAAATGATAGCGACGAAACTATACCAGAATCGCTACGTCACAGTGTATTAGATAGAAGGAACAAAAATATAAAATATTTGTTCATATAAACGTGTAACTAAATATATTTAGAAAACAATTAACTTTTGGTAAATATTATCCGTTAAATTTATTTCCTGCGGTATTCGCCTATTTAAAACATGCCCGGCATTGTGTTTCCCTTTGTGCCTATTAGACAGCGTTACTTGTAACTTTCTGTTCATAAAGTAATCTATACTATAAATTAATTTCAAGCAAGTCAAGCATGAAATGGCAATTAATTATCGTCGGATTTAATCTAACTCGCAGCAACCCCGAACAAATAAAAAATACTTTTTCCTATGAGAACTCTCACCATCTTAAAAACTTAAACGTATACGTATCGCGCGTAATTGAAGAGTAAGAGCAAACAAGAACGGAGGGTCGTTCCAAGTATTACCGTTGTTTGATAAAATGAAATTAATACCCCTGGGGTAGTTTCGAGTGGTGCACAGAAACTAAAAGTAAGCTCGTGTCGTGTGCGTCCAATGCTGCCCCTCGCCCCTTTCTTTCTCTTGTCCTCCCATTTTAACTTTCCCATCCTGTTTTCTGTTTAACCCTCGCACCCGCCTCGGAGCTTCGAACCACCCTTTCACGTGTTTTCATACCCGTGATACCTCTCACGAACGCGAAAACTCTTCGATCGCATTAAGCGGATTTCACTCGATCACGAGACGGTCGAACAAACAATTCGGTCGAGCGAGCGCATTTCGTTTCGTTGTCTGTGATTGTGTGCCGTTGCCATTGTGCTATCGTGCCGCTCAAGAATAGGTCTACCTTGGGAAGAGTTTTGATTTATAACGAGTTTAAGCCGACCCAGATCATGGGATATCTGTTTTCTTCCTACAACTGAAGAGTTTTCGTTTTCGTCAAACGTTCGATAATATACGATTAAAATGTAAGAACGAATTCCAAAGTCTCACCTTGTTACTAATTTTTTTATAAAAGATATCCAAATGTCAAAAATATCTACAGTCTAGAAACAAATAATCCTTAAAAAAGAAGAGGCTGCCAAGGAAAACATAAACGATACGTTTTATGATAGACTGCTTCAACCCTTTCAAGGTGTAAAAATATCATGACAAAGCAACGAGCTTTCTTAGGATGTTTTAAAGAAGAAAAATTGTTAAAAGTATATACATATATATACACGTGTGTGTGCGCGCGGTTTGGCAATGGAATATGTAAGAAGAATGGGTCTTGGAAAACAACTTGGGAAAAGTCAGGAACGTAATATAGCAGATAGCCTGCTCTTATTCCGACATCCTGATCACAGGTAGGGGATCTTTTACCGATTTACGAGTTGGACGTCAAGCTCGCAGGATCATCGAATCCCTCACAATGGGCGGTCGTGTTTTTCGTTGCATCCACCAGGATCGACCACACCTTCTACCTGCGTTTATAATCCGGAAGCATTCGCGAGAGCACGCACCAAGGTTCGAAACATTAAAAAGATATTGTATCGACACCTTTCAAGAATATATCAGAAATATTCCAATACGATCCTCTTTTTATCGAACAATTCGGCTTATCGTTAGCAGATTCTCCTTCGAATCTATGAAAAATTGTACATCTGACAATAGGGTGAGTTTTAAAGACAATATGCAATCCGTGATCAAATTCTGCGGAAATTTTCTTTTCTCGATTTTAGGAAATTTGATTTCTTATTTATTTCCTCGACTGGTGCTTGTCTCTTACTTTTTCTTTGCCTTTGGAATTCATATATGCAGCTTTACCTCTCATTGTAAACCAATGAATATTTTGATATTGCCTTGTAAAGAGGACCGATCTCTTGAATAAATCATGCATCTGCAACTTTTATGTTGGACGTATGGGCCGAGTTGCACAAGTTTGTCACGCGAATGAGTTGAAGCGACTGTCGCTGATGGGACGTCGTTGATTTATGCGCACCAGTTTATACTCGACGTGATTTTCGTATGGTGAATAGCATAAATATAGCCATGCGTTTGTGTCTATAAGCACGAAGCTTGGTTCATCTTTACGTTCCAACTTCGATCTCGTCGAATAGAAATATAAATAGATAGGTGAATTTCATAATACCAAGATTGAATATAGAAATTTCTATATCGTATAAAAAGATGTAAAACGCAGCGCTCGACAGCGCAGGTTCGGTAGTAGTAAAATTTCGTCTCAATTTGTCCAGAGTTGATTTAATACACGCTGCCTTTCTCCATAGACGGAGAATACGTATAATTAATCTTGATACAGAGAAGGTACACACCGGTGCAGCGAATATATATGCAGCGGAGTGCTCGTCACCCGACAAATTTCCTCCGGTCGATTATATTTATCGCCTGATTTCAACCGGCAGATTACATTATTTTAATGCTTAATGCGTTACGCCTCTGGCTCGGCTTCCTCGGCAAAGACGGGTGGTTGCATGTGGTAGCGGCCACGACAAAATATTCGGCAGGGATTCGAGATCTCTACGCTAAATGTACTCAAATAAAGCAATCTCCACGATCAGACAACGACAACGCGGCGGCGTTTGTCTTTTATCCTCCGTTTTACCCCTTCCCTTTACCACAGTCAGCATCCTCCCCAACCCCATCGAGTATTTTGATGACAGTGGCCACTGGTCACTGCTGGCGGTTCCAGCTTCCTCTTCTTTGTCAAGGCAAACCCTTCTGACAAAGCGAAGGTGGTAGTCTGCCGGAGAATTAATTGCTTTGAACAATATTTACGTTCTCTCGTCTAAGAGATTCCTTCCTTTCTTTTATTCGTGAGCTTCATTTTTTTTCTTTACGAAGGCCTGACCGAGGATGCCCCAACCCCGAACCGCCAAGGAAGATGTCGCGCGATTTTTATCAAGTTTCCGAGGAATCTCGAGGAAGCCGGCTTTCGAGAGTACGAATCTTCGTTCGCTAGCATGAGAACGTGTACGAGAAGAGCCTCGCGAGACAAGTCAACATCGCCACGCGACATCCATTCGAATTTTTATGGGACGAGGGATCCTTACGCTGGCGTATCATTCGATAATCCAATCGTAGAACGATTCTTCTTTCTCTTTTTTTACGTTTTCACGACAGCCTTAATAACGTTCTTCGCTTTCGAAACTGTATCGAACATTTGCAACGAGAACTATAAAAATGTAGTATCGTACAAATGTAAATTTTCATCGATCGATGCACGAACCGTGGAGAGCGATCGAATAAAAACAGTCAAAGTGATACAAAGTAAGTACGAAATGCAGTGTTTATAAATATTTCAATTTCTTTAAAGCTCGCAGTACTGTCTGACGAAAAAAGGATGTCAATGGAAAAAGGCTGTTACACGATAGAATTTATTGAAGTTGTATTAGGGTCCTTTCGAGCACAATGTATTTTACTACCGTTTCGTGTATCTTTCTATTTTTTTTTTTTTTTTTTTGTAAAAAGATACGTGTTGTTTGTATACTCATCTTCGACAAATTTTCCAGTTTCCGTACAACAAGGGTTCACGCGTAGGCAATATCGCCCTTCCAACGTTTACGCTAACCAAATATGTAGTGCTAATCACCAGGATGGTGTCATGTTCCTTCCTTCTTCTTCTCTCTGCACCGTGTTAATTATAATTTATTTGACGTTGAACACGCTAGACAAAGTTTATATACGGATGCTGGTCGCGCGCCCAAATTTTTCACGAAATATTGAACGTTGGGCATAAAATCCGCAAAAGAAGTGGTAAAAGTGAAACGAGATTTTCGTTTCTCGAGGCGATGAGAGCGATTCTTTTCCAGCGAATTAAAAGCACGCGGGTGAATTGTTTATTTTATCGCTCTTTGCAAAAGATGTGATCGTCCTTGGCTATCTATCTATTAGTAATTAAACGCTGTTACATACAAAACGGTAGTCGAAGGAAATGGAGCAAGGTGCGATTGCGATAGCGAAGAATCGAAGGTGAAAAGAGCGAAAAGCAAAATAAAGAAAGAAGAGTCATCGTTAAAGAAAGGAGGCTGCAGGTTCTCAAATTGCAATGAAACCGGGCACCGACGCGTCGCGTGGGTTTCGTATGACGACCAGACCACCGATGACGATGCTGTTTTTCTTTCGCCCCGAATATACTTTTCATCCCTTACGATACAACTTTGTTCGTTCAACGAAATTAAACCCGATTCAAGCAATTACAAGGAAACTTTATTCCATTGCGCGACTCTTGGAACGGTCAAGTAAGAAACATTGGAACGGTAGACGTTTATAGAAGCGCAGAAATTTCCTATTACGCCTTGAAGAGGGCATCGAAGTCTCTTTGGAGTTTGGAGTTTAAGCTAAACTTCCGAGGTCCTCTTATAAGACTTCGAATCGTAAGACTTCGCTTTACGAAATTGGCAAGGAAGAGGGTATTGGAAAACTACCAGAGTGTATAAAATAATTATATTTTTCAACACACGCAGTTTCAGTCTCAAAGAGCGCATTAATATTTATAATACAATAAATTATAAGTACGTAACTTGGTCCGCCTTTATAATACAATATCGAGTTAACGATTTATCCATTAAAATAAACGTTACTTTACAAAATTTACAATGTTTCTAGTATTTACAGAAATGTCGGGAATGCGTGTCTAAATCTTTCTCGTTGCGTTTCGCACGATAAATATTACGATAATAATATTAAAAGATACAAGCTATAAGAGACGATGGCCAATATCGTTTTACAAAAGATAAACGAGTGAACGGTACGCAATTATAAGAATCATCGGATAAGTGAAATGATATTCTGTAATTACGGCTGTAAGTATCTACAAGAAAATAATAATGGATCGTTCCTATGTTTCAAACACAATTCCTATAATTCGACTAAACAACGATAAACGTAATTCATATCCCGTACATTTGGACAGAAAGATCTGTTCTATGCACAAGACAAAATTCAACTATTTCGGTCCTCCGGTTAATTCCACTAAACACTCTCGTTCAATTTCAACGACCGACTTTACCAGTTCGTTGACTGACACGATCTTCAGCGAAATCTTAAAAAAAAAAAAAAAAAAAAAAGAACAGAAGAGAGAGAAAAAAGAAATGTTATTGCAGCAGATCGTACAAAGCCGTGATGTAAGACTGTGCCATCTGAAGCGTTTCGTATTTCGAGAGCTGCCGGTCGTTACCCAAAGACGGAAGATACGCTCTCAATCTATCGAACGCTTTATTCAGGTTCTGCATTCTTCTCCGTTCTCTGGCGTTCGCCGCCAGTCTGCGTTTCCTCACGATCGTCGAGCTAACGTATTTACCTCTTCTTCTGACCACGTTTCGATTGTTCCCGTTTCCGTCGATCTCGGATCCTATGTGATCGGCACTGTCGCTCATTTCGGCGTCGTCCTCGCTGTCAGCGTCTACGATCCTGTCTGAGAAACTGCTGGCGTTGCTGATGACACTGCCTCGAGACGACTGCGCCTTTTCGTGCTCCGTTTCAGCCTCAGGATCCACGGTTCCATCGGTGTCCGCGTCCATACTGTTTACCTCCTCCGTCAGATCTATCATGTTCATAGCGCGTTGCGTTGCCTCGCTGTTGATCGTAGCGAGGCTCCTCTTCGCAGCGTACCTCTTATTCAGTTCCTCCATCGAGCCTAATAAACGGTACGTAACCGGAGTACTTATCGTGTCAGGCTCTGACGATATAGACAAAGTTGTGGCAGGACTAACCGATCGTAAACTCGCGGTTGGACTCGGCGTGTGCCAGCCATCGCTGCGATTTCCGTCGTACACGATGCACTGCGGTATGGTGATACTGCTTACTGGTGGAAGATCGGACTTGCTCTTCGAATAAGCGTAGCTCGGTAAATCCAGGTACGTGCAGGATACGACCTCGTCCTCTCTCGGTGGGAACATGTATCCGTATCGAAACATCTCCTGCAGTTCCATGCCGGCAATTTCTGAATCGAAATAGAACACAGAATTTGGAAATGGAACTCTTCACTCGATCGGTAGAGTCGATAAGCGGACCTCTTACTCTCTTCGATATCTTCACTCAATTTTCCACTGTATTTTCACGGAAACACCAGTTGCGAAACAAGCTCTTCCTATCGACTACGATGTGTGTACGATATGTGATTTCGTGGAGCGTGTATGATGCGCAAGAGACAAAGTTTTTTTCTCCTCGAGATTTTATGCACGCACGCCGACTCCGCTGTCGGGGTGATTCTAAAGTCGGCTGGTACACCGCCGGGGGATTTATGCGTTTTTGGAGCGAGGCACCCTCGTGCAGCACGTGCCGCCTGACCAATGAAAACTCGCCATCGGTCCCCACCATTTCTGCGGTGAGGTAAAGCCAACCAGCCCCGAGTATGCGAACGGCTAGCGTAACAGGTGGCATCGGCGCCTCCATCCTATACGATCATGTATAAAATCGCACAGCTATTACCTGGCCCTTCGGTGACATACGTATGTATCAGTACTAATACATATGTAAGTGCGCGATTATATACGAGCTCCATTGAATGCATATCGCGTACAAGTTTATATCGTTTACTTACGATTCACGGTAAACGTAGACGCGAAAGTTTCTTTGATCACGATCCACCGAAACTACCTGTTATCGAGATACTTTGTTGATCATTTGCGATAGTATTGAAAAGTGGCGTCGAAGAGGCAAAAAATGATTTTCAAGCAATAATTTCGCGACACGCGTAATAATGAGATTTGATCCTTGACGATACAATGCGATTTACGAGTTATACGTGTCCTCGTATTTTTAAATATTATCCGCTTAATTTCCTCGCTACTACATCGGTCTACGTAATTTTCTATTTAATTCCTCTTGTAAAGAATCGACGAGTATTTCGATGTCGAGGATCAACGGATACGCGCGGATAATTTAATACGCGTCCAGTTAAAGCGGATGGTCACAGTATGATCTGTACTTGTTCGACGAATACACTTGTTCCGTGTACGAACCGCACAATGCTATTATTTTTTGACGTAACGTAAGGGCAAGTGGGAAATCAGATAAGAAAATGACCGAATATTATTCCGTGTGAATAATACGAAGTTATTTAAATAAATAATGGTAATTTCGGGTACACGCTTAAGCAATCTGACCGGGTAAACCGATCGGTTGAAGCGATTGTGGAACGAGGAACGCGGTCCAGCGCAAAATCTTGGGAAAAGAACGGATCGTATCTTCGAAAGGGTGCAAATACCTCAGGGGCGTAAGGTCCAGTTACATTTTTACTCGCTCAATTAGCGAAAACAGGTAGGATAAAGTTTGCGGCGAGCACGAAGGTGGTCCGAAGCAACCCGATCTCTGTCATTCCCTTCGGGGACACAGCCGTCTTGGATTTCGGGATCGTCCCGCCATTGCCTTAAAATTCTTCCTAAGTAGCGACACGATAATCCTCTGCTCGAAAATGCTACTTTCGTACTTTTCGTACTTTTAACGAGAACAACCGCGCGATCGGAGAACTCTCAACTTTTTTTAGTAACGGGAAACATCGTCTTTCACGGTCAGCCTAACTTCCGTAACTTCTCTTCGTTAGCACAACTTGCTGTAACGACAATTTTGAGAGAAATGCGTTATTGCCACGTTGGCGCTCTTACGAAACAGAATTCGATCTTATATCGGAAAAAAATGCAGACGAAATGTTAGCCTAACGCGGTGTTGAATACGATATAACGTAAAGTTTTTTGTTAAGCATTAAGTGTCTCAACGTGTTTACGGGAGAGTTATCACGAAAATGTGTGTAATTAAAATTAATCGAGCGTAATTAACGCCGACTCGCACAGGATACATTTTCCTTTTTACATCTAAATATATTCGCCATTTTCACGCGAGAATATTCTTCCGTCGAATTGGGATGTAATTTAAAAATTGATTGCTTCCATTTATTATATTCTTGTTCCAGAACGGAACTGGGATGAAACCAATAATTAGGGCTACGAAACGTACGCTTGTCTGTGTCTATCCTTGCTCTATTCACCAACAGCATTACCTCTACCTTCTGCCTTTTGTTTTCACCTTTTTGCTTACCTACTCACCCCATCGGTGCATCGGTTCAACCCACTCATCCTGTCTTTGCTTGTCAAAATCTTGCCAAAGAATTTTCGATTTTTCTATTAATTACCCTTGGTCGAACGAAAAACGAACGAAGAGGCTTCCTAAATAAACAACATCGCCAATTGTTACTCTTGGCCGATTGTTATGCGCGGAAGAAGAACATTAAGAATGAAATTAAAAGACAGAAATTAAGAATGAAAATGCTACGAAAAGCATTTCGGGTTAGAGACGAAATACATCGTAAAATATCATTCATCGGTAACTGAAGAACGTGATTATTGATTGTTGGAATTAATCGTATTACTTACGAGGAATAAAATATGGACAAGCGATACAAAAAAGAAAAAACGAGGTGAAGATTCGATAAGGTAGTAAGGGAAGAGGAGGGAAGGGAGGAAAGTGTGAGAAAGGGAAAATGGATCAACAGAAGGGATATTCCTTGGGTAGAAATGATCTGAGGTAGGCCCGTCATGAGGATGCGCCCTGGGCGTGAGTCGAGTAATTAAATACAAAGTGCACTCATTTGTGAGCTCAGTGGCAAATAACATGTTATCCGACTAGTGGTAATTTATGAGAGCACCGTATGACGCTATTCGTCTGACCCTCCACGAAGCTGACTCTAAACGATATCTATATAGAATACACATAGATACATTCAATGAATATGTATCCCGAAATAGAGACGTAAACTTTCGCAGGCAGGTTAAATAACCAGGAATGCAGGCTTGGAGATCGACTAATTATCATTTATTTCATCTCATTCGCTATTCCTCTCCTCCCATTTTCCCTTTCGTTCCTTAACATTTTCCGTCTTATTAATAATTCATCGAGAGGTGTATTCACGTTCGAAATTGGCCAGGACGATTAATCGATTCCCGAGCTGAAATCGTGGGATAAAAATTTGAGAATAAAGTTCGTGAAACGATTTATTATCGGATACCAAATAATTTCGCTACATAGACACGTTTATCTATTATGTTCAACGTTTATTTCATTCGCTTATCGCTGTGTTATTGTATTCCACTACATCGTCCTAACGATTATTTTATCTTGCTGTAACAATGTTAATTTTCTACTAGGTCTTAAGTATACGCGCCACATTGAAATCTTATCTATGATATATCGAGCAGAGTTAAGGACGTAGAAAGCGGCAAAGTCATCGTGATAACACCAATCAATCTATCTTTCTTCCGTTAAAGATAGTCAACGCGCGTGAAAATACAATCGTCGAAGGACAGAATCCTTGATTGGTATATTCTTCGTATCCTTGAATCGCAATAGCCGTTTCCTAAAAATCGTGACAGAAGACAAGTTAGCGAGTCGTGTTAGCAAGAGGAGCTCTTGATAGTAATTGATCAGCTCGGACGTGACAGCCGTGACTCTGACACCTGTGCTTCCGAAAAGAAATCACGCGCTATCAAAAAGATAGATCCGAGTGTTGTATACCACAACGAACTGACCGTTCGTCTATGCTGTTCAACTTGCCGTGTCTAGAACCAGACAGGGGAGCCGCGTCGAAGCTTGTTAAGGAGTGCGTGCCGAACTGATTCCCAGAATACAATTACCACATTATCCGGTTCCGCTTTCGAATTCCTCATTTTGTCCTTCCAGGCTGGCCCGACGTCGTCCCGCCGCTATTCGTGTTTAAGCATCATCGACTATTACGAACCGCCCGGCTTACTCCTTGAAAGGCGAGATGAAAACCGCATCCTCCTGTTTCACCTAAGAAACGGTAAGCTTCGAAGATCTGGCTTTTGCAATTTTTACAAATTCTTTCAGATATTTAACGATGTCTGTGGTAATACTCGATTTATGCGATAATTTAGAAACTATCGATCGTCTTTCTTTTTGCACGGACTTCGTTTCGAAATTGCACGATGACAGAAAATTTAGAAATGTTACGATTTTTAAAGGGCGAAACCTTGATTCTTAAAAGGAAACATTGGCGCTAATGGCAAATGGTAAATGCGTTGAAAACGTTAGAGCTTGACAATTTCTTCATCGGTAACGCGCGTGTATCTAAATGCCTATTGGGCATATGGTATTAGGTAACGATTGCGTAAGAACGCGATGCATTTTGTCAAAGGACCAAAAATTGCGATTTCCTTGGAGAGGGAACGCAGTTTCGTAGAAACCGTAAAATCAGCCAACGAGCGTAGTTATATAGAGTTTCGGTGGTCGAAGCGGCTCACCCCAAAATCGAAGTAACGTTCGAAACTAGTCTTTATTTGTGACTTTGTCCCTTTCTTTGAAATCGGACGAGTGATTAGCGATTACGCTCTGGAAATGGTATATCGGAGGGTGCTCAAATAACTAGGCGGCGTGTCGGTATGTTCAAACGCCAACAAGTAACAGATCCTGGAGCCACAAGAAAATAAAGTTATTGTCCGTAATCGTGGTCGCAAGACAACAATAGATTCGTTGGTGGTCAAGATGTTCTACGTATTAAATTTACAAGTTTGAACCTTAGCTACTTCTATGACTAATCTGTAACTCATCTCGTAAGTGATATTTTCGAAGTCAATGGAGAAGCCAATATTTTAAATATCGTGATAGAAAAAATAACGATACTTATTACCGTTACCTCTTAGATGATATAAACACGTTGACAGTAAGAAAAAAAAAAAAAAAGAAATCTCGTATGCTTCTTGTAATCGTCGCTTGTCCAAATTTAATGCAAAAGCGGTTGGCATCGTTAAGGATGTAATATATGTACTGTAATATGGTAACGATCGCGTCGAGCCAGCCCACAAGAAGGTAGTCTCGTAATTAACTTAAGCCTAATAGAGCGTTTAGTAGAAGATACTTTGAGGTAGGTCCATTGTATTAGCATAAATCATGGAGGCAAATCTCCGAACCGTAGATGAGGAACAGTTTATCATAGTTCACAAATGAAGGGGTTACCACACTGTTATAAGTCGCTCGTAATTACGACAGTCGATGTTTCAAAGGATTTTCCGCCGTGACGGTCAGTCGTAAACGCGTTAAAATTTTTCTACGCGCCGGATACCTGAACTCCGTTGGATCTCTGAACGAAAAAAAAAAAGAAAGAAAGAAAAGGAAAATACAGAATAGCGAAGCAAAGACTATACCACTATGAACTACTAAAAACGAGAACCTTGCGTCTATATGTTTAAACGATATAGTAATATGTAGAAATCGACATTGTAATCTCGAATATGGTGGATAATTTCAAATTGATAAATATGATTCGGAACATCGTAATTGTCTTTGCTAGCTTCGATCGTGAGAATATAAAATTCGGATAAGGATTGAAGCGGTTACCGGTAACGTGATACGACGTTGCTTAATATTCAGTATAAAAATTGAATATAGCGTTACCATTGATTGTCGGTAGAATCTGTATGCAGAAGCTAATGTGCCTCGGCTACCTGTGTGGTCCTGAATATAAAAACATTACTTTACAGTAGTTTTCAAAGATTCGATACGAGATGAATGGAACGCACCGTTTATTACCTAAGATTATCGTATTTATGTTACGTTGGATTCGCATAATAGCACGAAAGTGTGTTGCGATCAATTTTAATTACTTAATCTTTTATCATATACAATTTTGTGCGGTATTAAAATTATGAAATTACGTTAGACTGAAATTTACATAGATTTCGATAACATTATTAAAATATATTCTATCGATACGGTCGGAATAATATATTAAGAAAATTACTCTAAACAATATCAGCATATTACTATAGCGGCATAGAATGCCCACTATCGCAGAGGTGAACCAGATCGGACCATTCGGAAGAAACAAAAGTTTATAGAAAAATATATTTTCATGTTACCGCCCCTTCGACTGTTTGTCAAATTTCTTTCTCCAAAAACGGATTTTAACCCTAAACGTAGGTAAAACGCTGTTCGGATCTTATGGGATTTCATGGTATCTATTTCCGTAGCATATATCTATGCCCAGCTTCATCCGAGCCCATAAAACCCTCGTTTTCAGATTAAAATCGTTGCGATGGGTAATCTGGTTTCCAGGTTTTGGAGAATACTTACTAATTATACCGAAGGGTAGTCACGGTTTTTAGTAGAAGATTAAGTAGCAAGGAAGAATCGGTGATTAAAAATGTATTAAAAATTTGGAGAACGTGGATGAAGAAAGGAAGGCAAGTGACTAGGATAAATTCGTTATCGAACAGATTATTAAGAAATTAATTAGAATAATTTCTTCGTATATTTATATAAATAAACAGGAATATAAGTTACTCTGTACATATGTACGTGTGCATCGATCATATTAGCGTGTATAAGCGTGACAAACCAAATTATATGGATCCTTGCAAAAGATCTGTGCCGAGGCCGAAATCGCTCTGATTAACGTCAGTGACGAGATAAATGGTTAAACAGGCTAACGTGTCCAACAAACGTAACACAATGGTGACGCGATACCAACGATTTTTGGCGCTTCAGTAAAACGGACCAAAGCAATTCAACGCCATAGAAATGCTAACGCGCTTTAGGAATTATCAAAGAAGCCGCCCTTGCCAATAATCTACCGTGTCAGATGGAAAAAAACGTTGGCGTATAGCATCGCGTGCCAAGCAATTCATTCTTGCGAACTTTCAGAATGTTACAAATTAGTACTTAAAACGTGTACCTTTCTTCTCTTTTCTTCGCCGTCTATTCCTCCTCTTTTCTTTTTTCCCCCACGATATTTTAAGAAATCCGTTTTACCTAACAACGATTCACAATGGTAGGTCTCTTTGTGAAAATTGACAAAAGGCTTTACCTTTCACTACGAACATTATTATATTGATGGATGTTATTAGTTACGTGTATCGGGATATTTTTAATTAATTCGCGGCAATAACGAATTTTACGTTAAATAAGGTATTTCGAATAGAGTAGCTTAGAAGAGAAAAATATTCGTGACGGTGAAAAGTGAATAGTTAAAAGTTGCAAATTAGCGTTATATCATCTTCTGGTTGCTTCGAAAATCACTGCGTTTATGCAAATTTATCGCCGAAAGGAACAAACGACTTACATTTCAAATTTCCATAATAACGTTCCGACATGAATAACACAAATTTCCACTTCTGTCATACATAAACAGTTTCGTCCAAGCAATCAACGACGATTCCATTTCCCTTGCCATCGGCTTATTCGATTCAGTTTCCCGATAAAATCTATCAAAATAATATTCCAAGAAATATGTTAGCGAACACCGGCGTATAGAACGTAAACGTTCGATCGAAACATCCTCGATGTAAAAGCAAAGAAAATTTTTTCAATAGATTTTACGAACGAAATAAACGCGGAATTGTAATTATGACTAATAATAAGGCTCGAACAAGAACAAAGCAAGAAAAAAAGGGAGGAAATGCGATACGATTTCCGTGGGTATGAAGGCATGAAAGCTCGCTTCGCGTATTTAAAAAGCGTGACCGTAGCTGTTGAGGTGGTGGTGGTGGTGGCGGCAGTGGTGATGCTGATTATGGCAGACAACGATCGGAAGCAACTTAAGGGCGGGGAAACGGAATCGGGGACTAGCAGCACGCGCCAGCCACACGCCTCGAGTCTTCTTGGGCCTTTTGCCTTCATCCTCAGACACGTACACCTGGGACAGTTGGCAAGCGAGAGACAAAACCCGGGAATGTCTACTAGACAGTGTCTGCTTTTCTTCGACGAAAACCGAAAGAATCGAATTAAAGAAGGCAAGTGTTTACACGGGAATCGTAATATAAAGACAACAACAACGACAAAACACCTTATTTCTTATCTTTTGCCGCATTTTATAAGTACGGACAGGACTTTATTTTACCTATAAAAAAAAAAATGTTAAATCCATAAGTGGACATATAGCGGATTGATAAGTAGAAATAAAGTCGAGCGTAAAGTTTCGCTAAACTAATGGGACTCGAGATACCTATTCTTACGCAGTAAAGTCAGTAATAACGGAAACGTCGTCACAGCGATCTTTCGAGGATACACGATTTCCTCGGATGGTAATTTGGCGGACGGTAGGTAGATTAAACCCTCGAGGCAGCGGGTGCAGCAGCCTGCTTACCGTATGCTCCCCATATGGCTCGTCCTCCCTCGAAAAAGCGACCCGCGTAGGCTCGAGCGCCTTGTTCACCCTCCCCTGTTGGCCCACCTTCTCACTACCCTTTACCTGCAAATCCTTGTAATAGGTGCAACCATATTTTCACTACTAATGCTCGTGATTATGCCAAATCACGCTATCATTCGTCCATCACGATAATTCGAAGATCAAAAGCGGATCGATTCGATTTCGATGTATCGGCAACCTGTAAAGGATGAATAAAATAAAGCTAAACGAACCTGAAAACAAACAAATAAAAATAGGACCATAGGTATTACGTAATAATTGAGACGCGATATACGAGATATTCATGCATAATATAGACGACGATGTCAACGTTACGCAAGCCTAATGCATATTGGATAATACGTTACAAGCATTAGATATTACGAAGCGCACGAGGCTATATGATTTTATTCAGTGTAATTTTCTACTCTCTTCGTTCGCGTTATGCGTGTCCCAGTTCGCACGCTGTTCGATCATAAGTCATATTCATCCGAAAATTATAAAGTCGGACAGAATTTATAAGAGCGACCCAATTTACGATAAAGGTTCAGATCACTCTGGATAAATGCCAGTTAAGTAGGTATACAAGTAAAACCGACGGACGCGTTACACCGATCACTGATCAACCTGATCGCACCACCATCACTAACAGTATATACCTCCTCCGGATGTGGGCGGCGCTGTTTTTGGATAGTCCGGTCAGACGTTATCGTGAATTACTCGTTAATTCGTGAGAACTGCTTAAATTTCCGTTGTTACCTTATATCGATTTAGTATTATAATTTATATACCGGAAACAAATATCCGTAAGACTTTGAACAAGTATACCGTGCGTTATGAATCTTCGAATCGAAGAGAAGTCCTTTCTCAAACATTCGTCAAATTTATTCGTGCGGATTTTGATGAAATTCGTCGGGCAAATGTATCTGATTCGTTGAATATTCGGTGACCTGTAAGAGATCGGGCAAAAACCGGTGTAATTTCCGATTAAAACCAGCCTGCCGCCAATCCATTACGCGTTCCGTTTCGAACACGTTTTGTTGCTACGCGACAAATAACTGGAGATGCGAATCGGTGAAAAAATGCTAGACGAGAACCGGTGAACCGTCATTGGAAGTTTTTGTTCGAAAAATAAATACCGGTTGATCCAATCTCTCGATAATACATGCGCGTTAAAATAGGTGCGAAGAGGATTTCTGAGACAACGCTGCGAAGATCGGCAAACGATTGTAAGATCCTACCTTTCCTTTTTCTTCTACCGCACTACGCGCGTACTTTTTCTCCCATATTTTCTACTTTTTCGCCTCTTTTTCTCATGGGAATAGGCACGATCAGATTGTCAACGGCATGAGATCCGAATCTCCAAAAAAGAGAAAAGAAAGTTTAAGGAAATTTACTGGCACCTACCTCTTCTAGTGAGATATTCCAGTTAGCTGAAACACACCGAGGCAAAATTCACGGCCTTCCTCTGGGAATGCATAGTCAATGAGAGGATGACGGTTCGCGATAAGATTTACTAAGCTTCGCCTTAGTTGTACTTTTGCTCCTTCTTCATTAGTAAGTTTCTACTATATTCACGGAAAGCATAGCCTCGAAAGCTCGATTGTTATCTTCTTTGTACGGAGTTCTATTTTAACTCTTTTATTATTATTATTATTATTTATTATTATTTTAATTCTAATGGGACAATTTCTTCGTAACACCATTTCCAACGATCTTTCTCCGTGATTAATTTATAGAGACGATAATGGTTTCCACTAATTTTTAAATTTTTTCTCATCCGTATCTGAAACATTCTAATATCGGTGCTTGAGAAGTTATTTTTTTACGCGTGTTACTCGCTACCTTGTAACAAATTCACGAAACAAACATTTCCCTAAAATCTAATTCTTAAGCGATCAAAGGAAAAAGTGGAAAAGATGTAAACGCCAAAAGCGATGAATGTATAACAAGTGGTAAAACTGTTATTACCATCGTGCGTTAAGATTAACGCACAACCTGCCATTGATTCCAATGTTCCAACAGCGCTTACAGGTGTCAACATTCTCGATGAGACATCTGACACCAATGTCATGGTTCTTCTTGTTCTAAATAGACCGGGTGGTCCTCTCACCTCTTTTGATCCTATCTTCGGACGATCTCAGATCAGCTTCAACGACAAGCTTACTGCTACTTACTAAAACGGCACACGGATGAGCAACACGGACGACTGCGGTGAAATCGTCTGCGTGTAACACGAAAGAGTGTCTGATACCAGTTATGTGAAATATGCGCTTTTTATCGAAAAAAGAAAGAAACAAAAAGGAAAGAAAAAAAGAAAAGAAGAGAGAAAAGTCAAATCGTACGAAGAAAGAGGAAGAAACGTAGTTTCTCTTTCGCAACTTTTCTTTCTCTACAAAATGAAACAAAAGTACAGAATCGAGCATTCTTTCCTGAATTTTGTCGGATTTCTGTATCGAACGCGGTTCACTTGTTGCGCCTGGAAGCCAACATTCGTGGACAAGAGGCGTGTAACGAAGTAAAACGGGACGCTTAATTTTACGCGATCGCCGTTCATTCTGGTTTTCGAATTATTCTACCGGTTACCAGAATGTTTTTACAGCCTTTTACGTTCTCATCGCTGGTACAGCTATAACCGTTTCGAGGGTCGTATTGTAAAGTCATGCCGCTCTCGAGCGGTCACGTGCGCATTGAGCCATCAAGACAAATATATTGAGGAAGAGGCGGTACGCTTATTACAGACGAACGACTCTTTCTCGGCCACAAATCAAATAATATTTTCGTGTTGGTAACAACAGAGACGTAACGTTTATTCGAGGATCTTGCTTGCATTCGTAATTTGTAAAACGCGCGTTTCGACGATATTGAAAGAAAACGAAGGAGGTCTGTCGAAGATTCGATAGAATTAGACGCTGCACGATAGATAGATGGAAACTCGATTAATAATAATTGTTGGCGCGCGTAATCGGCATTCTGTTGTTATTATCGCCGAGAGAAACGAATCGGAGTTATAGTAAAAATAAAACGTCGGTTTAGGCAATCAGACTACCTACTTTTATACGATGCCTCTGGAAGGATGAACGAATGATATGGACGGTGAAGAAGGGATAAGCCAGAAGAGAAAATTATCCCGTCAGAGTAGAAGGTGAAACGTGTCTCGCACTTACGTCCGCCCACGCTTGCAACTCGTTACGACTCTAAAGGAATTCACAATACACGTATCGTGACCCTGTCAGCGTTTTACCACCTTTAGTATCTTTACATTGTAATCTGATGATAGCAGACCAGGCCGTAATGTTAACTGGATTGGACTTTAACAAGATACGGTGCCTTCTTATTGCACACGGGAATTGTATAAAACAAGAAAAAGGTTGGTAATAGTAACTAACTGCGTATATTTTAGCTGTCAGTTAAAGCGTTAAAGATTAAGTCGTTCGTAATTCAAAAACTTACTCGAGCGAACTTGGTTATACGCATTTTTTACTGAATTAATATTTTGGAAAACTAAACTTGTCGTAAGATCCCCGAAATGAAAATTATTTAGTTAAACTTATAAGCTGTAAACTTAAATTATTATTATATATATATATATATAAAATACATAATAATTTTTGCTATAGCAACGTTTATTTCAATCTATAGGAATTCATTCGTATTCTACTAAAATACGATTTATTGTTTCTATTGGGACTATTAATCGATTCAAAGGCGGAGGACGGAAACGATTACGGCGAATTTATACCACCGATTCTCCGCCTCTCGACGCATCTTCGGTCGCTTAATCTAATAAAGCAATTAATAACTAATAACTTAATACGGCTCGTCTTCGATAAAGTCCATAATTACATACTCTTTAATTACGTGTATCCTGTGTCCGATCGATTCGGCGTTATTTGATTATCGTTTCGAGAGCATACACGAATTAACGAAGAGGCGGAACTGTTTGTTTTCGGAAGACTGATTAACCTTGAGGAAGAGAAAATTTATAACCCTGAAATTCTTGATCGGCGTTTGATCAGCCGTTTACACATCCATATATCTGCCTTAGCCTGTGCAGAAAAAGTACACAAACGAATCAATTCCAAATCGCTAAAGTAGATGAATACGTATAATTACTGAAACGAAAATAAGTCGAATTTCTTTTACGAAGAGAAAAAACTCTTGCCTTGATACTTGGAGTTAATTTTACCGCTGAATACCGCGAAAGAAAATAAAGAGATCGGTCGGTCGACTTTTCGAATCTTCCGTGTCTTTTCGACGATAGAAATTGACGACGTAAGAATAAAGATGAAGAGGAAGAGAAAAGTGCGAATCTGTGATCCATGAATACGTGTGCCCGAAATGCAACCGTAGCCATGTTGATGCGGATTCTCTTCAAAGAATCGTTCGATATAAAAATCTTCTGAAACGTGAACGCGCCGGTTCAACATGACTCGAAGCACAACACTCGAGCACCAGGACGAGTTCGATCGATTCTCCTTCGAATTTCTAGCCGTACCCTATATATTTAGCATATCGCCCATAACTGACAGCATGTTATTTCACCAACAAATAATACGCAAGAACCATTGTGTATCCGGCGAAGAGCACTTGAGATTGGAGGGCACCCTTAAACGCTTTTAAATACACGCGGAATGGGTAGAAAGGGTGTTGGAGGGCGGCCAAGAGAGAGCCGAGGACAGAGGGTGAACACGGCCACGTAGAAACGTGCGGTCCCGCTACCTGCTAAATTACTACGAACAACTACAGCCGACAAGGAACGAGAAAGAATACTTTCCTCTCGGGACTCCAATTATCGCGCATCGAAAGGTCTTGCTGATGACGAGAACACAACAGATCTAAAGACATACGCGGTATTCGTTCTTTCTTTAACATTGCGATCGTTACATAAGCGATTTCCTGTATTTAAAATGCAATAAGTCGAAGTATCTGGACAAGCAAGGTATCTACGAGTATTGAAAATAATTATAAAAGAGAGAGAGAGAGAGAGCAACGACGTTGATATAAAAGTATTTGTAATTTGACGCGAGCGATAATTATATCGTAATATTTAATAAATTGGATAAGAAGTATTTGTCATAACCGTACACAATTTTGACGATTATCGTTTGAAATTTCTATGATTTTCTCCGAATAAACAATTGTTTCCGATGTAATTGTAATTTTATCTAATCGTCGCGAGTAAGCACTTCGTAGAGAACAACGTTAGCTAAGTACAACGATACGTCGTTAATTGATGTTCGTAGGTAAAACAGGATAGACAATTGAATTTACGTTATTTGGAATGAAAACGCTCGCATTGTATCACGAATTTTTGCTTCGAATCAGAACCAACGATCTCATCCCATCGTTCAAACTTTGCTCGGCTTTACCTTCCTTCCCTTTCTTCTCTTTTCCCTTTTGTATCTTCCACCGAGATTCTTCGTTTCCTTCTCCCACCTTCCTACGTCCGTTCTCCTATTCTATCAAAACGGTTCCCACGACTTTCGAGCGAAACCGAACTACCAACACTTTTGGTTTTTTATCTTTTTCCAATATCACGTACACTAAGATCGCACTTAAGTTATACGTACGTAGAAGCAATGTTTACGGTTCAGAAACGACGAACAATATTGATCATCTTTTTAATTTATATCTCTACGACGCTTATTCCGCGATATCTTGCAAAATTTGCAAATCAAACATTCCAGTAATATTCGAAATTAGTTAACGTTGAGCGGAACGCGGCGGGAATGATCGAACGAACCGAAAAGGAACGAATTTTCGTTTTACAAAGATTTCGCGCGAGTCTCCGATCTGTTAAACGTTAACTGCCTGATACTAAATATCTTAGAAGATCGCTGCGCGGATAGCGTCAGATTATGACATCCTGGTATATAAAAGTAAAAGTCACATTGTAGCGTATCGTCCGAATGAATAGGATCGGTATTAGTCGCCATTTAGTAGATACTAGTTTGTAGGATAGACAAGGATAATATCTTTTAATTCAAACGCACCGTGCCCGTCGTGGCTCGTTATTCGCGCATATATTTTACGAGATTAGGATTCATCAAAACTCTCCTAACTAGCCGGTATCCACGGTCTATCTATCGTTATTTAAGCTTTTGTGCGACTTTCGTCTCGTCGCGACGACTGTGCATCAATTCGTTCAAAAGGAGATAAATAGGTAGAAATATAGTAAGCGCATTTTCCTGGATTCAGTCAACTAAATGTATATAAGCCGATTATATTCTTCCCATCGTATTGAATGGAAGGCCAAATTAGAAACTTCAGATAAATTCACGATGCTTCTACGAATGTGTCTACTAATAACTACTTTGGTTCATTAAGATTTACGATATCATTACTTTGCTGTATATCTATTCAAGCTGACTTGAAAAATAAAAGATAATACGACAGAAGCTTTCTTTTCGCTGAACGAAGCATTTGTTTAAAAAAATGTTTCAAACACGAAATAACGACAGAGAGAACGCGCATTGCTTCAGTGGGTTTTCTTTCGTCGTTGATACGACGATAATAGATCACGTTGACATCAGAATGAATTCGACAAATTATATTGGCTGAGTTCAACGGAGGAGAAAGAGCAACGGAAGGAGCGATTAACTTTCCCAAAGTTAAAGTCCGAAACTACCACGCACCAAAGGACCTACGTCGAAGTCGAGAAAACTCTGGTTAATTGGCGCCGGAGGGGAAAAATTGATTTCCAGAAGCCTCGAACGACCGACGTAGAAAATAGCTTTGAGATCATGGTGGGCTCGAGCCATCCCAGTGATTTGTACCACGACCAGGAGAAACAATTTCCACCGCCATTTCGTTCTAGAATTTCTCGAAACGTAAACGAAAAGCACAAAGTGAAACAATTCCAGAAATAACTATCGGCAACTGTCTCGCAAGATCTTAAAAAACAAGGCGTCCCACGGCTCTCGCTGAAACTTAGGATTTTGCGCATTTCCCTTCTAGAACTTTCATTAACAATTTCGTAGACTCTTAATGGCCCTACGTTCGATACGCCACCGTCGGTAAATAGCAGAACATCAAAGAGGAGGAAGCTAAAAAGAGAAAAAAAAAAGAAGACGAAACAATCGTGCTTTCTTTTTGAAAACAATCCGCGCATTGAAACAAGCGATACAATGGACCGTCTGCCGAGGCTAAAGAGTCCTCGTAAAACAACAGTTCATCCAAACCAGAGAAAAAGATTATCGAAGAAGAAAGAAATAAAGAAGAAGAGAGAATGGTTACAACGTAACAATATGGCACCCTCCTGTGTGATCGAGTGGCTCTCTGATCGAGAGTAAAATTTCATTTTCCTCCTACTGTTAGACCGCTGCCACTGCACGAACGCTGTCGATTTTCGCCCATTAGTAACCTTAATCTCCGATACTTTGCTTTTAATAACGACCAATTAATATCAAATAACGTCTGGAAGGTTACGCATGTCTGGAAATTACGTATAGGTACGTAGTATTAATAATGAAACAAATACGTAAAGAGTGGAAAACAAGGGACACCTGTGGTAATTTAATTTTTCTTTGGTCGACGTGAAGAAATTTAACGAGGAACACGATTGTTCGTTTCACACTTGAAACGCGACACGATCGTCGTACAATAGGTTGAAACTTTTACGTGGAAACAGATTATTGGGATAAAAAACACACGCAAAATAAATTCGAAATGCAGCGTTAAAATCTACCGCCGGTATCTACGTGAGATGTATACATACGTTCAAGATAAATTACATGGTACGCATTGACGACCCGGCGCCCCACATTCTGACGCTTGCCAAATTTCAACGTTCAACGAACAGTTCGCCGATTCCCAATGATTATCCACTTAAATCCTGAAGTCGCGAGTAATTATGTGAGGGTGCGAGGGTCAATTTGATAATTGCGTTATTCCGTTGCAAATAATTACCACCTTTCTCAAATGCAAATCTTACGAGACCAGTTTCTACGTTCTTCCTCTCTTAATTGTCTAAAACAAGGCTCGTTATTCTCTTCGACAACGATAAGCTTGCAAGAGCTATTAGACGCTAATTTCGTACGGGATATCGAATTTGCAAATATCCTCATAAAAGTATCAATTTCTTCTCCTTTATCCTTCGCGTGATTTATACGTTGCTGTTCAAGCTGAAAGTGACTTGGATCGTAAAGATCTACGCTTATCGAGCTATTTTCCCTTCGTACTTTCATTGTATTCGTTGCGTCCACGTGGCGTCTAAAAGATAAATATCTAAAGACAAACGATAGAAATATAATATATAGGAAATTGATACTAACTTATTCGTCCGTCAAGCGAACGTTCTCGTATTTCGGATAACTTGAAGGATCTTGCATAAGGATCTCAAATCCTCTTGAAATACGAATGAAATTTGGCTGGCTATGTGATATTTATTCTATATTATTTTACAGTACGTACATTAATATACATATATAGAGAGAAAGAATGAAAAAGCACGTAAAACCAACTGCGTTCGGCTGAGGCTAAAGAGGGGAGAAGCACGCGTCTGCCACGCTCCCAGTGTACACACCTGGGGCCAGTTGGCCAGCGAGAGAAATCTTTTTCACCCCAAGTACAAACAATATCCAATTATTAACAAATTACGACCACGAAATTGGAAATATTTCGGAAACGTAGAAACCAAATCGTTGTACGTCGATTAGAAATTTCTTGCTACAAACAAACATGCTTTGATCCATCTATCTATCGGTACGTTCGTACTCTGCTGTATTCGGCCAATTTACACTCTTATCAAAAGTACTATTATCGCGGATAATATATTTCATTTCATTGATACTGAAATCGATCTTAATTGCGAAGCGCGAACCGCAGGCATTTTATCAGAGAGTCCGACCGTAGTCGAAATTAGAAACGCGGAATCGGCAGGATGATCCGATGCTTTGTTTTCCCATTTACTTCTGTGTATAACAAGGCTCGAGGGAACTCGTACGAATTCGCACGGCGGAGGAAGTAAAATTATTCGAGCGAATGTCCTTTCAGTTTCGATGGAAGAGCACCCGTTCGAAGTTCCTTCCTCCACGGGTTTCAAAGATACAGTGCTTAAAAATATATCGTGTAACGTAACGTTTCACAGATAAACGTTGTATTATTCAAAAAGTAAATGGTGAAAGACGAGTAGGAAATAAGGTGTATACTTATTTAACGATATAGAATTTCACGGAACATTAGAGAACGCCGAAAACACAGGGTAATGCATGAGGTTAACCATCGAGAAGAAAATCGGCAAACCGCTAATTGAACCTCGAGATAAATAAAACGAAAATGCCGACAGGAAACTGAAAACAAGCGGAAAAGCCGAAATGGTATTAAAGTCGCATTAATCACATCGGCCGTAACTTCCGGTCGTAATTTCCAAAAATACCGATTTATTCGGAATTAATATATAGGGTGTTTCATTTTTCTCCTGGCAAACGACGTTAGCGTACTCTGCGACTAAAAATAAGAAAAAGACGTTACGTAAAATGAAATGAAAATAATCACCGAAAATTCTTAACTTATCTATATTTGATACAAGAGGAACGAAATTTCTAATTTCTCCGGTGATTTTATGGTTGCGAGATAATATAAAACATACAAATTAACGAAGAATATAGTTTTGCATAGTTTCGATGGAGGTAGTAACGAAGCTCCTTTGAGTAAACAACTATATTAAAAAAGGAAATAAAAGTGAGCAGCAGGCTGGTGCCGGTTTTGGCGCTCTCTAAAACGCCTGAACCGATGATCATATTCCAGATAACCTGGTTAACCCCTCTAGCCCGTTATTATAATATTTGCCAAGCCAAAACATAGTAATTGCTTATTTGCTGGAGCCCAATTACCACGGCCTCCATATACATCCATGAATTTTTCGTACTACGTGACGAGCAAGATATCTATAGAGCTCGTCTTTATTATTCGTTTTATCTATCGTACTATCCGTATGCCTGCGTATGTCTTCTTCCTAAAATCTTTAAATATCTGTATTTCTACTTTTGAGTTATTTCCCTTGGTAACTTTATCGTGATCATAAATCATAATTTATTATGAACGAATGAAAGATTATATCGTATAAGTTTCAATAACCTATAAACGTAAACGCACGTTTCGTTATATTTACGTCGTTCCAAATTTAATTTTGTTAAATGCGTGATCTTCGATATACTCGCTTAAAAATACCACATGCATCGACGTATTGTAGAAATAGATAAAATAACGTAAAGATTATGGAATCGAATTAAGAAATAGTAGTAGTTTTATTTATATTTCGTTGCTAACATAATGACAAGCGTAACAATTAACTATTACTAATAATGTAATGTTATTTTTAATATTAATAACTTACTTCGTCTTATTTTATTATATTATAAAATTGAATTCGTAGTTTCGAACGCCTACTTGCTAGCCGCGCGCGTATCGCTATCGACAGCGCGTATTCCTACCTTATTGACTGTCGATGTTACAGCAGTTCTGTTTTAGCCGTCACTTCGGAAGCAATCCTCCAACACACAAAAGAAATATTAATTTCACCTATTTTTCAACGCGATAAATTAAATCTAAGAATATTCTGATCATTTTTTAATAATATTGATTTTAAAAAAACTTATTTGATGCTACAGAAATCGCAGAAATTATTTAACGAGTATTACCTACACCAGTTAACGCTTTGATTTACTGAGCAGAATTTGTAAGCTTTATTCGTGCCTTTCGACGGTTAAGCGGAATATAGGGAGAAGCCTAGGGACTAATTAGGATGACACGATCGCAAAAGAAACGGTGAGAAGGTGGAACTAATTTAAATATATATCCCTCCTCGTTGAACACACTACCGCTATCTCTGCCTAGCACCATTCGTGTCGTCCGCTTTTGTCGCACAGTATCCACCTCTTCATCCAATCTACAAGGTACATATCTGTCCCTGTCGTTCAATATCGCTCTCTTCAATATCGCAGTCTAAAACCGTTCGTATCGTTATCCTTGTCGCACAGTATCGTTCCTTTTGTCCAGTACAGTACATATATCTGTCTTTGTCGTACATAAATGCGTTCCGTGTCTATGACTAAATCGCGTGCTGCCATCTATTGAAAACAGAAGGAACACCAACTTGGAGCATGCAAGGATAGATGGCGGCATATAGCTTATCTTTGAACAAGGAGCTATATACTCTTGCGTTTAACAAAAAGGGCGATACTGTGCGACAAGGATAGAGATACGAACTGTGATAGACAGAGAGGGCGATACTGTGCGACAAGGATAGAGATACGAAATGTGCTAGACAGAGAGGGCGACACTGTGCGACAAGAATAACATACGAACCGTGCTAAACAGAGAGGGCGACACTGTGCCACAAGAATAGACATATGACCAGCACTGGACAAAGAGGGCGACACTGTGAGACAAGAATAGACATATGACCAGCACTAGACAAAGAGGGCGACACTCTGCCACAAGGACGGAGATACGAACGGTGCTAGACAAAAAGAGCGATAACGTGTAAACTGCTTCATATAAATCTATGCTATTCTAAATCGCGGCGACAGATTGTAGCGGTGATGACACTACTACAAGTCGTTCGTCTGCACCAGGCCTTCAAGTATTTATTGCAGATAAAACCGGTATTCTCAGTGAAAATGACTCCCGACATGGCTTTGTTCGTTTCAAATATGTAAAGAAACCATACGCGATGAATAATGCATTTCTATCTCACAGTTCTTTGACTAACATATTGTTGCAGTACGGAAGGTCATTCACGAGAATTTTTATTCGACTGTCTCGAAATGCAACTTAATGCAATTGCAAAGAATTAGAATAAGCGCAGACCTCTAGAAGAAATGCGTGTTTACGTCTTGTTGAGGTATTTTTACAGACTGATAATAGAGAAAGGTTCTTAGATTTTGAAAAGATTTCTTCAAATTACAGTAATCTATCTATACATTGAATCTGTATGTGCTGCATCTAGAAATTATTATTGCATTGTGATTGATTCACGTAGGGAACCAAGACAGTCGTGATTGTTGATGATCATCCATAAAATTTATGAAAAAATTGTGAAATGAATTAACACATAGCGTAAGATTTAATACATTGAAATGTAATTGATTCTAATATTAAGTTTCAAGTAAATTGTATGCGAGAACTTGATACATCGTAAGATCAATTTCAAACAGTAAAACATTTCTTTTTCGTTAGAAGATTGGATATAAAATAAAAATTGTTCACTATCGTTTTTCGGAATAAGCAATCGTGCTTGGATTTTGTTCTTGCAATGTTTACTTCCATTTTTGGCCGAGGTTCCGTAGACATTGCAGTCTACTTCTTCAGGGCAAACTTCTCTCCATTTATATTACACGACTTATTGGCTTGGCATTTATATTAGCTGATGAAACTGGTGACTCAATTCGGAAGTTCCAATCGGATGCTCAAGCCGGAATACCTTATCGGAATTTATTTTTGAATTTGGCTCGACCGATCTTCTTTCGCATTTAAAAAATTATCGTTTAGAAAATTGCAACTTTCGTGAATATGAACAAAAGAAAATAGTATTATTAAATTAAATCACTACTACATTGAATGGATAACATCGCGTACAATAAGATGTTACATTCGTGCCGGTTAGTAATATTCTAGTTGTCCCTTAGATGGCAATTTAAATTTGGTCATTGCATGCTTCTTTACCGCCTATGCGTCAATTTTTATTTGCAATAGTTGCATTTAGATGGCGCTATGATATCCATCAGCTGATTTATATTTGCAAATTCACACGTATGCTCTCTACTGAATGTTTTTATTTTCTATTGAATTTTATAAGAGACTTAGTAATTTAATAAACAACTTCATACATTCTTTAAAATACTAACTTTGCAACAACATAATATTTCTAACAATATACATAATAATGTTCGCTAATCGTTCACTCGAAGCCGTGAGTTTCAACTCACAATTATCTATTACGAAGTACGTGCCTAAAATTTGATATTCTTGCATTTATATGAAACCACGGTTCTTTTTATTCATTTTAATTGTTTAATGCTTTCCAGATCGCATCAATCTACTAACATTCAAACAACAGAAATTGTTTATAATCAGAATCCCGTGCAAACCACCGAAACAAGAACTGTCGAGGTATTCGTAAATATATCTTAAAAACACAACTAAATTCGATTTTAATAATTTTGCATTGTTTAGACTCAAACTATAACCAAAGAGAAGAAGAAGCCAGAAGTGAACTATGAAAGACTGGCCCAATTTTTAAATAGAGTTACACCTTGTATATTGGAAGCATTAGACGAATCTTATGGAACCAATGCATTTGAAGATTATGAACCAAAAATTGATGAAGATTCACTGACAAGCACACAGCTTTTACAAAAGATTCATAGCACTGAATCTGATTCTCAGGCATTTGTCATCTATTATAGTTATTAATATCTTTCATTCCTTTGTATTATTTAATAATATTTTTAGATGAAAGTAAGTGATATGAGTTGGAGTATTGGAGGAGGAACATTAGCAGTTTCTTTTGGTATTCCTTATCACGAAACATGGTGTGACCATCTATCTAAAGTGCAGTTGTACAATCAAACAAAAGAGGGTAGTTTCACAGATAATCCAAATAAAACTCTGGAAACAAATGCCTGTATAACAACATTGGCTTATCATCCAACTGAACCATCCATTATAGCTGCTGGTTTATTCAATGGTAGTTTACTCAATTGTAAAATTCCTAGAAAAAAGCATACTATATATAACTAAGAACTAATTGTAAATATTATTTATACCAAGGTGATGTTCTTGTATGGAACTTAAGAGACAATGTATCAGTGGCACCAACAACAATTTGTACCCATGGGGATTGTGTGTCTCAAGTATGCTGGAAAGCAAGAACTATAAATGATGTATCTTTGCTTGTGAGCTCCAGCAAGGATGGATATATTTTTATCCACAAGATGATGGCCAATTTTACAGTTGCCCGTGAATATAAACGGTAATTCTTTTAATACTATCAACCTGTTTTTACAAACATTTATTTATAATCACATATGTTGTATTTTTTAGACTGAAATTAACCAAAGAACATAATCCAATAGAAAACTCAAGGCCACGTAGTGCGGGTGGCACACGTGAACGCGCTATGGAATCCGGATTATGTATTACTGCCTTCGATTTTTTGTCCAGAGACCCCATATTTTTTATCGTGGGTACCTTATGTGGTGGAATATACAAATGTAGCTTAGATCGTGTCGCTCCTATCGAAGGTATGAACTTTTCTAATAAATTTTTAAGCTTTATTTTATTCTATGAAAGTGATAATCAATTTTTAATATTAGATGATGAAACTCTAATGGATCCTGTAATAGACGAGTATGAAAGGCACGAAGGTAGTGTTACGTGCATTAAATGTTCCCCGATACGTAATCTTTTCGTCACTGCTGGCACCGACAAGGAAATTCGTATATATTACTTTGAAGAGGTAATAATTTTACCGTTAGTGTCTATCTTTGTACTTTGAATGCCATAACAGATTAAAATCTTTATATAATCTAGCATACGAACTTATGGTCGATTTCTTGTGAAAGTACAATCGTGGGTTTAGCATGGATGCTCGGAAATCAAGACATATTCGCAACTTATGGTGCTGGCTCGGAAATCAGACTGTATAACGTCACTAATGGAAAATCTGTGACAAATATAAATTTTGAGACCACTGATAGACAAAGCACTAGCTGCTTACGTGTGAATATGAAAAAGTAAGCATTCGTAATGTACATAATATGTATATATAAATTTCAAGTATGCATCAGTAATATATGATTTGTAATAATATGTAATTTGCATTATATTGCTTGTAATACTTGTTTTATAGAAATATGGTGGCCATTGGTGACACACAAGGAACTATAGAAATTTGGATCCCAAGGCAATTATTGTAAAGATATTAAATAATATGCATTATAAAATTGCTTTTTTATATATGCATTGTATTATCAATATTATTATCTTGTAATCCATATAAAAACATATATATATATTGTGTAATAGCATATATTACTTTTATAAGAAAAGGCAATCGCGCACGCACACATTTTCAATATACACTGTTCTATTATTTCTGACTTCCTCTTCCTAACAAATATAATAACATGCAACAAAATTAAGCACGATATTAATAGCACATGATTATTACATCAGATATTCTATAATTTAAATAGCTTAACATGTATTTTAAACTAGACTTCGTTGAGTAAAAATAACTTGACAAATTTATTGCGAAAATGCATGAAAGAAGCAATAATGTCACGCGTCCGATTATAAGTTAATATTCAAGATGCCACCAATTCAGAACACAACGAAACTAAAATATTTTAATTTGCAGATTTAATCTGCGAAATGTATCAAATATAATGCATTTTTTAAATTCTCGTATAAAATTACCTTCTTTCTATTTATGCTATAGTAACATTTTTCGATAATTTATAGGGAAGTAAACAATTCTCTGAATTCTTTACAATTGTAAAATGGAGTAAATAAACGAATACTTCCACATTATATAAAAATATATTTATTAATAGTATACAACAACTAAATAAACACTTGAATTCACTTGATAAATTATTTCATAGTTATTTACGCGTTTCCTCTAAGTTTCGTCATCTTTTATCTTGCTGATTCATCCAAATCCCCGATGTCACAACTGCGTGTAATCATAAAATTTCAAAACACGACTAAGGTACAATTTGTGCGTAATCGTATAAATCTTATTATTTGTATCTTTTATTGCAAAATAAAAGACACGATATGAATTTCCATGCATAACACAACAATCTTTTATTCATTGTATCTTCAATAGGCTATCTTATTTCATTTAAATTCTTGCCATTTTATAGTTTCATAGTAGTAGGGAATTAGATAAATAGAAAGAATGTCAAACACAGAAAAGTAGAACAAACGTGATTTGTATGTGAAAATTGTATCGGAATTAAATTTCTTATTTTTAAAACGTTTTGTTCATAAAATGACTTGCAATTCTCTCATATTTTACATATGTACAACAATTTTAAATTATGAAGTGCTCATCGATTGCAATTGTTCAGGTCATGATTAATTTTTGATGAATCATCGAGATATTGCGAAATGTACAGTAATAAATTTAAAACTGATAGATCTTACATTTCGATTTGTACTATTTCATTCCTATTGCATATCACGTAAAGAGATACATACGTCTTATGATTAGTTTTTAAAGAAGTTGGATCATTCAATAAGTTTATAATCCTCTGTTGAGAAGTAGCACAGCGTTTAAGGACAATTTCAACACACTTCTTTCATGACGAAGAAACCAAAGAAATCGTAAGACTTATTTGCTTTTCTAGTGAAGCGTGACACACTTAAGCTTCCTGAACGTTTCATAGCGGATCTCTTCCATGACCTTCTTCGTTATTTACGCAGATACATATCATTCATGTTGAACAATTCTTTACCGGATGCTATAACGAAAACATAATTAATCTACAAACATTATGTTAATGACAATGTACATACCCAACACAGTTATATATCCAAGTAAAATCCAACAATATCGCAATAAAGTGAAAAACAAGCTGCTAATAATTCAAATGTTTTCATCCATACTTTTAAGGTTCTTCCCTGAAAACAAGTATGGCATTTTCGTCCTGAAAATAACGGTTTTTAATTTTCGTTCTGAAAAGAACGGTTTTTAATTTTCGTTCTGAAAAGAACGGTTTTAAATGTTCCTCTTAAAAAAAAAGGACCTTTTTAAATTTTCGTCCTGAAAAGGACGATTTTCAGTTGTTGTCCTGAAAAGGACAATTCTCAATTTCTGTCGAAAAAAGGACGGATTGTTCGTCGATGTTTATTTTATCCGAGAAATTGCTGCTCCACGAATGAAACAATTGCGGGCCCTGAGAAGGGCCCTAAAGAAAAAAAGAATAATAAAGAGGAAATGTGGACGGGATATGCGCAATGTATGTAAAGTATAGTATAAGGTAAAAACCTGATTAGTAATATTATCGTCGAAGAGTATTGGAGAACAAAGCTGAGCGCTTCATTGTTGCATACACTTTCGGCCGGTAGTTCTTCTTCGTCATTATCAAAAGGAAAGGACGATGAAAGCGAAAGAAATTAAGGGGAAAAAATAGAAAAGAAAAGAATAGGTAAAAAAAAGACAGGATTGTCTACGATGCCAGGAAACGTTAAAAATTTTCTCTTGTTGCTCTATTTTTGTTCTGATTTTTTTTTCGAAGGAGCAGATCCATTCATACGATAGGTGGAGATCAAAGAAACTTCAATTTGTATCGTGTTTTTGTATACACGTGTGTACGTATATATTCGTCTTCTGAAGTATGATAAAACGGTGTATAGGTTTTTGGTTACTGAGAAAATTTTCAGGCGTTCCGTCACCTATCAGCTTTCTTCCTCGTTCATCTCAATGTATCTCCACATTCATTCTCTCGAAGGTTCTAGCACTTTTACGTTTACTGTCGTTAATATATACCGCGTGATATACAGATAGTAGCGGTGATAGTAATAAATATGTGCGTCCAGTGTTCATTCAATTCGAATTTTACACACGTGACTCACATAAGCGCGCATTTTTTTCTGACGTTAAATCTCTTAGTTTTGCTTCTTTTATTTTCTTCTTATGTACATATGTGTATATATGAACGAACTATATGCATGTATATGTATGTATGCTTCTGTGTGTGTAGTGTGTGTGCCTGTATTTGTGCTGTATTGAAATACTTTTCAAGTAAAGTCAATTCTGACTTTTATCTCACGAATCGCCTCAGGAATTTCTGCTTTGAACTTTCTACAAAAAAGATCCTCACACCAAATCCTTGTCTCTAGACGGAAGAGGATCCAAGAATCTTTTTCTTTTTCTTCTTCTGCTTCTAAACCTTCCTTTCGACTCGTTCTTGAGCTTCCTCGGCGATTATTGCACACCAACACTTTCAATTCTACATGTACTTCCTTTGTCTCTCGATATCATCTGCTTTTATTACTGTCGTCTTCTGGAAACTTCTCTTCCGTTGATACTTCCTTACTTTTATCTTCAATCATTCTTCCCATTCGCACTGTTGCTCACGCATACTCGTCACTGGTTTTATACACTGATTTTTTTGGCGCTTTTTGTTCTCAAAAAGACATTTTTTCTGGTGGTTTTTTTAGAAATCCTCTTACATTCTCTCCAATCTCGTTCAAATCCACTTTCTAGCTTCTTTCTCATCCATAATAATCAATCTCGAAAGACGTTATTATACTTCCTCTTTTACTCGTGATTAATCTTCCATTTCATAATGTTGTTACCTACGCTTCTTCTTCTTCTTCTCTCTATCGTTTTATTATCGCCGACAATTTCTTCTTCTGTATCTTCTTCGTACTTCCTCCTCCTCCTCTTCCTCCTCCTCCTCCTCGTTTATTGGTCACGCGTCTACTACACTTTTTTCGAAAAAAACTCGTGTATACATACTCGAATAACAATACCAAAATTACTATGTATAAACGGTTACACTTTAGGTACAACTATATCTTCCTTCCCCATATGGTTCTCCAAGTACTTACTGTGTATCTTTTTCAGTTTCTCTTCACTTTCCTGGAGGATCATCATTGTATTATCATCATCGCCGTTCACGATAATTATCTCGCTGTATCGTAGCTAGTCCATCGCTCTAGCAATGAAACCTCGAGATGTTTCTTTCTCTGATAGGAGAAAAAACGGCAAAAAATAATTGTTCCTCTGTCGAACCTCATAGTGGACGATTATTAATTATTTATTATATCATGGAAAGAATTTCGAGTCTTTTCTTTACCCGCACGAGAAATTGCCTCTCGTGTACGTAACATGCTGATTTCTTCTTCTCAAATAACAGCCCTGGTTTTCACGTCGGACGCGCAAACACGAGACGATTGTTTCGCCAAGGAAACAACGGGATGCGCGTCGAAAGGTGGCCAATCGATAATCCTTATCCATTCTGGTCGATCGCGCAATCGTTAACTTTCCCGTTATCCCCTTGCCTCGATTTCTTTTTCTTCCTCGTTTCTTCTCTTGGTCCTCTCTCGATCTTCATCTTCTACTTTCATTCGTTCGAAGAAACAAAAAATTCGACAGGAGTTGCGTCCAGTCGAGATTCTCTCTCCTCTTCGGTATAATATATATCATGGTGCGAATGATTTGTTGGTAAATTGTACACGCCATCTTGAGAAAAATCGGCGATTTTTTTACGATTCGGAATGTACTTTTCTTTATGATTCTTCTGTATACGTTACTTTTTAAATATGAAAGTGACCAAGTTACAAGTCCAACTTGGGACATCGGAATGATAAAGAGATCTCGTTCCTGCGCGTAACGACGACGTCCATTTTGCTTCTTATTGCCACCATTCTTCTTCTTATTGCCACCATTCTTCTTCTTTCTCGTCTTCGTCTTCTTAGCTTTATTCTTTTCTACAAGCTTGAGGCCGCAAAAAGATCCATATATATATATATAGCCATATATATCCATATATATCCATATATATATATATATATATATATTGATCAGACGATAACTCAGAACCTACGTTCGAAAATATGTTGCAGCCACATTGTATTCCAAAAATGAACCTCTCTCTTGTTCTGCATCGCGTCAGTCGTATGGTTTTTTTTTTTTTTACATAACAAAATATTCTCTTTCACGCGATCGCCACGGTTTGCACGATCGAATTTCGCATTTATGTACAATTACTCGCGGATCTTATCTTTTTTCCCTTTCTTTTGCCTAGATCCGCTTTTTTTTTCATCGATCGATCCTCCTCCAAAAAAAAAAAACTTGTTACTAGCGAAACGGGCACCCTTAGTACGATATTTTTATAATACAGTGTTTCTTATGCGCTCGAGTTGAATCTTAAACGTACTGTTTTTGCGTGTTTTACGTACAATAATAGATATATATATATATAATATAACTTCTATCTTCTTATGTACCCTAAAACTTGACAGCAAATTGCATCGTGTCCATGACGGAGTTTTATTAAAGAGACACGAATGGGAAATTCAATCAACTTATCGTTTCTCGCATCGTTATCTTACGTTGTTTCTATGCCTGCAACGTTCGTACGATTCTTATCCATCTTTTCTTTCTTAACTTCGTGTAATCTTATAGTCTTCTACCGCAGAAATCGCGATTCGGTAAACCTTAATTATACTTATATAATTTACTGTCTAACGATAAACTCGTCGCCACTATTTCGTTGGGGAACGACAGAACAAAAGTTCTGATTTTCTGTGTTTTTTTTGTTTTTTGTATAATCTTATCGGACTCACGAAGCTTATACTTTCGAAGACGACAGATTGATTATCGATATAATTCATCGATTTTTCGCTTCTTTTCTTTTTTATGCTTGTTCTTTCTTTCTTTTCTTTTTCTAGATTCAAAATATATTTCTTAATGCTGTTATCAAGAAGATGAATTCGAAAACAAGTAACACGAGAAAATCTTGGATTTCTCGTGAACGCGAATTAGTAAAGACCTGTCGTTCCTGAAGTACAAGCTTCCTCAAATGGATAGTGCCCTTTGGTGCACCGTACAAGTCTACCTCGTTCGTTTTAGCTTTTTCTTTTCTTTAAATACTTCTACATTGTCATTCGGTTTAAAGCAGACCAGAGTTTCGTAGAACAATGCTCTGTACAGCGATGCTCGGTTGTAAAATTGTAAGCTTATGAAAAAATAAAAAGAAGAAAATATAAAGAAGGTAAGAGAAATCATTCGAAGAAGAAATGCCTCGTGGTTTGTAGGACGCAACTCTTAAACAGAGGAGAAACATCTGCGCGAGAAAGGTCATCTTCGTTAGACCATTTTTATTCCGATACTTTCTAAGTAATTTCTTTTGCGATCCGAAGTACTAATCCCCAAAATCTTCGAAAAAAAAAAAAGAAAAGAAATTAAAATAACCAGAGTCCGTTTACCTTCCTCTTTCAGAAATTTAAATCACTTGTAAATTTCATTCAGATGATGATACAGGGACTGCTGCATAATTTGCATAACGGTAACTCAGCTATAAGAGCAGCTGTCGCTACATTACTTAAATTACTTAAATTTTTATATTAAACTAAAACAATACTGATCATAGACATAGTTGTAAAATTCATTAAAATAGAAACAGGCAGTCAATCGATCAAACAACATCAAATTATAATACATAGAGTCGATCGACTCTTACGGTTAAAATTTACTGGTAGTTACGTTGCTGATCTGAGTAGCATGGAAACTAGGTCTACGGATCAAGATGGTTGCCGACCATCTTTCACTATTGGCCGATTAAAGATGGTCTGGACACCTAGTAGTCCCGTTAATTTAGCAATTGACTAGATTCGAAACGTATCTATACGAGCAGCGTACAATTTTACTTGCTGCGTAGGAAACTTCTATCCTGCAGAATTTCAGAATTTACCGCGCAAACGTTACTCTCCTCGTTGAATTTTGAAACAAAAGGGAGAAGAAAGAAACTAAGGTTACTTCGCACACCGGCTATACGTAGGAAAAATTATTGTCACGCACGCGCGGGCGATGGCATGATCATCTTTCTAAATGCTTCTTTCTTCAAACTATACACGCTTATACGTTAATACGCATGTGTTGCTTTCCTTTCTCCTTAGTATCGATCGCACAATGACGCACGAACCGCTCTGCACGTGCGAGAAATCGAGAGAAATTAAACGGACGCGTTCTTCCAGCTAAATTCCTTTTAGGATTTTTTCGTCGTTTCTTCTCTTTGTTTAAATTATTCGTTTTACAAATTGTTCGAATCATTATAACCATAAACAACGTTCGTGTTAACAACGCACAGGATAAAACGCGTCCGTTTCTTTCCTTCTTCAAGAGCGAGAGTCTCTCTCCCTCCTGTATCGTATATAATATATTTAATATATATATATATATATATTTATATTTATTCTGTCTCGCACGCTCTTAAACTCACGCAACTTTTCTTTTTGGCACGCTCGCATACACGCATACACGCATACACGCATACACGCACACACTTGCATTCTCGCGCACTCACTCACGGTATCACCGACGCACACATACTTTCTGGAAACACGCTGGGTATATATCAAGGTACATGGTCGAATCTCGATTCGCTAAAATAGTCAGTGCGTTTTTCTTTTACTTGCCGCGATTGCGACCAATCCGTTTCCCCTACTATTTAATAGTATAGCCGCACATCAGAACGACACGGATACTTGTTCTATGATAGTACGTAATAATTTCATGCCATTTGTTTTGCGTCGTTTATACCATGATTCTCGTGATTTTTGCAATTATATACCTTTTCCAAGCTAGTTTCCTGAAATAGGATATGAGAAAAGAAGAAAAGAAAGAATAAGGTTATATATGTTTCGTAGTCACGCATCGCGCTGGCGTACGGCTGGACTTTCACGAGCAGCAGCAGGAAGAAGGATAAAAAATATTGTCATCGACAGGCTCGTCGGAGATGCGTTATGGAATTTACACGAGTAAACAATCGATAGATTACGAGAAACTTCTCCTTGCTACCGTAGGTAAAAATCGTACTCTCCTTAACAATGGTCTAGCTCTTCGAAAATGTCTTTTTCTTCGATCGATATATAAACACGTGTCGTAGAATCACGCAGTTAATACGAAGTTTTCCATCTTTGTTTCTTTTCTTTCGTTGTCATTCGGTGACATCGAAGAGAGTGTCGCCTCGAATTCGAAGCAACTCAATTCGAATGCAAAGCGACACTTAACCTACAAATTTTTTACTATCGAACAGCGAATGAAAATGACTGATTCCGACTGATTTCCGCGTGATTCTACGACCACTAGATTCCCTTGGTATCGAAATAAAACGAAAAGAAAATGTTGTTTTCGCAAGAACGGTTGAGATCAAAGCGCATGCCTCGAATTTTGACGATTCTTTCAACGAGAATGATTTAAAAATTGAAAATGAAACACGAACAATCCCCGAATACGATATATGTACGAAGTTCAAATGAAAGAGAAAAGGAGGAACGATTAAGATCAGAATAATAACATCAATTGATTTGCCGACTAAAATCATGCGTTTGTTTAAAATATATTGATTCAAATATATAGTCATTGACCATGGCGCTTCAAAAAGACAGAGCTTTCTTTCATTTTTCTCCCTCTCTCTCCCTTTTTTCTTCCTATCTCTGGTTTTTCATCAGACCTTTTAACTTAATTCTAAATTTAAGGCTTAATTAATTAATCGACATAGTGTTTCGTGTGGCTGTGTTTTGTGTCCCTGTATAATGATCAGTGCTTCGTATGAAATCGATGAGCTGTTGATTTTCATTCTCTTGCATAAAAGATCAATTTTTTAAAACGATATTACATCGTATATTGGTAAACGATGTCGCGCTTCGAACTCACCTCGTGACAAAATACTTTTGAGGTTAAAACGATTCGATGCGCGACACACGACTTCATCGTTCGTTTTTCTTATTGTTTGACGTTGTCGTTCGAAGACGTTGGTTCCATTTTATTTTCCTTTATATGTTTCTTCTTTAATTACTCCGATAAGCGGGTTCGTTCTCATTTTTCCCCCCTCGATTCATTGTTTTAATTACGAATTTTCTTTTTTAAGAATGGTTCGCCGGTATTCTTTCCTTAACGAGAAGTAGTACGGATATGCAAAAATTCGCGTCGATTCATTTTTTTCGTCTGCTCTTTAACATCACTTTCGCACGTGAGAATTTTTCAGTTACACATGACAAAAAGAAAGAAGAGAACGCTAAAACATGAATAGAAAAAAATCTTTCCATGTACGTACATAAAATTTCACCCTAAACCAAAAACATACGCACACCCATGGGAACGAATTACTTATAAAGCTACATAGAACAAAGTAAATCATGAACCGNAAAAAAAAAAAAAAAAAAAAAAAAAAAAAAAAAAAAAAAAAAAAAAAAGAAAAAAAAAAAAGGGAAAAGAAAAGAGAAAAAGAGCACATATTTATTAATCTAATTAAAACTTAATTTTTAAAAAAGAGAAATATGGAAAAAAGAAGAAAAAATGTAACATTCATTTTTCGAAAAGTAACAAACTATTTCCCTAATGAATTAATAACCGTGCATATATTTAAATATACCCGAAGAACGCGCAAAAGAACCTTCTGAAGAAACGCCAACCAGAATTATGTAAGAATTCGCCATTTAGTTGAAAAAAGAAAAGAAAAAAAGCGGATTTCGAAGCGGAAGAATCCGGATGAGTGCTTCTCCTTGTTACGAGTCACTGAAGAATCTAATAGCACATCGAAGAGACGGGGGATCCCGTCGGTTTTCATGGAAGCTCAAAAGCTAATTTACACATCCAGAATATATGAGATACAAACACCTAGTCCGATGTAGTGACGAATCAAAAAAATATTCCTTTTAGGGATCTGATCAAAGAAACGAACAAATATATCGTTTCGACGCGTTTCCTTTTTCTGTACAATAATTATTATACTTTTTCCTTCCCATAACGTTCAGTGTCCCTACATTAGAGTTACATGAAATTAAAGTAGAATTAGAATTATTAGTTACGGTTAACCTTTTCCTTTTTTTTCCAATAGAGACCAGCAAAAGAAATTATTCAAAAGGTACAAAGATATACACGTGTATAGATTGAAACAGGACATGCGAGGACACGTAGCCATTTTCTACGTGCATTCGTATGTCACACGATGTTCGTCGACGGATGCATCACGATGTATGTGTAGAGTCAATGATGCAGCACTCGCGTGAATATATAACGAATGGCTGTCGTCTACTTCCTATGAAACTTTTGTCCCTGAATATTTATAGAGAAGTTTTTTTTAATAACTTAATATTACGATATGTACAGCAAATGAATTTCATAGAGAATTCCTGGAAAAGAAAGATAATTAAAGATAAACTTTTAACCTAAACTGTCGAAACTCAAGTTTCCTTTTTGCAGCACAAATCTCGTGAGGAAGATATTTGAAAGTATTATTTTATCCTTACAAATAAGTATAAGAAGATTGTATCTCCGACAATAAAATTATTAACTATAACCTAACCCAAGAAACAACCTCGTAAAAAGTTCATTAGGAGTGCGTATCTTTTGCATCTTGTTTTACAAAACACGTGATACATCCATGAAGCTTCCACGAGAATCTTAATTTTGCCTTATTGATTATTCTTCGATCTTTAGTGTAACTCGCGACGAACGATTTTTGTACGTTACAATATCACAATAAATGCCAGTCGAGAATGGATCGTCTCGTGTTATTCGTGTTGTTATCGGCGTTTCTTGCCCTATTTCTACCATTCGCCACAAAAATGAAAACGAATTGAAAACGAAAAATAAACAACGCTTGCAACTTCTTTTCGTTTATATTGCACGTTTTAAATTCATCGTGTAGAAAATATTCGCGTAAACCGCAAACGGAAAGAAGCGTATCTACCTATACATTCTCGCGTTTCTCCGGCCGGAAACGCGTTTGAACATAAAATTCCCACCCGACCTCGATCCCATTTTTCGAAACGACCCAAGTTCTCGTTGGCTCTTATAATTAGAACTACTAGCTATATTCTCATCTTAAAGTCACGAAGGTGGATTACGACACACAAGATGGACGTACTCGAAAGAGTTCCTAAATAATATTAATTTCTTTGTTCTTGTCACGAAAACATTGCACCCTCCATTTTATTCTTCATCATCGCTTTTCTACCTCCCTTTTAGCATTACGCTTTCGAGCATTATTTAGTTTTACCTCTTATTTATATTCCACGATTGCGCGCACGTACATCGCTAATTACTAAGTTTTTACGGATAATTAACAGCAACACGTCGAAGTGCGCGGCAAGCCCCGCATTTTATGACAAAGAAAAACATGTTCTTCCTCCCACTTATGTTCTCTTATTCTCCCGACTTGATATACGACTCACACACAGTGTGTATGTGTGTGTGTCATATTTCTCTCGTATCGGCATTTGCGTTTTTCTCTCTCGAAAAAGGCGGTAATTATCTTGTTTCCTTACATTCATCGTACTTGCACGTTCCTTATATTACCCCACCTTATCGCTTAATCATATACATATAATATATAATATATATATGTATATATATATATATATGTATGTGTGTATATATATATATATATGTTGATCAGTTACCAATTAAAAATTAGTAGTACCTATAGAGTCATCATCACAGCTAATTTTTTATCATTTTTTAAATTAATATTATCGATTATTCACTTTGTAATTCGTGTCCCTTTTTCTTTGGCGCCGCTTTCTTTCCTCGGACGCCATTTCCTGCTCTTTCATATTTTTTTTCTCTCAGCTTTACCACACAATAGCGCCCTTTCTTTTCCCACTACGTTTTGTTCGCCTCAAAGATCGCTTGAATCGAGTCTGGCAATCTTCAACTGTTTACTTTTTTTTTTTTTTACGTTTTCTGTATTTTTTTTTTTTTGTGTTCGACTTTTGCACATACTGACTATTTTTTGCACTTCTGCGAGACTCGAGCAGGTAATTACCCATATTGCCGTTACTTGATGTTTCAAATGTTTTAAGCTTTTTGCTCTCGATCGGAACGGAACAAAACGCCGTTACCACCGAGATATTTCAATTAATTTACCCTTTATGTATATGAGATATACATAGTACACATCACTTTCTGCGTTCTGTTTCGCCGTATGTACATTAATTCCTCCCATTTCCTTTTTTTTTATAGTACATTTACAAATGCTGTTTGAAAATTACAACTTCTTTATCAGTCCCCTCCTATCTATTTACACGATTCGCAAACGATGCGCGTCTGTGCGATAATCTCCGTATGCTGAAAACTAATCGATTCCATCGATCTCCCACAGGACGGCAGTGTTTAATTCGTTTTACTTCACGCCCGATGAGTTCTTGAGAAAAAACTCGCAACGAACTTGAAAATTTTTCATTCCAATCCTGGCACGTATTTACAATTAACGTTAGAATACCATATCTAATAATAATTATACATATACAATTCAGAACCGATTAATAAAATAATAATCACCGGGAAAATACTGAAACCTCATAGCAGTTGAAGAGAGATCGTTGTACTTCCTCCTTCGAATCGAAAACACCAAACGAACGTGGCGAAATATTCCTTTTTATCGGAGACTCTCGATAGAAACTCATTTACTTAAAAAAATATTTGGAACGTACGCGTATATTGCTAGTGACAAACCTATATATGCGATAAAAACGATTCCCTATCGATATGATCCTATCTCTGTATTTTAGATTTCTTTTGCCATCTGACCAATTACGACAATTCCTCTTCCGTCGAGAGCAGAAACTATTTAACAACAAGTATGCCGACCATCGTTTATCTTGAGGCTCTTATCATTATCACACATGTGCTATCATAAGAAGAACTATTTTTCTTTATGAAACTTAGACGAACAGAAATTTAGAACTCTCGAAGAACCTTGAATGAATACGGTTTTTTGAAAAGAGGGACGAATTCAAAGAAACTAATCGAACTGGAAACACATATGTACCCATTAAACAATCGAACTCCTATGAAAGTAAGAGGAACGAAGACAGATGTTGATCAATACAATTCTTTGCTTCTATATTCTCGAAACTACAACTCTCTTTCGCTTTCTGCGAACGATTCTCAAGAAGGAAAAAGAGAACGAATAGAGATAGTGTTCATTGAGTACCGTTGGTCAGTTCGAAAACCAATGAAATTCCTATCGATTTTACACCAGAATTTCTATCAGTCATTCCATGAGACATACTGCTGTTAGATGCTATAGATACGATTAAAAATTTGTTTTGCCTTACGAGACTACGAAGATGGAGAAAGTAATTGAAAGTTCGAAATTACACATTTTTGCTATCTTTTCTCTCTTTCTCTCTCACTCCTTCACGCAGGATATATACATTCATACGCATGAATACACTCAGTAGCTTTTTCTTGAGATCTGCATGTACATATACCAAAACCTATCTTCGTAATTCACCTTAAAAATTAAACTTATGAAAGAAGAAAAGAAAGTAATTACTAAAGAAAAAATGAAACTAACGTAATTTAAGAAAAAAAAAAAAAAAGAAAAAATAATGCCTTCTTTTAGATAAAAAGAAAAAAATGTATTAGTTAAAACACCACTTCAAATAATTTGGTCAGTCTACGTGATTAAATATATGATCGTGTTTTAGATAAAAAAAAAAGAAAAAAAAGGAAAAAAGAAAAAATAAAACAAAAAAGAAAATGCAAGGAAAATTAAAAATCATTGTTACTATTTTTGTCATGTAACGAGTGCAACGTTAGAAAGAAAAAAATCATTTATAACAGTATAAAATCAGCAAAAATTTTGTTTTTGAAACGTATATGTTTAGAACTGAACCAAAAAATTTTGTTAACTCATAATTTCAGTATTAAATAATAAACGATATCCAATTCTAAATTTAAATAAAATCATTTTATAATGAAATCACATGACGAGCTTCTGACCAGATTTTTTATATTAGATAAAAATTAAATTTGTCACTTATAGGAAACCTTCATAAAAATTTTGTTAACTTAAGCAGAAGCATTGCTTAATCTCGAATTTGCTGAAAAATTGAGAACAAAAATTAATAAACATTCATCAAGCATATATCAGATTATTTTCATTATCATTCATTCACACAATTTAATCCCATTTTTTCATTGATGAATTATGGGACCTCATCTGTATGCACGCTGGAAACTTGTCACTTAAATCTTACGTAATGCTTTGCAGAACTATTGCAAAGCTGCAAAACAAGTAAGAATATCTTCGATAGTAAAAGAAGATAAATAGAAACCAAACAATTTTGCTCTGATAAATCTTTCAAGGATAATTTGATTATGTCCTTATGATTCATTGAACACTGGATTCTACCAAAACTATCGACAACTTAACTGAACCTGGGAGGCAAGCAGTTACATAGGAATAATAATTAGTCTGATATACACTTAATTGATAATTAGGTTTATGCTAAAGAGCAGTAGATGAATATATGCAATACTTAAAGTTTACCACTTATGTTGTAAATATAAAGTATCTTTCAATGAGGGAAAAAAGCAATTAGCATACATCTTGTGTAAAGATTTGAATGACTATTTTGGAAAGAATTCCGGATTGCAATTGAAAAAAGAATAAAACATACTGTCAATAATCAACAGTGCTAGGATGTAGCAATTTTGATTTAAAAAAAAAAAAGAAAAATAAAGAGTGTATAGCTATTGTTTCTAAAAATAGCTAATGCAGCTTTGCCTATGTCTTCGTACCATTTCGTCAAACAGATAATATAATAGTGTTTGTGTATTTGTGTATGTGTATGCGTCTCTGCAAGTTAATCATATATAATAATAATCTAAAATACATACGTTTATATCTTCATAGACGGCGCATAATAGAATTGTTACAAGTTACCATATACTTGAATCATGGTTCACGGCAGACGCACCTGCGTCTTTCATACTCAATGTTTACATGTTTTGTATAGTTTTAAACAACGAATCCTGGTTTGTTTTTTCTTCATCCACTCAGCATCTGATGCCATGAAACTGAAGACGCTGGTGCCCTGTGTTTCTAGTTGCAATATTAATCGCGTATCGTTCTTAAGAGATTGTGTTATCGCGCAGTTGTAAACACTTCTGTTTTTTTGTTTGTTATGTTTAAAACGAACAGCTTGACATCACATACAAGAGAAAAAATACATCCTTAAATCCAAGAGTAGGGGGACGATAATATCGTACCTGTCTCTTTGCTTTTAGGAGTTGGTAACCGTTTCTAGCGGTTTGTTGGTCTTTAAGTATCAGGCTTGGACGTTTAGTATCATCTTTAGATGATTTGAAATATCGCAACTCCTGTCGGATTGTTGACAACTGCCCATCAGTCTCGTAGTCCAATGGCTCGGTGGTTTCGGGAGGCTCGCAGGAGATGGCGGTTCAGAAAACTTTGCACCCGCATAGAAACTGTTTGTTGGACTGCCGCGCGGACTGTATTCACATCGCAACGGCGAATTTCTTGAACCCTTTGACAAACCGTGTGGGCTGCAGCTTAATCTGCCGGTCGAATTTCTACCATGAGATCTTCCACTGTTGTGGAAAAATGTTGACGATTTGATTGCACTTGAACGGTGATGATATCGTTCCACACCGACATTCGGCGAACCTTGCCGGTCTACTTTATTCTTCAATTTCGGTACCGAATTCGTCATGGTTTCTTTATAATACTTTCGTCTTTTCTATCACGCACCAAGTCAACCAACCCGTCTGAAAAATTAATTCCACTTTTAGCTTTTTAACGCTTCAAAAATGTTACTAATCGTGAATTCAATATTTTTAACGTTTATCAGCATATGATTACGTCAATATCCAGTGTTTTGAAAAGAAGATAAGAAAACATTTTATTTTATTTTATTTTATTTTATTTTATTTTATTTTATGACAAAACAATTTGGTATGCGTCATTCGTGGATATCAAAATTTCATCACCAAGCAATATGAAACATGTTTTACGCAAATTCAATACGCATACTGCTGTATGTCTGACCCCATACTAATCGATGATAAAAGTAACATACATAAAACACAACACTGTTTAACTCCTTGCCTTACCATTTTTTGTGTAAAAAATATATTTCTGTACATATATATTGACATCAGATGATTACTGCCTCAATGTCATATTTAAAATAAAACTGAAATATTATATACTGAATTTGTACAATTCTATAAATTAGATTTGCGGTTTGGAATTAAAATTAGGGTTAAAAGTAACACGTTCTGCGCCCATTATGGACTTTCCGTTTGAGCCATCTTGGTTATAAAAAGAAACAAAAATATCAAACATTTTCTGACATTATCTGACACAAAATTATGATGTATATACATTACGATATTCCGTACATTAGACTTTCTTCTTTAATAAAAATTTAATAAAAATAAAAATTTTTATAATTTGGTAACAATAATGGAATATAATTTATTTAATAAATATATATATATATATATACATATATAATATAATATAATAAACATATTGTTTGTGTGAGTCACTGGAGATTCCACATAATATATTGATAATAAAATTGAGTATTAAGAGTACTTAAACTCCGGTATAAATACAGTTTCCTTTCGTTGTATATAGCTTGTTAACCTACGCTACGAATGTGACTCGACACTATTGTAAGACAAGAAGTTATCACAAAAGTTGATTCTATTATTATTGTTATAATAAATAAAGATATATATATAATAAATATGAATATATATAAATATAACAAATACAAAAAGTAAGTAACAATAAAATAAAATCAAACACATTGCATTGAAATTACAGCAACAAACATAGAAGGGGGTGGGAAGAAGAGTAATTAATTTTGGAGTTATATCAAAAGACTTACCATATGATGTCCGCGGGCCACTTTCTAAAGATTCAACCAAGTTTTCGGCGGTCTTTATATTCAATGAATTTTCTAACTGCGCAATAATCTCGGGATCCAGGACAAAAGGGTAGGGGGAATATAGAGGAATAAATGGTGGGGTACCCTACGAACCTCCTTCTGAGCACAATGCTACCTCGCCTCTTTTGCTTTGAGTTCTCTCGCAGTCCTCCCTATTCGTGTGTTTTGCGAATTTAACCACATTCGGTGACCGTTGGTCACCTCTGCTTACACTTTTTTCTTCCTCACCAAATAAAAATCACACGCGTCGTTCTCCGGAATTCTCACTCACTCTCTCTTTCTTTCTCTCTCTCTTTCTCTCCCTTCCTCTCTTTTTCTCTCTCTCTCACACACTCTCACTTCCTTTTTTTAACGTAGCTGGAGAGGCACAAGATGGCGGACACGAGTTGTTTGTTTTCGCTACTCCGCACGGATTTTTCACAATACGATCACCGTTCGACAGCAAAATTCTACGTATTCGTATCTTCGCAACGCGCATGCGCGTGTACACATATGTTTATAAAACGTGAAATTAACTTTTATCAGCAATATCTCGTACGTTCTGTCTATGTACACGCACTCAAACGATGTTCATTCTATTTTAAAAATTGATATTTTATCATATCCGCTATCAGCAACGCCTGTCAAATTTCTGCCTCTTCTCTTACGATTCTTTTCCTTCCTTGTTCTTTCTCTCTCACTTTTAAGCTCATATTCGTCACTTCGCCAATTCACACTAAACACTCGCTGAAACCGGATATGTACTGCGATCGAACTCGTAAACTATGTGCTCGTAAGCACGATCATCCTCCTATTCACTCTCTTGTCTTTGTGAAGATGCAAGCGAAACTTAAGGATTATGAATATCCCCCACCAGTCGTCTGGACCAATATTTCACAGAATTGCCAGTCACGTGATCTCATCTACCCAATCGCGTGGTTTCTGTCTCGGACTGTTCCGGCTTTTTTCGTATGAGTGATTAAGATCCCTTTGAAATCTTTACAAAATTAAAAACTAAAAGTCCTCTTAACATTAAAAATTCCTATGCATTTTTTAAAGTCGGATACTATAAGTTTCTGGTATATTTTATATTGAAGTTACTAAATAAACTAATTTGTATATAACGATCGGAAGGTAGAGCACGCCGATTGGTGGAACATAGTGAGGCACGACCACGACACCTCATGATACTGGATTTAAGGAATGATTTTACACCCTTTATTGTTTATTTCTTCGTTTATCAGATCGTCTTTAACAAAGATGAATGGAAACTCACAGAATATAACGTTCTACACCTTGAAACGTTCGAAAAAATACTTAAAAAAACACGTAGGAGGAGGTGTACATAAAAAAATAGATGGTAGTGTCAGAAACTGCAGTTTCAAACCATTTCTCCATAACTTATGCTTATGATTTGAATTTTTGAAAAATTATAGTAGAATTTAAAAGTAATGTTAAATAATTGACATTTGCAAAATCTTTAAATTGCAATGTCTTTCTGTACATATATATGTAATATCGAAAAATGAAAAATACATGTAGTCTTTAGATGGAATCCGATGGAATCTAAAGTAACTCATAAAACATTACGATGCAAGAACTGAAGAAGAAATAATTTATAGAGGTGGATGGTGAGGAAAGCGATTAGCGTGTTCTCCCACCGTATAGATCTTTTTAAACTTACCAAAGTCTACATGTATCTGTACACATTTGTATATACTGACGACACACTTATACAAAGTGCAAACGCTTAAATATTAAGGAAAACAAAAACAAGCTTATTTTTATAATATCAATGGAAATTTGTTGTGAATTATTGGTCAAAGTTTCAAAGATAAGTGATATTAAATGAAAAAACAAAATAAAATAAAATTTTCATGAAGTAGAATGCGACGAAACTATGCTACTAAGTCGAGGCTTTTCTCTGTCGATATTGGTGGATAACAACGAGACCACTATGAGGCAAGCAAGTGGTGCCGCCATTAACCTACGGCGAAATAAGCGAAGTTCGTGAAAGCGTTTGACTTGACGTCAGTGACCAAGAACGCTGATAATCTTACGACGTAGATATTGCTACGCGGAATATCATACAATATTTTTGGTGATTTACGGGCGAGATTAATTAAACATATGAACGTACTTGGTGGTTTATGGTTTAACATACGGCCTCGAGAATATCAGTAGGCCCATAATGGGCGGGGTCGTGGCTTGGGTCGAGTGAGAGACATGGAGCGACCTCAGTGTTCTCAGTGGTGAGCTGCACGGCCATCGCCGACCGTCGGTTTCGCCTAGCGCAACCAACGTACTGTGCTATGACATCGCTCTGAAAATCCCAGATTATCCCAGTAAAAGGTAGGAGTTTTCCCTCCGAAATTTGGATGCGCGCTGTCTCTCTCTCTCTCTCTATTTCTCTCGCTCGCTCGACCCCTGTCTTTATTTCACCCCCGGACGGTGTGCTGTTCCCAGACATTTCCCATTGCTTTTTCGTAGATTTCCCAAATGCGTTTCTCCGATGATTGAATATACATACATATATATAATTTTTCTTAATTTTCCCTATCCGAATAAGTTTTCTGTAGCAGTCCACCGTGATAATCCTGCCCCTTTAGATTTCCATTCGTGTTATCCTTTCTACGTCTCCCACCATTCGATATACGCATTTGCCCAGCGTTCTTTGTTCGCTCGGTTTCGTATTTGGCTTTCATTGTGGTATACCACCTCCAATTTTCGATAAGTGCCCTTCGTAAACAGAGGATGCACACAAAGCGTGGAAACGTGTCCCTTACGTGCACATGGAAAGATAATTAATATATGTATAATGTATTAATATATATATATAAATATATACATATAATTATACATGTAAAACTATGTATATATATATATATATATATATATATATATATATATTACGTTTGTTTGCACTGATATGCACCTATAATATAGACTTATTCAATTTTTCTACCATTACCCCCCTCCATATTTAATCCACCTTCTTTTTCCTTTATCTCGTTCATATTCAGATATGTGTATATATTACATGCTACATGTATGATCATACCGATCGTGTATCTGTACACATGGGACGCAAGTTTGTTTGTATATGTGCGTACATCACTTATACGTGAAAGTACGTGTACGTAGCAAAAGCTTTCTTAAATTTCTTAAACTGGGCTTCGCTGTTTCGTTGTACTTGTGCAACATAGCCATGGTACGTTGTACTCCATATACGTACCCTTATTGCCAATAAGTACAGATCAGAAAGCGACAGGCGCATCGTCAAAACTGGAGAACATACTGAAACGAAATCTTTTCTTATTTATGCATCCCTATGTAGTTACAAAAATTGTTATGATTATCACCGATTTCTCATAAGAAACTGCCTGTTTTTTGAATTTAAACGCATGTGATATGCAATCGATTATTCGCTTAGTTTATATGTACATATGAAGCGATACTAGTTTTCCATACATAGTTGATAGTGAAACTTCGTAGCTTCGACCAATATACGCACGTGTAATGATACAATATAACGATACCAACATCATAATAATGACGCTTTCTTCATTCGTGTGTTTCTAATAAAAGCGCGAAATCAAATTGCAATTTTCTCGTTGCATGAAACAAACTTTACCCAGAAACGAATATATTTAAAACATTCTAATTTTCATGATAACATGTAGATATATGTAAAAATTAAAGTGCGCTTTCTTCGTTTACTCAGATGGCCAACAGTTATAAACAACAATCATGGTTTTCTTATTGTTCTGTAAGGTCCGCTCATAAATGCATAGGATTTTGCAACATTTTTTCTAACAGAATCTACTCATACATAAAACTTGGTTGGTTGGTGACTGAAATATATTACATGCAATTACAATTTTATTAACTTCAATATTAAATAATACATTTCTTTGTATAATAAACAAAAGTACCAAAATAAATAATCGGATGTTAACCTAAAAACTATTTTACACGTCATATCCTATCGAACATTGTCGCGCGGTGTATTTAAAGCATCGTGAAACCGATGATAATTTAGACATATGGATATCTTCTGCCGCCAGCTTATTTGATTATAGTGCAATATAAATTTACTGTGTGGAGAACATCATTCCCTGTAGCTCCGCAGCTAACTATATACTTATACAAGCTTTTAAACATCGGATAAAAGTTTTCTGAAAAATAAAAAAAGCGAGAAGAGAGGCTTCAATGAAAAGTTATACGAATTCCATAGCGAATATTTCTTCAATAATGTTTCACAAGAAATTACAAGTGAATAATTGAATATGTCAAGGCAGATATTAACTCGAATAAGATATATATATGTATGTTCGAATTATACATGTATATAAGAATTCACAAGTGAAGATTAGAAAACGTCTCCAATTCATGTCTAACCCATTCCTGTTTGTTCTGTGTATCATTTGCGCAGTAATTTCTGAATCATCAATCCCTGTAGAGAGTTGACACCGACAGAGACCCGATTTCGTCAGGATGAAAGACCCAGATTTCGCGAGGATGGGGCGGACCCGCAGTATGGGAACCGTATCGACGATAACACAGGCCGTCGCGTCGTGGCATTAGGGCCACGGCGTTCTCTCGAGTTCTCGTGTCAACACATTCCCGACGCCCACGATGAGTGACGCATGCGCCCTAGACGTTTGAGTCGCTCTTCTTCCGTTCCTCACTGGCGTTCGTCCCTCTCCGTACTCTTTCTCGCTGATTCACTTGCTGGTTCTTTCGGTTTCTCTCACAACGTGCACACAAAGATCCTCCCATCCCGTTCCTTGGATACGCCCCTGCTTTTTGTACCGAACACCCCTTCCCTTTCGCCACCAGGTTTGCCGACTACGAAATTCCTAATTCGGCGAGGGTGCATAGACAATGTAGGTCGTTAAAATAATTTCTGTCTTTAAAGGATTCTTCGAAAGGCGAAGTTGATGAAAGTACAAGAACGAAAATTGTACCTGAACTAATATTCCTTGTGTACAGTAGCCCCTACGTCGACCCTTTGATATGTACGCCCCTAGCAGGCGTGTAAACCTAATCGTTCTTCCCCCACCAAATCGAGTTGAACGTAGTCGAATCCCCTCCTCTTCCGCTCCCACTGCACACACCAATTTTCCAATTGATAAGGGTGCACAGTTGATACAGACTAACCCTAACCCTCCATCCTCTCTTTCGTTGTCAATCCCTCTTTATTTCTCCACTGCCTCCCGGTCTGTTCGGTGCCTTCGTTGAAAAGTTGACATCGCTATGCCGAGATAACGTTGGTTTGTTTTTCGAAAACACCGTCGCAGCCTGTACCCCAACTTGTTTCAACAACAAAGAGAGAGAGAGAGAGAGAGAGAGAACGAAGATTATGCTCACGGAGAGCGTGAGAATTGCAGCGGGAAATTTAAAAGAAGCACATAACCTCGCTTTTTATTCATCGAGAAATTACAGTCGAGAAAATTCAAGTTGGATATCGAACGGAGATCTGGGTAAAAGCAAGAGGGGAAACTTGTTCCTAGCGAGCAACCGAGTCGTACGTTACGTAAAATTAACAATCATGTTCCGAAACTCACTTTCCCGTCTGGGATTTCGGGAGAGGGAAGTTGATGGCATGAGAATGTTACGAGGTAACGCTGGGTAGCCCCAGACACAGAGCCAGTAGTATGTACTCTGACCGCACAATGCTGTCCTTTAACGGAGAAATGATTTTTCCTACCGATCAAAAAGTTGGACAGAGAGCGTGCAACTTCTTCCCAGTCATAGTCGTTTTCGTTTCGTATCGCGTAACGGGAGGGACAGATCTCTCCTCGACCAACTCTTATAAAACACTTATGTAGAATAAGTTGAGCTTTGACTCGATGCGTGACGTGTATGACAGCTGTAGCGCGGCGTTGCCACGTGTTGACTTTGGCTTAACCTAAGCGACCAACTCGCTAGCCAAGCATGTGCATTCTGATTATCTTACGTTCAAGTATTGTTATAATATAACTGTTATGACACAGGCAAATGTGAATTTGCTTTAAAGGCAAGGTGAAGATGTTGCACAGTAAAAACGTAGCGCAACTTCATCGATATTATGCAAGTGTCGTGTGATTGGAGTAACAATTTATTCGTTCTACGCTTTTCGCGCTTCTTACATGGAAATAATTTTCTTCACAATTTCCAATACATATTCTGTTCTTATTGCGTGTATTATTTCGTTTCCCATAATGGTCGAATTGAAAGGCTTTTTATGAATTTACATGAGTGACCAGTATTCGTGTTTCACGAGGGATATCCAACCTTGTGGAAAATGTGTTCGCTCCATGTTCAAGTACTAGAACTTTGGCGTGTTTACTTACACGCTCAGGGCTGTGCCAGCGGGGACCCAGCATGATCTTCAAGAACTGCGTGGGTGCGGCCTTTCCCTGGTCTCGAAAGAAGGGGGACCGGATTCTCTTTCCTTTTCTTTCTCTCTCTCTTGTTCGGTCGCTTGCTCAGTAGGTCCTATCTTTTTTTTATTTGAAGGTCCCTCCATGCTCGCGGCTTTAGCATCAGCACTCCCTCGCTTTAGGGTCGTCCCTATCTTCCTTCCTCTCGACTACCCTTCACAATATTAAACCCTGTAGGACCCAGGGATGTACATACGTGAAACCATTCGCTATACGTGGATGAATAATTTTCCCTTTTTTATTTCTTTTCTTTCTTAACAAATCAACTGAATCGATATGATTCGCGATCACAGTGAACAATACGTAAATTATGCGTAGGGACTCAATCTACTTACCTACTAGTACAATCGCTGTACAGTTTTACATTTAATGTCGATCGATAGTATCATTATGTACACGAGTGTGCATTGGTTACGTGGTATGAAATTCGCAATTCAAAGCATGTTTGCACTCTTTTCCAGCGAATGGGAAAAGTTACACGTTTGTTAGACACAATAGCCAGTCTGATTCGTACCTTCATTGATTCTCGATCGATTTTAATCGCGCGTAAGCAACCCTATATTTCTTTATGGAAATATCGTATAAATAATTGCTCAGAACATATTGTTTACACGCTATTTTCTGTGATTATACTGAATTACTGCAAATAGTGCAATTGCCTTACAGTTTAATTCTCCTGGAACCCTGTTTGTTCCGTTAATCTTTTAAGATAATAAATCGATCAGTGTCCCCTTGCTAATATTTAATATCGTAATCTTCTTCGTTCACAAATACAGATAATTCAAAATAAAGGAAAAGTAAACTCTTATCACGTGGTCGAGAGAGCACGTATCGACCGTATCGCCGCAAAGCGAAAGTACGGGGCCCCTTTGTCGTGGCGTACATTCATGCGGCTGGTCTCCCCCACCACCGCCAATTCTTCCCACCACGCGGCCAACTCCCCTTCTAGTCTAGCGCGAGCCGCGTTTCGTCTCAGTCTGTCGCGCGCTACGAACGGGCCAAGTTGTGTGTTTCGTGTGTGTCACGCGCGGTGGTGGTTGCTTTACGTACGTGCGTGTGTGTTTCGACAGTGCGCGCGTGCGTGCATACATGCGTATGCCTTTTACGGTGTCACAGTGTATACGTGCGTCTGATACTATCATCGTGGCCTCTGCTTTCGAACGCTCGAATACAGCAACGGTGACATCGAAGTATGACAGCGACGCGGGAGTGTTACCCCATACGGTAGGAAAAACTTCCTTCCACTGTTTTTCTCCTGATTACTAACGTTCGTCTCTATTATACCTCAGATACAGCCTTAGTAGAAAAAACGTAAGCCTTGGAACAGTTACTACTAGACATACTAGGACACGCTCGGAAACGTATACAATAGCGTCGCGTTAGCTGGCCAGAATTCTCTCCCTTTAACTGACCGTCGCTATCCCCACCACTTCTTGGAACTCATTACTTCAACTACGACTAAGATACTAATACTTGGCACATTTGTTTATTTTACATATGTATCAGTTCTGAGAACTGGTGGGGATGATTATAGTCAGATCACAAGGCACGGCTGTACATGTAATCTGATTCAGGTTTAACAGAAAAGAGAGATACTAGACTTTTTCTAGAGATACATAAATGCATGTACCTCCCTTGATAACTGACCAGATAAGATCTTGACCTGTGGCCAATTAGCGAGAGCATTATTGTACTTGGCCACAAATGTTTTGTCCGAATCGATACGCCCTCCGGCGGGCATTTCGTATCTCGTAGAACCTACACCGGAAACGCTTTTCTCTGTACACACGACTTGCAAGCGATTTACAGAACAATGTATACCGCTGCTTTTTAATCTGATAGATAGGCGCTGTCAGACCAGCGCCTATCCTTTTCTTTTCCTTTTCCGCTGTTATCTGCTCCGATCGTTTCGCTCGATTCTTTCTCGGCTACGTCAATGCTTCTCTAGCGACTCATGCTCGTCACGCGTTCGGAGTGAGCAAACAGGGACTTTAATAGGGAAAATCGTGCGGTTACTATCTTTCGCACGACTACGTGGATACTTACGTATATACCCGTGTGACGATAAATAAGTACTTACGTATTTTTCATATAACTAAGGTCTACTAGCAAGCTATTTTGCCGACTGTCTTGTCTTCGTACGTCAAGGTCTCGCGCATTGTATTGCAGTAAAAACGTTACGGAGAAACATCGATACAAGTGATACACTGTACTTAAGGCTACCTTCACACTTGTACTCACGTATAGCTCGTTTCTCTTGGTACAATTAAAGGATAAAATTGTGATTTAGGAATTTAATATTATTCTAAACATAGTACATATAGCAAAATTAAACTTGTATGGAAATTTTCTTAAAATTGACATATCATTATTATTTAGGAAAAAATGTTTACGTGACAAAGAAATATAACAATTTTAACAGTTTTTAACGCGATTTTTCCTCTATTATACCGATACGATACGATGCTACATAGATAATCGCATTTATTTTGAGGTTATGTATTTTCTTCTCCTGTCAGATGGCAGATAACGATTTAAATTTCGCTCGATATCCGGTTGACTATACACATGACAGAGTTTAAAGCCGTATTCTGTTAAAATCGAGGAAATTGACGTTGTTGGCGATCGTCCTTATTTCTGCCGATAAACCAAGCACTGAATCGAACCGATCGTGTGCGTGGCCGACTGACATGGAGCTGAAAGGTTAGTTACGACTATATTCCAGCCCGGGGTATTTCCGTCATCTCTGAAAATGCTTCGCTGAAGGAATAGTAACCATTGTTCCCACTAATGAAAAACAACCGCGATTTAGATAGTTAGGTCCGCTTGGCGAGCGAAATTACTACGAAACATATTTTCGAAGCTGTAGCCTGTAACCATCGAATAGCGTAATTTTTAACGTGTAGAAGTCGTTCTATCTAACGTTTAGAAAAAAATTCTTAGTAATTAAATTAAATCTTGTTGCGTAATATCGTCGAAATAATAATATGAAAATGCTAAATGCTAAAATACGTAATATTGCTGATAATTTTAATCGATAGGATAGATACGTTTTTCTGTGTGTATATTTTTCTCGATGCCTTTCTTTGTCGATTTCTTCTTCTTTTCGTTCTCTTCGAGAAAGATTCTACTGAACCATGGTATGTCCATCCAGCATCTACCAAGACAGAAATGTGATACCGATGCGATAAATAATATTTTTCTTTCTTCCACTTATTGCTTTTTCATGTCGCTCTTTCTTTTCTGTTTCGCATGTCGTCGTATTCGCTAGCTTAGAATCTTTTTACTGTAGCGTTTCGTGTTCGTTCTAGTAACCGAGAGAAGGTGAATTGCAGAAAAGGGCCATTTCTTACTCTATTCAGAAACGACGAATTTGTGCACAACGTTAAAGTATATTTCTTAACGAATAAAAGATGCTATAATTATTTGTTTGAAATGCCATGGAAAGTGAACAAAGAACTTAAAAAATGAAATGTCACGTTTAAATAATAATAACGTTTTATGTTTGTTAAAAGATATGCTTTAATAACTTGACCAAAATTTTTTGTTTTTTGGCGGCGTATAAGATGACTGTGTTCTGACCGCCTGTCTTGAAGTTAGGAAATTTATTTCTTTATTCATAGTAGGGAATCAGAAATAGAATATAATAAACAAATTGAATTATTATTACGATAGTTCTATACTGTTCTTCCTTTCTTCCTATTTTTCGAGAAACGTAAGGTTATGTTTGCTGCTTCGACGTAGAAACGTTTTGTTTAGCTCATCAGTTTGCTTTGGTCACTGGTTACGTTGCAACCACCTTGAACTCGAAACTCTATTGTATATCCTATTCTACGTTTGCCTTAAAATCTATCACCTGTAATTAAAGTTACATTTTTAAGTAGTTTGCTCGTTTTGAACCTTTACATAAGAAATATATAATTTCTATATGAAATTAACATTGTTATACAGAAAATATTTAATGAAAACTTCTTTTTAATTAGATAAATACCAGAGAGACGAGTAAAATAATACATAATTTAAAAGATAACAAAAATTGAGTTACATGGAATATATCACGTTCCAAACATTAATTTCCGGAAACGAGGCAAAATTGACTCGAGCCTCGTTTATCTTAATTTTTTTTTCTTCAGAATACATATTTCACAATCCTAATAAAAAAATGTTAATCTTCTTGACGTAATTTTATTTCATTCCTTCTCAACGATTTAAAAGGAAAATTTATTAACTTTAAATTTAGATTTAAAACGGATATAATAATAATTAACTTTAAAGTTTTGGTACCTATTACAGATTTGGAATATGTACTTGAGGTGATAAGGGAAAGTTCTGAAATTTTATTGGACAGTTTGTAATCCTTCAAATTGCATGTAGGTGGAGATTTATGAATGGTCTTAAAATTTTGGACTCGGAACCTATATCTATATTTTATGGAAAATATAATTCGGAGTAGGATTAACTTTAAACATTTCTACGGCAATCACCTTTCTCTATTTTTATTGTACCTATATATTAGATATAGTTACTACAATACAATAAACTACTATACAAGTTATTTTCAAAAATCGTAAAATTCCTAAAACCTTGAGTCAAAATTCATCGTTCGTAAAACCAATCGTAAACAACAAAAGTACAGGACGAATAATCTCCTAAAGATGTTCAAAACTTTAACTACCCTGTACTAAAATTTGTAGGATATTTTCAGAGATATTTTCAAAACTTTATCGTTTAATAAAATCTCCCCAAAATACTTGAACTTTTTCATAAAAACGGTCAAAACGGTTGTTATTATTATTATTCAAATTATTATAGATACCTATCGTAGAATACACCGAAAGCAAAGAAGCTGTTCAATATTGTATTCCGAATATAATTTTAAAAAATATAATATATATTATACAAAAAGGAGGAACACAATGAATCATCAGAATTTCTCAAGTCCGTCACGCGATGCATCGTCCAGCTCGATGTTTCGTTACATCCGCGCGGCCACCGTTTCCGGTCGCCGCTTTCCGCAAAACGTCATTGGAACCGAAAGCTTCGTTTTCTTTGCGAATCGCATGGAATTACGGCTCACGCATTCTCGTTTCGAAATCAACCAGCTAAGCCAGCCTGCCATCTTGCATCTACTTGCCTAAGAGAATGCTCAGGAAAACGATGTGTCTGTAAGGAGGAGCAAGACTTGTTGCGAGGGACTGAAACCAGCCAGAGAGGCAGGTGGTGCCTGAAGAAAGGCAGCAGGTCCACCTGGGTTTTTCAGGAAGTGCAGTTCGCCCGTACACCGAACGGTACCTTCGTATATCCTTAGTTGGAAGAAGGGGTCCCTTCTATGGAATTGTACTATATATAAGTACTGTATTACGAATGATGGGAACACGGCATTTGGTAGAAGGAAGGGTTGGAAACGAACCCTTACGACAGTAAGAATTTGGTTGTCATAAATATCGCACTATAAGAATTGTCAGTCGTAATTGTTATAGGATTCCATAGATTTTTCATGATTTTTCAAGGTACACAGTTTATTATATCATACATAAGTATACTGTACTGCGTTCGATGGAAATACAGCATTCGGTAGAAGGTTTAGAAATCAAACATCACAATTATTGATAATATAAAGACCGTTTGTCGAAATTATTATGGAACTTTCTATTGATTTTTTTCTTTTCTTTTTGGTATTTATTCGAGTAGAAAACTTTGTTTCCGACATAAACGCGTAAACGATGGGTGTAGGAATATGGGATATAATGATGGTGCGAGGACGGCCATGCTGTGCGCAGTAATATCCACCCGAGAATTAAACTGTACATAATCAGTAAGAATTCTTGAACTTAACTTAATTACTACTTTACTTTAATCCGATATTTGCTAAATCCGATAAAGTTTCGAAGGTTTCCCGTTTTCCACCGTCTTTGTGATAGTCTAGTGAATTTATATTGTTCGAATGTTCTACTCCAGCTTAATACACGACCAAGTCTAAGAACCTTTCTATATTTCTACCAACGCTATTAACCAATCGAGAAGAACCTTTCAACCTTTCTGTAATGTTTTAGGTCCGTAACTTTCGAAACTAAGAAATTTCCTTGAACAAACCTACGCCAGAGTCGTAGCTCTCCGCTGTTTCTCATTTTCGGTCGTGACCCTGCGGAAATCGAGAAATTCCCTTGAACATGGTCGTTGGACCGCGATACGAGTCTTTCTATGTACTTCACGGTCTTGTTTTTCGTGAAAGTGACGTGTATAGTCGTTGTTCGTGACGTATTATTAATCTTGCCGACGACGTGACGTCTTTCGATCCTCGAAGCGGATCGAACGTCCGGGGAAGAATGCGTGTTCTTCTGTGGAAAGCTGATGAAATCGTCGATATAAATCCGTGAAATGGTCGTTCATATACAGATCTATACATATACGGTTTGTTGAGGATTTCCCTTTTCTTTTCTTTCTGATTTCTTCCATTTTGATCCAATACTGGCGAATAAAGTAGAAATTAATTGCAAGGTATTCAAAAAGTGAAATTGACAAATCTGTGCAACTAGTGTCGAAGGTAAAGAAACTATTCGAAGGTAAATAATAGGGAAACGTATTAAAGTGATTAACATAAGGCGATAGTTTAGAATATTACAAAGCTATAGCTCTAAATTATTAGAAAATTTAAGGATGGAAAAGGGGTCTCGATTAATATGTTAAGTTAAAAGGCGATCGTTAATAAATTACGATATTATAGAATTACGAGTAGATTCGAGTTTGATTGAAGGGTGAAGAATAAAAAGGGGTTAAAATCATTAATAGCTGACGTTGTAAAGAAAGAAATTAGGATACCATATATATAGAGTTGTAGATTTAAATTTGAGGAAAGGATTAAGAACGAAGAATATTGAGGATGGGATCTAAGTAATGAGCGAGCTTCGTTATTGCGGTAAGTGCAAGTTTGATTTAAGAACAAAGAATTGAAAAAGTGATTGAGTAACTAACGAGCGATGGTTTAAATCATACGAAGATAAATCGCGACGAAATTGTGTGTTGAAATTAGAACGAATCTTTAAGGAAGAAATGTGATTTAGGTGTGATTAATGTATGAGAGAGGAAATTAATGTAAATAATTAATTAATTAATCTTATCGCATTAATCTAAAGTATAGTAGAGTTTTCAACATAAAGTTTAATCGATAGACAATTAATAACGGGGTTGTTTGTGCGATTTCGTATTTTTCTGCGTGCATCTAAAGAAACGAAGAAATCTTCGACTATACAAATAAAATAATTCTTTCGTATTTTGCTCGAACTTGAGATATCTTTCGGTGCTAAAAAAAAATGCAATTGGATAGAAAATGACCGATAGAACGCAACGGAGAACGTGACAGAAATTATAAACGAGTTTGATTAAAGAAAAATGTATAAACGTAGGATATGAATAGTATACGAATAGAATATTCGAATTTGATGGAGTATCTTGTAAAACAGCTTCGAAATATCCTCTGATAAAATTCTGTCCATACTCTTGTGAAGAATATGCAGAAAGACGTAAAAGATATGATGGCACCGAAAGAAACAAAAAGCGATTTCGCAGTGTAATACTTTGTTGCAAAGGAAAATGTTGATCGATCAAATGCGGTACTAAGTTGTACGTTGAACTTGGATAGATTTCGTGCAAACGAACATTTATTTTCGATTCTTCTTCGTGTTTGCAATCGATTTTTTTAAATTTACGTCGCTAGAATATATCGCTGTTTTGCTTTGCTAACGATACAATTTAAAAAATGTACATTTTGAAGTAGAAGCGTTTTAACACTTACAAAGAAATGTTCGTGAGTCATTTGGGCGACTTTACAAGGCTGACTTAACACAAGATACGCCACTATCCGCGAAAGCAGTACAAACTTCCACTCGAGGCGTCGCAAAATTATCGAAGATGAGCGAGAGTTTGTAAAATTAAGGCCAGGTTGATAAGTAATAATTTTGCTCTCTGACGCGAAACTGATGAAGTTACAAATATACCGTTTTGTATGATAAAAATAGAAACACAATGTAAGCCTTCTATCTGGGAAACAAAGAAGCCATAATATATATATATTATATATATATATTTTATATATATAGATATATATATAAAACTACGTATGTAATAGAGTCATGAAAATGCTATAGTAATAATACAATCGTTAATACTTCGTTAGAGAAAAAGAGAACTCGCTGTTTATTATAATATAATCATTACGAACTCTATATACATAAATAATAATTGCACGATATAACTGATACAAAAAGATTAAATCGATGAAATCCTTAAGACGATTGCAACAAATTATCGTAATGAAATATCTCGACATGTTTTCATTATATATATAGAAGCAACAACAATGCTAGGATTAATACACCAGCCTTCCACGGCTACATATTCGCGTCGATATGGAAATGAAGCGGTTTATGTATTTCTGCGTGTCGCTGTATTGTCACCAGAGATCTTGCAGGATCGTCTTTTGTCAATGCGTCACGTTCGAAAATAAGTACACCAGATTTATTTTCATTGCAAAGAGGGCCGTATACAACAACGTGCACCGCTATTTGCTCGAGATTTTTTTTCTCCGTACAATTTCTTTTCTCGAAATTTCTGCGTCATTGTTTTCTCAACTATCACCGTGTTGATTCTACGATAGTTTTGAGTGTTTCTCTGTTTTAAATTGTATTCGTTTTCTTCAATTTTATTCTTCCTCGTTCAATCGTATTTCCCAATCTTGATACATAAAAATTCCTAACAGCGTTTGATAATTATTACAGCCTTACGAACGCAATAGCTTCGTCCGTTTAAATCTATCGTAATTTTCCTTGGACAATTGCAAATATTTCCATTTTCTTTAACGGATTAAATCGCGATATTCGTATTATTTGTTGTATCGTGCGTGGTTGCAATTTCTCTTTGCAATACGTGCGTGAGTTCTTGTACAAGAAATTCGTTTGCATCATCGTTCTTCCACTGGGAGATAGAGATACCATGGTATTTGTCAATAATGCGATAAAAAGTTGCGACGGAGTCAGCCATTAGCGTTTCGTGTTTCGATCAAGCTTCTCTGTATGCGTCGATATGGAATTGTTTAAATAAATCATGGATTCCGGAGGTTCTCTTTCAACTTTGTCGATCGTTCTCAAACCGTATTTTTAATCGGAAATTGGAAACACAAAGTTCGGACGAGGATAGATTCAGCGATACGTGTGTACGCGATACCAGGGATATAATCTTGATTTTTTTATCAGATGAAGTATAGTCTAGAGTTGAGAAATCGACTATTCAGAACTTTAGTAGGCTATGTACATCGGACGTTCGATGTAATTCTTCGATTTAGAGTTCGTCATTGTTTCTCTTTGAAGTTTATTTTCATATAGTTATATACTGAATTTAACTATATATATATATATATATATATCTTTAAAATTCACAGTACTACACAGAACATAATATATAATATTACAAGATTCTATCGGTAATTCGATCTTTTAGAAAATAAACAAAAATTTGTAATTTGCAAAACACGTACTGCTATGATAATTAGGATCGTTCGTCACTGTCGGATATAGAGGGAAGGCCACTTCTAGTCTTTTATTGCCTGTACCAAGTTGTATCTAAAACTTTATCAAAAAGACGTCTTCTAAAATCCTTGCACAAAGGTAGCAATTTTATTGCTGTTTTACAATTCCGTATTATACATCCTAATTCCAGCATATTTGCCGATACTACCAAATCGGTCTAAATGATCTTCTATCCCTTAAATTGTTCATCTTTCGGTTACTTTCGCATTTATATCCTGAGCTTACGCAGAACCCTCGTTGAATTTTTTTCTTCCAAACATATCAGCTACGTGCAAAGATAAAAACAGTCCGAAAGCTACCAAAAGGTCTTGAAACCCTGCTTGTGCATTGTACATACTCGGATACTGTTTTCTGTTATCCCATCGTCTTACGTTGTTATATATATATATTAATAATAATAATAAAAATATATATGTGTACACACACACACACACGCGCGCGCGCGCGCGCGCATATTTCTGTTTTCTTCTGACACAAAATACTTACAATCCATCCCTCCAGAAGATTATAAGTAGATTTATCGACGCTATACGGCCATGTATGAAGTAATTCGGGCATCTTTACCACGTTACAGTTACAGCGGATGGCTAGAGCCTTATTCGCATGTGGGATAGTTTCGTTTAATGCGCGTACCTATTTTTATGATTGTAATTGGGTCTATCGGAATTAGACAATCAGATCTATATACCTTTGCTTAGCCGTTTTCTCATCCCTGTATAAAACATGATGCGAGGAGGCCGTGTTCCAGGTCTCTCTTCTAATCTCTCCTCCTTACCTGGCTACGATTGTAGATCGTCGAGAGATCGAGTTCCCTCGGGGGCTGGCCACAATATCCATCATTACAGGGGACGTTAGAGGAGGTGTAGTGGCGAGGAGGGATGGTTGTAATTCGCCGCTGCGGTATGCGGGCACGGTGACGCATACGGGCTCTCTCTCTTCGGCTCTGAGAACTCCTCCGCTGTTCCCTTGCGTTGGCTTCACGAAGAAAAACCCACGGGGACGAAAAACGGTGGATAAAATACTCCTAAGCTCCGCGAAACCCTGCTCTCGACGCCATATGCGGGCGCGTGCACGCGTTTTACAAGTTTACTGGCTAAATTGGCTCGGATCATGGGTGAAACGTTTAATAGAGGTTCGTTAACCGCTTTTATATCGACGAATTATGCCTCGTGTAGGATATTACACGTACGGTGGGTAGGTTTGTTATTTACGTGGCTGTGGGGGGAGGGGTGGTCGATTTGTTTGGTTAATATGCCTTTGACAAGATTTTGATAAGATGGTTTTTGTATTCTCGTAGAATCTTCCATAATGGAGAAAATTAATCTCGAAACTGGCGTGTAGCACGTTGGCTTTGGCGTGCAGTGATACAGGGCGCAGCCACGCGCTTTCAAACTCCATTGTGTGAAAAAAGGGAGTTGCCAGGAAAAAAGACTCGCCCCTGCATTTTCTACTTGCTTTTCTCGCCAAGAATTTTATGCTTCGACCTAGCCCGTATAGCTTCCCTCTGTCTACACCACGGAGCAAGATTTCCCCCGCGTTAGCCTACGACAAAAATATTATAACGACTAGCACGAAGCAACTACGAATGGAATCGCGATGATTCAACGGAAAGTGAAAAGAGTCAGAAATGTAAAACCATGGTCGTTCGAGTCACACGAACAAGTCATGGAGCTAATTCCTCAGAGCGAAACAGGCGAATATGGACTCGTTAGTCATCGGGTTTGTCTGGTTTGTCAACAGCGACTAACAATAAGAGACCAGGGCCAGCACGGCGTGTGCGGACGTTGTATGCCAGTTTTTCGTCCATGGTCCTGATCGTTGTGCTGGTATAAACAAACGCGGATGCACGACTACGAAGACCGTGGTATAATACCGTACGATAGAGGCAGAACAGGCTCCCGTTTCCGGATTGTTGCTTTTAATTCTATTTGTTTATTTCGAACCAGTAGGTCCAGTTGAGCAGGGCTAAGCGTAGGTACCTGTTACCGTACGTATGTACGCATGAATTAAAGCGTTGCTGATCGTCGTCGTCGTGATCTACGAGGAAAGGGTTCGAGCGAAGGCAAACGTGTCCCAAATACGGAATAACAATAATCGATTAGATTTCGATACAGTTGTTTCAGCCAAATTCAAATTTTGTCCTAATATCCTGAACAATGCTAAATTAAAAAATCAAGTCCTATCGGTAGAGTGCGGCGGGTCTTTACGCGCTTGTGGGAAAATATAGAGAACAGGGAACAATACGTAAAAGTATAGTAGAATATCCAAAGTATAGCGCACGTTATTTATAATAACAAGACTATTTTGACGAATCGTTGAGGTTATTCCAATGAAAGAGGAACCAAACATGCGTCGTTTCTTAGCATCATTTTATTTTGTAGTATCGTTGTTGAAGGAATTTTCCAATTTCTATATGTGTACGCGGATTACTTGAGCGTAGAAACTAACGGAATAAATGGAAGAAGGTTGAGAAGAGCGAGTTTATTCGAGAAACTTAGTACGATGTGGGAATATAAGCTGTTTTAGGAGGTTGGTGTGGGTGGCGTGGTCAGAAAATGAAACGGGACATCCGAGGAAGATTTTGTAAATTCTTTAAGAATTTTATTTTCGATTCTGTTTTGCTTTTGTATCCATTGCGCTAGCATACTTTTAAGGTAACAAAAGCCTGATGCCAAAGTATATTTCATATGAGACTATAATTACATAATGCTCGATGTAATAATTAAATTCGAAGTTTAATACAAGTATAACTGTATTTGATATAAGATTACGATCAAATTGCGACCTGTTTTTGGAACGTGAAGATGTATTCGAAGAGTTCCTTGAAGATTTTTACAGCATTATTTCTATGTACAAGATTTTTCCACAAGATTTCTTTAATCTTATTTACTATTGAATTATGGTCATGAAATATGGTATTGTGTGCACACGGTACATAAATGTAATATTTTTAGAAAAGCTAGAAAGAAAAATTCGCCTTCTTTTTACAACGATCGAAGAAACAATCCGGTAATCTTTCGCTGGTATCTAAACTCGATTATTTCAATGGTCTCGTTATTTATCGATACATAGTACAGTTGGTTTTCGAGTTTCTCTTATTAGAGGCTGCATCGTAGTACGCGTTCGTATCAAATTAACCCCCTGTGTCTTACAAGTTACACTTGTCGGGTGGAAAACACAGTCCAGAGGTGATAACGAGTCGCACTCGTGACGCTGGGTGCGCTCCAAATGTAAATATACAGGGTGTCCCAAATAGCACGTTAATCACCTTACGCGTTAACTAGAAAACCAAACTATAAATTCCATCCTCGAGAAAGATAAATTCTAATATCACGAAAAATCGCTATTCTCCATTTTTATTACATTCTAATCAGATTATCCCACCCATACGATATATCAGACTACTTTTTTTTTTTTTAATCAGAGGACGTCGAATCTTTTTTTCAATTTCGTAAAATTCGCGATATTAACAAAACGACAAAGATATTATTGAAAATACATTGCGTCATTGTTTGATCGATTCCAATCCACGGTAATAATATTTTACGTAATAAGAATCGAAATAATTCTATCGAAAGTCGAAATTATTCAAACTGAAACGAACGTTATTCGGTCCCCGGAAGCTCGTTAGGTCTCTTGCATCGCGAGGAAACGCACCATCCTCCAGAAGTCGAATGTTCTTTACCCAGAGTGGACCTTGAATATTTTAACGCATCCTCGTTTCTTCTCGAAGGCTGCTGGTCGATCGTTCCCGCTGCACAATCGTTCCCCTCTATCTGTCCGTCTCATCTTCGTTCGAAAGCGAAAGAACTTCTTCATCGAATGGATCGAAACCAACTCCATTGTTTTTTCTTTTTTTTTTTTTTTTTTTTACGGAAATGGGAAATCGTAGAGACTCCACTTTCAGTAGTATCGTTTACCGAGTTACGTAGTTTCTCAAAATGGGATTTGAATAATTTTTAAACTCTATTTAATCAGAATTATAAGTTACTTCTCTATAGAATTGGTATTATAGTCGTCACGAAGCTTTGTCATTTTCTGCTTGACTCATTCGCGTGTAGGTATAAAATGACGAAATACGACAAAGAAGAATGGAGGAATGATTTAAGACCGTTGGATACTTGAGCGAATCGACGAATGTAATACAATGTCATAAATGTTATATATATTAAATTTTATTATACGTTGTTATTAATTCGCCATAGGCAAATATATTTGTTTGACATTTCGATTTACATCCAAGCTTACCTTTTTTTTTTTATTGTTCTATGCCTTCAAAGTATACGGGAAGATTTAAAAATGCCTATCGTGTTTCCGCTTTATTACGTAAACTTTCATCGAGTCAAGCGTTTGAAAACCTTTTTCACCAAAAAAAAAAAAAAAAAAAAATGTGAGTCTCTCTTTGTTTATATCGTCAACGATCCGATCTGCGTGTAAAGAGTTGAAATTTATTGTTGTTAAAACACCAAAGGTATATATGTGTATGTATTTCTTCTTATATCCAGCGTCAGAAATCCCAGAAATTTTATTGACAAAGGGTACAGTTATATTTGAGGTCGTTCACTCGTCATTTTTTTTTGCTTTTATTACATCGTGAAAAGGTTGCAGGTCAAGAATGTACCTCGATCTTTATTAACTATACGCCTATCTTTTAATTATTTTACGTGTAATAAATTTCGACGATTATTTACGTACACGATTGTGAATCGTGCCATGGAAAAAATTTAATTCTGCTTTACTATATCGTGACCAATGAGGTTCTATCGAGGTGCGATTATTGCTAGTTGAAAACTTTATTACCCTATACTACTGTAGACTAGGTTACCGAATACTCTTTTCCTCCACCGGTACTTGTAATTTCTCGGAGCATAATAAATCATTGGCCCTACAAGATGCAAAAACAACATCGAAATAAAACTCGTTTTCGACCAGTCCATTCACTATCAACTCCACACAGAGAGAGAGAGAGAGAGAGAGAGAGAGAGAGAGAGAGAGTTGTCCGATCGTTTCCAGTTCAATCAATAGCGGCCATGTTGCCATAAATCCGTGTACCGAACGAACTGTACACCTCTGTATCTATTAGATCGCTTCATATCAAATGTCCCTTTTTTTTCGAAATGAAACTTTAACTATACGTTCTTTGAAACATCATGTATTTGATCAAAGTTATCTCTACGCTACGTTCTATCGATACGCGTTTCGGATACATTCGTTCTGTTTTTATCGTACCAAAAATGATGGAGAAGATATAAAGATAAATATAAAGATAAACTGGATCCTTTTCTTAATCTTTCCGTTGTAACAAGAGAACACGCGATTGCTGTAATTCTTCAGAAAGTAAACGATCAAAGATGTTGATAATATAGGTCAATCGACGATAGAACAAAATTGAACGAATCGTTAAGAATGATTTGACACGTTTCAATCTGCCAATCTGTTTCTCAAAGTAGAACGCCCGAGCTGATATATCAAATATACCATCAAATACGTATCACGATACGTAAAACGCTGGAATAACAATCAGCTCGAACAATAACGAGAATAGAGAACTGCTGCGCGAAGAAAGTTCGATAGAAAACAGAAAACCCACCTAGTCCATCCCGTGCATCCTTTGAGGAGAGCGAAGTGGAAATTTCTCTATCCCTCTTCCTCTCTATCCCTCGCTCGTTCGCTTCGCCTTCCCTCCCTTTCGTCTCTTGGTCGCTCTCTCCAGGGTGCCAGCCAGTTTCGTGATACGAGGCGGCCTGGATCGATAGAGAGCAGCTCAAGCTCCTTGGTGCTCCTCTCTCTCGTCGAGTTCCCTGATTCCTCGAGGACTCCTGAAGGTGTACCGAAAGCATTTTCTCTCGATTCGAACGAACAGAAACCAAGCACGTAGAACGAAGAAAGGGGGTGATACGTAGAGAAGAGGGAGAATGATAAAAAGAGGGAACAAGGTCTCGACCTGTACCGCCACCGCCCTAGGGACCACCTTTTGTACGTTTCGGCTTTTTAAGGGCTAGTCGAGTGGACGAACGAAGGTCTACGGCCCTGCCCGTGAGACACCGTGCCAACAGCTGGTGGAAAAATCGAAAACGCAGCTGCCGTCTTCTCGAGCGGCATAAATTCCAGCCTTTATACATACCCTCGTCGACGCTGGCCACGTCTTCCATCCGCCTCGATCCTCAGCCTCGGATTTTTCGGTCGGGAATATAATCGTGGGAGGCTTTGGTTCCTACGTTACAACCTCGCTCGCCCGGAACTGGTTGGCTTGCTTGCTCCGGCATCAGCCGCTCATCGTGGTTCGACCAGGTTGCTAAAAAAATGCATCGAGTTGAGAGTTATGAAACGGAGAATGAATCTCTGCAGTCTTGCGGTTTTTAGCACAGGTGGTTTGGCTTGAGTTTTCGGTCTTTGATGTCTTTTTATTCTTCTTTTCCTTTTCTTCTTCTTCTTCTTCTTCTTCTTCTTCTTCTTCCTCTTCTGAAACATTTTTTTCATTTATTGGATATTTTGGTTGCGCGCGACAAAGCGCCGCCGGATTGAGAATTTTGAAACGGAGAATAATTCCGGGAAAATTGTGAGTTTAGGTTTTTGAATAGACAGTCTTCTCAAGAATCCCTAACTTCCAAGATTACTCTATTTTAAGTCCATCGTATTAAGTATATTTCCTTCGTTCTCGATGTAAGAGTTCTATATATCTATAGCGTCGTTGGATACAAAATTAGAAGAGACATATGGAAGCTTGGAAATCGACGATTCAGAAATCGAAAATGAAAATCCTTACGACAACAGTCTCCCATTTTCAAATAGAAGAAAAATGTGCTTGTACGTTATCGGCCATAACACTTTTAACGCTTGATATGATATCGAGGTAACCTTCAAACTTCCAACGTTTTCGAAATAGACGAAGATTCGCTTCATGCTCTTACACGTGTCACGAAAAGAACAGGTGTTTTGACAGTAAACTAGACGACTTCAATATACGTACGCCTACGTGTATAGGTATTAGAACGTTTACAGGAAACGCGATAAAGTTCAGAGATTATTAGAAAATTACTGTATCCTACATACAGTGTACATATATACACCCACGTTGATAGACGTTGCGCGAAGATATCTATATACTTCTGTAATTCGATGATCGAATGTTAAAATTTGTCGTAGAAAAAACACAAGGTAGAATTTGTACGTATTCTAAACTTGGAAACTAAATTTAAAAAACTGTCTACGCCTCTGAATCGACGATTAAACGGAGAAATTCAATTTTGCGAAATACCTGCGTAAATTTCTTTATCTCGTCTGTTATATCTTTCATAAAAAGTAAAACGAAAAAGATTAAAACCTAAAGTTTGCGTTAGAAAAATATGAAACGACATTTACGTGTATCCTACAAACCTAAATTTTTAAGAATACTTAGATCTTCGGATCGTCGATTAAAAGGTAAAATCCATTAGAATTCCATGGAATCGTGATGGTCCGAGTATCGTGACCCCGTTCACGCCAGCTTTTGATCACGTCGCCGCGCCGTCCGGAACGGTGTACGCGTTTCTCGCCGTGATTCCTTCGTCCTCGTCTCGGACGGTTTTTGCGTCGGCCGCGTCCCGATAGAGTCGCTACCACGAGAGAGGAGTTTAAAGGTAAACGGGTTTCTCGCAGACGCGCACATCGCCACATCACCAGGAGGCTCTGGCCTCTCTCGATCGGACCCACCGGCACTAACGTACGTGTACGAGGTTTCAGCGACGACCAGGCACTAACGTTTGAAATTTTGTACTGCGATCGCCAATTTTAAGGGAATCAACCACGATTTAACCGCAATTTTATGCACATATTAAAAATCGGAATGTTTCAAAACCTAAACCGTAATTTAAAAAATTCGTACGGCGATTTTAAGCGGTCGAACGAATTGAATAAATCAAATATCGGAAGATTCAAGTTACAGTTCGTGATATATGGAGGGAAATTACTCTTCAAAGCAAGACCGAATTAGAATCTCTATAAAAAAATTTGTTAAAATTGAATCAACATCCGAGTGGTTGAACGTCGAAGGTTACATCCTTTGTTCGAAGCATAAGCGTCGTCCCTCCTCGTCTGACGAAAATGGACCTGTGCCATCGCCGGGTACAAAGCCACCGAGACGTTCTTATTATTGCGTCAAAGAGACGTATTAGACGTTAAGTAGCGTTTAATAGCACCTGTTACGTTACTTCGCCCATTGCCTTACCTCTGTTAATGATATACAACACCCAAGACATAGTAAATATCCAGCATATGGTACATTTACAGTAACTGCTCACCGGTGCACGTGCACCGTTATCCCTTTAAAGGAAGGAATAAATGCCAGTGTAGTAGATAAAAAGGAAGATATCTGTCGCAATAAATAATGAATAATTACGTAATAGCGATAAAATGACATTTTAGTGAATTTTTTCGTAAAATATGGAATAAATATTTTAGTTTTGAAACGAATGGTCAAACACGGGATAATTCGAAATATGAAAATGTTCTTTTTTACTTATTTCGCTGAGTAATCGTTTATAGAACAGATCCCTTTTTCTTGTAAGATAATATACAATTATCTTATGATCTTCTACCCGTAGTTGATTAAATATTGGCTTAGCTCGGGGATGTATACATTTCAAAATTTTCCTTTTTTATTGATTTATCTTCTGAAAGATTCTTTATTACTTCATAAGGAAAATTTTGAGTTTGCTGTTATTAGAGCGGAGAGATACTTTGTTTTCCTCTTGGATTAACTATTTCGCGAATTTCGGTTGTTAATAAGAATTAAAAGATCAGACAAAAATTAAACGTATTTGTTCGCTATCTTGTATTAGATACTCTTATCTCCCCACGTGGCATATGGCACGTTCACCTGGCGCCCTTGTGCAACCCATCTACTCTCTCGATATCAAGATCTACGGTTGTTGCTAAAAATTCTGCCCGACCAACAGATAGTTCCGGTATTAATTTTTACTTAAAGCTTAATGCATTGTCAACCTTCTTCGGTTAAATATCGTTTTGACCCGTAGTATTTCTCTAATACCCCATCGCAAAGTCTTTTCTACTATCCTGTCGAATAAATACGACAAAATTTATTTATAGGTCTTTCGGAATTTACGTTTAAAGAATTATTTCGTAACGTTTAAATATTTCGAGTAATATAAATTTTTACTGTAAAAATGTTCTTAAAACATATCGAGTTCGACATACATTAGTCTAAAAAGAATTACGTTCCGCAAAATTTGTAAATAGTATACTCTATCTTTAAATTATTCAAAAACAAATGTTGCAGAAGCTTGATGTACCATCTTTGAGATATGTTCGTTTTAACTCTTAGAAGATATGGTTCTTCTGCGATGGTATGATACAAATTTCTTTAAGCGCTATCTATCCAATTATATACTCCGTATAAAATGAGCTCTTCTATTTTCTTCTCTCAATATAAAAACATTGAAATCGCGCGAGCGAGAATTACATATACTTCAACCGCCATATTGTATAGCATAAACTTTACCATTACCTAACCAGCCAGTGTTGACATAAATTCCATGCCAAGAACATCAATTCCACCATCGTATAACCAAGTAATCGTTAGCTATCGCGACATTTCCCGTCCACTCGCATGACAGAAGTTGTACGAGCGCTAACGCAAGGAGAACAGTGCCATCAGGCCCAGAAAAACGAAGAGACTCCATGTCCAATGTGGTACACGTCCAACGATATTATCCCCTTCAGTCCCAATAATCTTGATAATATTTAATTTCATACTTAACACCGTTTCGATAAATCTCCTATACCTCGACTTCAACGAGAACCTTAAATTCTATGAATGAGAATTTTCGATACAAAAGACCACGGTATCCAAGCTTTATTCCAAAAAAGAAAAGGCAAAAACCCGTGTATTTGACTACGATGAGAATCTTCGGTAGAAAAGCCTATACCTATGTTATGTTCGACTTGCATAAAAATCTCATCTACCATCGGCGAGAATCTTTTTATAGAACACAGAACTCCAGAAGAAGGAGTGGTATCCTTGTCCAGGTCGAAAATTTGCTACGATCGGAGGCTTATTTCCAGTCGTCGAGGATACATATATGTTTTTATTTTGTTTGGGCTCTGCGGGGCCATGGCCTGCACAAAAGCAAAGAGAGAGGTTGGCCCAAAGCAACGGGGCCTGGATATTCCGGTTCACTTAATCGTTTCTTCGGACTTCGTGGTCAGGACCCTGGTCTCTCATTCCTCTCTGGTTCTTCACGAGGAGATGAGAAATCGAAAAAAAAAAATGACGACGATGTGCCGTGGGTATACACAAAGGAACCAGAAAATGGTACCTCTAGACAGCGTCATAGGACGTTACCACCCAAATTGCCTCCCGATTCTATGAAATATCTTTTTTCAACGAAAAGAAACGCGTTCCCCTCGAGTTTTACTATTTTCGATGATTCTTGTAACGACATATGCAACGATCAACGTGTCCGCGTTAATAAAACCCATTAATGGCTAATGTGGTACTTACTTTGAAAGAACTCGTTGTTCTATTTTTTTTTTTTGTTTGTTTTGTTTAAATCTTAGCATGCTCGAATCTTTTGAACGGAAATGTACATCCTACAATTTCACGAAATACTTGATATATTTTATGTATTTTTCCATATTGTGTGCATTCTTCCATCCTCAAATTTCTCGTAAATGGATAAAAATTGCCAACCTAAGAATAAACTATTTTCTTCTTAAATTCTAATACATTTTTTGTATGTCGACGAAACGGTATATTGTTACTTTGGATTTTAAACCCGAAGAGCCACAAATATGTCAATATTTTGTTATGTAGATAAAGCTATGTATAATATATAGTTATTCATACATTTCTCAATAATATTGCCTAACTTTTAAAAGTTATTTTACAGTTTGTTCCTTAATGGATTGATTGGTACCATTGCTATCATAGAATCATGTGTACCATCAGAAATCCACGTCTCTTGACTAATTGTGCATCCTCTGTGCTCTTTGCATGACGCTTCTCCTCCTTCTTCTTCTACGCTATTCTGCTTCCAGTATTTACTTATCAAATCAGTTCAATCTCCTTTTTCAAAATTTCCACTGCTTCATGGACAACTAAAGAATAGCTAATTAACGATTCTTAATTATTGTAGTGTATAGGTAGCTTTGTATGCTTGATGAATTTGTCACCGTCTGTTTCGTATGCTCCTGTAGCTTTTCACGCTTGAACGTCAGAACGTGGCTCGCGTGTCGACGGCCCATCGAAGAGGAGCGATTTCGACGAACACATTTTTTCCTTCGGAACGTATGCTCGGGCTGATTGAATTGATGAACGACAGGAGAACGAGAGAAGAGGACGTCGTGGTCTCGAAGGAGGCAATGACTTGGTCGTTGATCGTCAACGTTTAACGCATCTGGACCTGTCGTAACTTTAACGAACTCCGAATTTACAGGATGTTTCAAAATTCAACGCTACATCGAAATATTAACTCTTCCAGAACTGAATTTTTCCCATTTGTAGTCTGTGTATGAAATTGTTTTTTTATTAGTTACTAGTAACAAAAACATATTTCCTAATTTGGCATGATTTTCTAAAGAAGACGTTAATGCGCTAAAATTTGAGTCTAGTTTTACCGAAAACAAAGTATATTTATCGTTTGGTTAATTAACCATTATGCTCGACGATGTTTTTTCTCACGAAGTAGCAAAATTAGCGAATATATAGAATAATCTTAAAATAATCTTCCGTCAAGTGAAAAAAGAAACCAAGATTTTGAAACATCCTGTACAATATCAAGCGAGTAGTATAATGTCGCTCGTGCATCGCTAGACCAAAACAAAGGTTAACAAATGATAATTTAAATTTCAATGATTATCAATTTTCATCTTCACATCAGATCCCGCGAGTTTCTTCTTTCTTCCTCTGCCCCTTTTTTCCCCTCTTATCTCTTTTTTTGGATTTCCACGACGACGTCAAAGTGTGCATGAACGAGCAATAAAATCGACGAACGGTGATTTCATAAATATTCCTACGGAATTATTAATCGCGATTTGCATACGTTGCAATCGCGAGCCGCGATTCGCTCCTTTTCATGACGGGATACGCGAGCACGACGACGAGAGCGTGAACGTTTGCTAGCGGCGAGCGAGAGAAACAAACATCAATGGCAGTATTATTCTTTCAGAAAAATAAAAAATTTAAATAAATAAACGAGTAGAATGAAAGTTTAAAAAAATAAGAAAGAAATTAAGATCAACGAGATCGTGGTTTTCGTAAAGAAAGAAGTAGAACGCACGAAAGAGTAACAAAGATCAAACTAAGCATCAGAGAGACATAAAATTATTTTTAGTTTTGTTACATAGATATTAAATGACGCAATCTGGATCAGGATCGAAAGTTAACAGTTCAGAATCTTAACTAAAATAATTGAAGTTTGAAAACGTCTTTTAAAACGGTACTGCTGTGTTATATCGAATTACTTGAATTCATTGAAACGTAATTAATATTATCTTTCTTGAATCATTGAACCGCTGAAATTCGATTCTGGACCACTAGGTGGCGGGGAGATTTTTTTTTTCACACCGGAAACGTATCCGAACTCGTCGCCACTCAGAGCTCTAGTTGCCCGGAAAAAGCATGCGAATGTTCGCTCAAACTTTGCCAACAAATACGAGCACATAGTCTAACAGAGACGATATTTCGAAATAGAAATCGCTGTGTTTCTATCGTTAATTATAATTGAACTATTTCAGTCGCGAACTCCGCGAGGTTCGCCAGATGTAGCTTCAATAAAACAATTAATTATTCCTCTCGTATATATATATATATATATATACACATACATTTTCTTTATTTTTATATACAATTATCACAATGTATTACTGCATGGTATGTTTGTTTCTAAGACACATTCTCCGTTCTTATTATCGGCTGTTACTACTTTGTACGTGACGAAAAATCATTCCGCGATGTCATATATATTTCGATCACGTCGCCGCTTGTTCGTCCTCAAACACATTACCTATCGAAAATTACACGTTATTTTCTTTCGTTCATAGTCTTACGTCTCATTTATATTTACGTTATGCTTACAAAATTAAAGAGATGGAAAAAATTCGCGATTCCATTTTTGTTCAAAAACAAGTACGCGACGCGACGAAAGTACGGGGCTCCTGAGATCAGCGGCGTCGTCTCTGGCGTTTCGAGCAACACTCGAACATGGCGGCGAGCTCGGATGTTCTCTCGACATTTCGAAAGAACGGCGCGCGAGGTGGAAATCGCCTCTCGATCATCTAGCCTCTTCTCGCCGTGTAACGTTCGAATATCTCGCCAGGTTCTCTCTCGATAGCCGGAGTCGGAGGAGTTAACGTGCGGCGTGCACGTTTCGAACTGAAGGGGGCCAGAAACGTGTACGAGGTCGGGCGAAATCACGAGGCGAGGTTAACCTCCTCCGCCTTGCCGTGTCATGTCCTCCCGTTTCAACCACGAAAACGAAACCAGCAGGGAGAAAAAAAAGAGGTGGAGCGATACCGTGTGGCTCTCGTTGTGAAAGAGAGAAAACGAAAAGAAAAAGAAAAAAGGAAAAGTAAGAGTGACGGAAAAGGAAGAAAGAGAACGAAAGGGTAGAATAATAGGATCGAAACGAGACAGAGCAAAGGGGGAGGGAATGAACGGCCCTGGGAGTCATCAGCATCGCGGCTTGGGCATGCAGGGACGTTATAGGGCCGTAGTAACTGCTGGCACCCCGGCAGGGCCCCACTCTCGACCCCCAGCGCCCCCTCACGCCCGCGGTGGATGGCACCCTCATAATCAGCACCCTCAGCACGCCCAGATACCTCAGCAATACACCGGCAACAAGGAATACCCGTATCGACAATGTCCACCACCACGCTTCCATAACGGGTATATCATTGCAATAACGAACCTGGTGCACCTTCTGTGCATATTCTCTTATGTCGCAAATTTTGTAATATCATTCTTTTTTTCCTTTCCATGTTACGTCTCTACTTAAACTTCATACTTTACAAACATTCTTCTACTTTTTCTTTAGGTTTTTGTGAAAGATATTTTTCTTTAGATTTTCGTACACGTAATTGTTATTTTATTCTGTACTATGTTCGTGCGACTATCTGTTACATATAGGACATTTCATAATATTAGAAAACTAAACAAAAGTTCGATATTCTAAAGTTATTTTATACTTTACTCTCTACAGACAGTTTAAAATTTCGCGGGGTTGATGACTCCACAGTCGACTCTACAGCCAAGTTAAAAATTCTCGAGAAGATGCGATAGAGTCTTTTCAGAGTTAGCATCGTATTGATGCTGCGCAACCCATTCGTATACGAAACTACACTTTACGAAGTAATCGAAAGTGTTACGATTTGTTATCGCTAGACTTTTTTTATTTGCCTATATGGTTACATAACTGTTCGTAACGTCGAGAATTACGTATACATCGGTGTAATTCTTGAGAAGGTCACTTTGTTACGCTATCGATCGATCGAGAATCGAATGTTCGTCGATAGGTTTTCGCATTTACCAACATGAATGATCGATATGGAAGGGAGTGATCGTCGCGAAAGTTTTCTGTTCGAGTTACGCGTTACGCCTAGTAAGTGTGTATTTAATTTTCACAGTAACCGACATTGAAGAGTCGACCATTCTAATCGACGATAATAAACGCGCATAACGTTGTCCTCGAGTTGCGACGCTACAGATGCAACCGCGATGCTTTTTCGTTTTCACATGCACGGTTTAGTGTCCGTCAGTCCGTTGAAACTTTCGTTTATCTTTTTCCCCTCGATTTCATCGAATTTCGAGACTTGCTTTCGAGTTCGTTACTGTGGTTAACATTTCGCGAGTTGGAAACACGATATTTCTAGTTTATGGACCATGCGACACATAAACACACGTGTGCATGCGAAAAATACAGATGTTAGCTTGTTCGATTGAGATGATTTTGTGATACTGCTCCTGTATATACACACATGTTGTACGTATGTAATATAGAAGGATGAATACATATCGATTTGCTAAAAGAGCGACACCAACAAACAGTAGAAGCGAACTTTAAAGTTTAAAATAGAAAATTATTAATTACACATTCTAATACTCGATAATGACGATATTTGCTTTCTTTTACAAATTAGCGCATTCATCTATACGTAATTATCATACTCGTATTCTAATAAAGAGCTAAATAATTGTTCAGATAATTTTATAAATATCTCGAAATTGACAATCTTTTTACGTGTTATTCTTGTAGTAAATCGACGATATGTAAACATGACACGTGTTCACACAACTAAATATATGGCACGATTAAATACACTTATAAGAATATATTGCGCGGCCAATTATTTTTGTTCAATATGATATCTTTTCTGCAAAATTTATATTTCGCGAGTTTGTGATGAAATTGTTCATAGTTGCATGAGACACCATACAGCACGCGACCTTGATGGTATTATGTATATACAGATCAATAACAATCTTTAGCATTCGTTAACAAAATATGTAACTATGATCTTTTTCTGTGCCATAACGAGTGCTTGTTCTTGTTTGAATTATTATTTTCTTTTTCTTTTTCCTCGTCTCTATTTTCTCTGTACTCTACATATCATATTTAAACTTTCTCTTTACTGGTTACCTTGTTTAGCATGCCACCGAATGACAACTATTTTTTAAATGATTAAAAGTATCGTCAACTTGCTCGAAAAGTGACACAATTATTTTAATATATTACTTTCCCAGCAAACTGTTTACAACTGTTTTACTGATTTACAGTTCGTTCCTTCGTATTTCGTGTTGTCGCGTGTTTTCTTTATTGCTATCTCGTCTAGAAACTTCCGTAAAAGTAAGACTACGTTTTACAGTGGATTCGTCCCGTATCGCTATTTTATTGATATCGTATACGATTCATGTAAACACGCCCATAATATGGAATTTATTCAGCTGCGCGTTACTAACAATAATATTATTCCCGTTTCGTATCTAGTCAGACGAACATTGTTTTATTTTAAATCGGTAAACGTATTAACATTAAAAACACCGTTGACTAAAATACGAACCTCCTATATGTCGAAAGATCAAAATCGCAGTTGCATAAAGAGTATAATTTAAAATCAAATATTTCTTCATATGATTTGCAAAAACTTAATGAAATCCGTAAAAATGCAAATCTAATTCTTTGCAAATTTACGAAAAAATCTGTGAAATTTCTATAAAAAATTGTAATTTGTTATTTTGACAACTCTGGTAGTTCTAATATTAAGGCTGCTACAGCAAGTGTATTGTCGTCATGATAGTAATATTCTATATTCCATAGTATAAAAAAATCATGTTTATTATTACATCAAATTGTAGCATATATTAAGGAATCGTCCGATCAACAGCACTCGTATTAATTGTTCGATAGATCGATACACGTGAATGATCAAGAGTTGACGTAAATCGTGTTCAAGGAGGAAAAATGAACTCCAAGTTATGCGTATATCGACGTTACGGTGAAAGTACTCGTAATTCAATGTAATGTAATTCAGTGATTCTAAACGATCTGCAAGAATTTCTGTGGAATTATTGGAATTGTTAGCTACTATAAACTTCAAATAATCCTCATTATCTGCATTAACTCTGCTGCGATCTTTAAATGTTCCTTTTTCAATTTTCAAATTGAATCTAACAAATCTAAGAAAAGATGTAGGTCTAACAGATTTTAATCCCGATCTATTACGAATTCATTGTTATTTATTATTTGTTTTAAATTCGATGTAAAATTTTACAAAGATATAGTCTGAGAAATATTGAAAAGACATTGTTTCCAAAAGTTCCACAGAATCTTATGCACCAGTGTCTTACGCAATGCGATGCCAAACACCTCGATTTCATGGTAACGTCGACACTCGTCGTTCTTTCTAATGTGACCGCTAATCATTTTCTACGTATTTAGGGATTGTCCTGGCGTCGGTACGTCTTCCGGGCCAAACGGCAAGGAAGTTTCGTATCACGGGAACGTAGGCGGGTCTAGCGTGGGGTACAAACCGCCCCCGCAGCACAGTCCGCAATCCAGAGGTCCGCCGGCTCATTTTCCACAAGAGTCCGTGGGCCCACCGGCCAATTCTCCACCGTTGCACATCAACATTTGCGGGCAAGTAAGTACCCCTTCTTCTATGCTATCTACGAGTCAGTGTCTGTGTGTTTTCTTTCTTAAAAGATATATGTACTCACAGGAGAACGCAATGCGTGGTCCATTATTGAACATGAGTCCAGGTCTCGGAGCTAGCGGTGTCGATATGGAATATCGTAGGAGTTCTCAAGGTATCCTTAGCCTTTCAAAATACATAGTACAAACATATAGTATAATATATGCTATACTATACTCTACATGCATATATGATAGTATGCACATATAAGGTAGTATGTACACACATATATGCATGTATGCATTAATAATACCAGTAAATTTTACGACACATGTTGATATTTAGCACAAATTGAATTTCTATGTTTTCATCTCTTAGTTATTCTACTATTAAACTGCGAATATTTATGTAAATCGATATTTTTATGACGCACTAAGGAAATAAAATCTAAGGAGAAGTCTGTTTGAAATTTCAACAACTAAATGTACTATTTTTGTCGTGTTATCATCCGCGATCTATTCGTCATGAATCTGTGTTCTATTTATGATACAAAATAATAAATGAAATAAAATTTATTGGTTTCCTAGTAAATGTAACCGGTAGGTGTCTTATTACTTCTGGCTGTTAGGAGGTAGTGTGCTGTTTATAGATTTTTGCTTTAGTGTACGACCATTGTATACATATACATAGCTTCTTTTGACCCTGTGGCTGAAAGTGAATGAGAGGTTATTTCTTGTACCTTTATTTCAGCAACAAACCAGCTACCTCTGAGTCCTGTACAAATCCAGCCATCGCCGCCATATTACAGACAGCCTAGTCAAGACGATGGTAGAAAGGTATACGTCTGTGCACTTTACCAAAATTTCTGTTCGATCGTTCCATCGCGATCTTTTACTTACAGTGCAAAATCGATATCGGTATAATTTTAGAGCGAGTCTCCTTCGAGGAAACGCCGTCGAATATCCCGCAACGGTGCCGTCTCTGGAATAGAAGTTCGCGAAACTACGCCACCGTCGCCTACACCGCCATTGCACACTACTCCACCGCCATGGGAATTTTCAACGGCGCCCCAGAGGCGATCACCTCGAAATCACATGTCGACACGCGGCAGTCCAACTATCAGAAATCGTTATCAACGATACACAGACACGTTCGGCTTGTCTTTCCCTTTCTTGCCCAGTCATACCCTTCATCCGCCCATTCACAACTCCCACCATGGGATTCACAATTCTCATCACAACATTTCGCACCATAATATACATAATTCGCATCATAACATGCATAACGCGCATCAGACGCATCCCCATCATCCACCGGGTACGGGACATCATCCCGCGCAAGGAGCAAACGGCCCTGTGGTCGTAGACGTCGGGCAAGTCGGTGCTTCCGGTTTGGGGGTTGCCGTTAGCGGGGAACCACTTTGGCATCCTCAGGCGACAGGTTACAGGATCCCTTGCCAGCTGCACGGCATATACACACCGACCGGAGCACACGCGTTCGCACATTCGTGTCAGGTAAATGTTTTATAAAATCAATATCGCAACTAATTTTATAATGGTCAATACTCTTAAAATGTTTAATACATATACGTATATTTAATTCCAAAACCAAATAAGAAAATAGTTTGGTAATATAGGGTTGTTAAATTGACAACGTAACAAATTCAGGAATTAATCCTCTCTAAAAATATGACATCATATACCTTCTGTATGATCTTCGTATATATTATCCATTGGAGAAAAAACGTAATTTTTGTTGTGTTTACAAAATTTCATTTTTTATGGTATTTCTTGTTAAGATATTAAATTTATATGTATATAGAATTTGAGTAATTATATATATATATAAATCTAAACATTTAATTTACATTTTAATTAAATGGTACAGTATTTTTTTTTTTATTAAATTTCTAAAAGAGTTTGAGTTACTTGGAATATTATAATAGATAAATTTATATTTCCCCAGGTTACCCATCATCACAGTCACTATTCAGCGGCTCATCCGACCCACCCAGGCCATAGCCTGGTCGGTTCAATAGTTGGCGCTGCATCCAGAGGATACCCTACGCCAACCGGAGGTCCTGTAGCGGCTCTTCATCACGCTCACGCGCCTCCTCCACCCGTCCATACTACTCATTACACTGCGCACCATCAACTCTCCCAACAGGTACGATTTACCGGTTAAGACAAATTATTATAGTACACAGGATATTTTATCATTACTAAGAGAAAACATTTATCTAACGTTCTTCATTCTTTTTTTTTTTTTTTTGTTACAGCGAGAAGTTGAATTAGAGTTAATAGAGTCCCATCATCATCATAGAGTGGGAGCTACAGCCGGTGCCCCATTACCATTACCACACTCGTATTCACCGCCAGCTCTAACTCAAGTTACCACTCCTACTCCTACTCCTATATTCTTATCAGAAACGAGGAACAGTCAATTGGAAATGATTCAAACCAGAACTCGGCGCACAGCGTCCAACGTTCACACGCTCAGACGATCAAGGTCGAGTAGATGGAGAGGTACGCCTCCGATACCACCGACTACTTATTCAGGATTCCTGTTACACTTCTTGTAAGTATCGCTTTGTCGTTACTATTGATACCAATCGGTGCTACCCAAGGAAATACATAGACAATTTTCTATCTATGAGTGCAAAAAGTCCTCGTTGTACTTCGTTAATACTAAATGACCTTTAGCTTTATATATATATTAGATGTAATATAATGCAATGAAACGTCCAAGGTATAATGCTCTCAGGTCCTATTTTTTTTTTAGTTGCGATCACAAAAATACGAATTTACACCTACAGTCTATTGATATTAATAGAAAATATAGACTAAACAAATAGAAAAGAATTATTATAAGATTTGTAAAAAATCTACTATGGATAATCACGATTCGATCTCATTTACGATGACTCCGTCTAATTTACAAAATTTTGCAATTTACAGTGCAATGCTCAGCAACCCACCATTATCGCCGTACAGTCCGGCGGAACTATCCTCGCCGGATTCAGCGACCGAAAATTACGAAGCTCTACTGTCTTTGGCGGAGAGACTAGGAGAGGCTAAGCCACGAGGACTGACTCGGGCCGAAGTAGAGCAGTTACCTTCGTATAAATTCAACGCGGAAACGCACCAAGGAGACCAAACTAACTGCGTGGTCTGCATGTGCGACTTTGAGGCTCTGCAGTCACTGCGTGTTCTACCGTGCTCGCACGAATTCCACTCTAAATGCATCGACAAGTGGCTTAAAGTAAGTTTATTGAGAATAATACGATTCTATATAGACCATTAGCGATCCACTATATACATCGAAGCTGATACTTTTGTGGTGGATCATCAATGTTCCATTCTATTACATACTGAACTAACAGTTGAAGAGCTTCCTGAAATGAATTATTATATAATCGTCTATAAACTAAGAATACTGTTTGAGGCTTTTAAGACTCGCTTAAATTAAATTTCAATTAATAACCACGATTTATTGATTTTTTGATTACAGTCAAATCGAACGTGTCCAATATGTCGCGGGGATGCCGGAGAATACTTTGGAAACAGCGGGACCGGTAGCGACTGACGCCAAGCCGCTCAAGTACACTAGCGCCAACTGTCACGGGTCTCAGGGACGCTACTCGGCACAGAGCTTCCAGCGATCACGTTGCTGGTTTGTGCAAATTTCTGTTGACAAGCATTTCTCGCCTTTTCTCTGACCGAGCCGTTAGTATGTCACGGTCGATCACCTCGATTTTGCGAAGAGGAGAGGATTGGGAATAAAGGAAACACGGAAAACAAAAAAAAAGGATATAAGGGGGTAAAAGAAAAAAAAACACAGTAAAATTCAGGGTATGTTGTCAGGGTGTTTGGTGTCGAGAAATGGACCACACACACGCAATAAAGTACACGATTTAAAATTGCAGCATGCAACGTTTTTACAAGGCGAATTAACGTTACTGCGTTTATTCCACTATTTTTTTCTCGAGAATAGACAAGTCTGACAAGTCTGAGGAAGAGAGAATGTATAATAACATGTAATGAGCAAATCAATCAGATCGAAAGCAATGAAGTTTCGGAGATTTGTTGAAAGCTATTAAGCATTTCGGGTCAAGATTAAAGTCTGACTTAATGTATTCGTTTTGTTTCATCGATGCGCCTCGAGTTTAATCGTGTTTAATGCTCGTTTGTTGTTTCTTCTTTTTCATATTATTAGTTCGTCATACTGTCAAGTTTATTCTGTACATAATTACTTACGCAATATGCAAAGCTATCATCGCTACTTTCCATTAACGTTCCAGTTTTTATTACTATTACGAGTACTATTATTATTATTATTATCATTAATATTATTATTATCATTATTATTATTATTATTATTATTATTATTATTATTATTATTATTATTATTATTATAGTGATAGTTGTCTTTTTAATCCTACGAATTGTACATATATACTCGCATAAACGCGCTCCTATTACGATGATACATACACCACAACCAATCTGATTTTGTAAGTAATCTTTTTTTTTTTAATATTTTTTCTCTTTGGGCACATAACCAAATGTAGCGTGTACATTCTTTTCTTTTCTTTTTCTCGCGGCAAACAGGTCAAGATATATCATTATGTGGAGTAAACCGATTAGAGGAAAGAAAAGATTCAATCTTTCTTACCTATATATATATATATATATGCTTTACGTGTCTTTTTACGTAGATCGGATAATCACTCTTTTGTCACGTCGAACTCGTAAGTGTTTTTCTATAGCGACTAGGGATTGTAGATAAAAAAAAGAAGAAGAAAAATTATTAAATTATTTTGTCAGATGACGTAAATATTTTGTAAATAATCTGGCGAAACATTTAATGTTCGTTTTGAGGAACACAAAAGGTAGTAGATCCGTTTTCCGTTGTGCTCACTTCGTCGCGGATCGTTTTTTTTTTTTCGTCGGAAGGATAAGTTTCCCTAATACTATTACTGATTCACAGGCTATCGTAGAACGTAGAATTAACGGGGGGTGGGGGGAAAGGTAAATGGATCAAATATTGTTCGAAACGTGACGAAGATTAAAGAAAAAGAAGAAAAGTCAGGCTCTTCAGCAATAGTTTTCATGCAAAAAAAAAAAAAAGGAAAGAAAGCTGCGTAAAGAAGATACAAAACTGAATAAAAAAAAAAGAAAGATAAGAACACTGCTTCTGTTTCCTGTGTATCTACCTCTAAATAGAAGAAATGAAACGATTCATATTTTTTTATACACGCATCTCATAAACAATAAACGTACGTACGCTAAGAAAACCAAAAAAGAGAGAGGGAGAGAAAGAGAGAGAAAGAAAAACCGCTGGATAGGAGAAAAAGAGAAAAACGAGTTAACCGCGATTTTTCGAATTTCCACGAATATTAAACGTAACTAACTAAATTAAAGATTAAGATTTATCTGGTATATAGAAAGAAATAAGATAACTTGTATTTAGAAGTCCCTAACAGAGGAAAAAGAAAAGAGAGTTTATGAATTAGAATACTATTGGATTAGACACGTATTTGAAAATAAAAGGAAAGAATGATTCGTTTTTGGAAAAAACGTACGTTCCCGAGGTTTTTCGTAAAGGGCTTTCATGTTAATATCAACTGAGCGATAACCACGTTGAAAAAGAGCGCTTCTGTTATCGGTAAATTTGAAGTAATTTTTCTTGTTACTCATGAGGCTCTTCGTACTTGCACAAGTATGATCGATTAGCAAATTTTTGTTGCGCTTTATAGTTGAATGAAATTGTTATGTAAAAAAGTTTCTCACGCAATTATTATGATAATCTATAATAAAATTTACTTGTAATCAATTTGTTTTAGATTAGTAAAAATTTTTCGAAGTTGATTCTTTTTTTTCTTCTTACACTCTCGCCAGAGTTTGTTTTTTTTTTTTTTAAGAAAGATATACATACGTAGTTGGTAAATAATTATATTAATTAAAAATTCTATTTGTTCTCGGTTTCTTGCGTTAATTAGTTTTTAATGTAATCGATCAACGAAATGAAAATCACGTGGTGTGTCGTACGGTGAAAGGTAACGGTCGGACATCATCAAACATAATCGAAAGGCGGAAAAACGCATGACACCGCGATCATGTTCGTACCTCTTTGACCTTATCCTTCCATTTCTTATCGCGTGCCTTTACTTTACTGACCGTGTATCGGGAAAAAGACTATGGGAGTTCTCATGCGAAAAGTCGACGAAGGGAAGAGATATGGGTTATTATCATAAAGGAAAGCCGAATCGACGCGAATCATGTTCGTTATTTCAGAGAAACAAATGTAAAAGAAAAGAGAGGAACGACTATCGAGCGTTTCGAGAAGAAAAGTTTCGAAAAAGCGGAGAAATATGTATTTAAAGCACAAAAAAAAACAAAACCATGTGGTAAAAAATGTGTCTGATAAATCGAAATGCTGCATCGTTGTGCATCTGCGTACAATTTATTATAAAATCAAATATCAATAGCACTTCAATTTCAAACAATCGTTTGTACATCGTTTTTTTGTTAAATTTTGAAATGTTCCAATTAGAATTCGATACTGAAAAGAAGTTTTTCCATCTATCTCGATGCTCTTGTAATCTTGATTTTTAAATTTTCTTCAAGCTTATTCGAATAATATCGATATTATCGAAATCCGCCGATCTATAATACTTTCTCAGATGAACACGATGAACAGATCGATTTATTCATAAACGAAACTCGTCCGTGCAAACGCATATACGTAAAACATGTACTTTTTAGTAGCTTTGTACAGGTCTAAGGCTGCGTTCGCGAAAAGTTACCAGATGCAAGTGACGTGCGTCGGAAACAAGCAACAGCTCGTTTAAAATTAGTAGGCCTGCTCGAGGTTGCCGACATCTCCTTCCTCCGCTATTCGTTTCATTATCCCACCACTCAGCTTCTACCTTCTTATCAATTATCTCAGGCAGAGAATTGAAATCAGTAATCGGTATATTCTTTGTCGCGTAAAAGACAAAAACGATATCTGTACAACGTTCGAAATATGTATATAAAATTATATACATACACGCATATAAATATAGAGGGGAAAGCGGCTTTGTGCTGCGGCGGATGTCGAACGAAGCAACGCAAGTCGAAAGTCGATTTCCTTACCGGTTACGACCACCTCTTGTTCAAACTGCGTTTCGTTTCTATCAATCGCGCGCTTTTTTTCCCATCCGCGTCGTTTGCATCGATGTAGCGCGTCGTGTAAACCCAGCTCGTTATCGAACACAATATCAAAAGCTCGTGTGCGTGTGTGTGTTCGTGTTGCTGTGTGTATATTCAAGGAGGAAAGAAAAGAGAAAAGAGAAAGAAGAGCAAGGGAGGTAAAGACAAATGAAAGAGCGTTGGTTTTTCCTAGATGCGTTATAAGAGAACACATATCACTTTTCTCCATCGTATATCCACGCGTCTCGCACGCTCGCCCTCTTTGTCGCATTTTAGACCCGGGCAGGAGAGGAAGAAATAGGAAAGGCTCACATTTTTTTACTAGTTTAAGACCATGAGAGTGAGAACGAGATGGAGAGAGAGAGAGAGAGAGAGAGAGAGAAAGTGAAAGAGAGAGTGAGTGTGAGGTTGTCAAAAGGAACGAGCGTTCGATTGGAAGGAGCTAATGCCGAAGAGATCGTCCCTATCAAGGGATTAAGAATATTTTCCATTCTATACTACATTTCTTCCAAATTTTGAACTGTGATTTCGTTCGATTTTCCGTAACATTATAATCTGAAAAAGAGTGATGAACTTTAGCATCATTTGGAATCTCTTTATATGATAACTTCAACCGGAAGAAGGTATAACCAAATGTTGTAGGAATAATATGCAACGGTATCAGAATTAAACGATACTTGTCGTAATCACTGTTTCTGTAGAGATGAGTTTCTCTTCTTTTCTTTTTTTTTTTCGGGTCTTAAATCGCCGATAATGTGGATTTTCGGCTGTAGCAACATTGACCAGTCCAACGCTCCGTCCCTTGATACGCTTAGACTAAGGTAGCATAACGAAATCCATAATGCGTACCTTAAACACACCCTGAATCCTAGTGTATCAATCGCAGCAGAAAAACCAATGATCGGTTCCTGGAACGTCCTGTATCGTCTTAACGCCAATAATTACATTCAATTTCAAGAAAATGCCCAACGAAGCATTATTCCCTCGTTAATTAGCGAGAGGCGATTTTTTAAATAATACAGAACCTGAAGAGAGAAAGAGACGGTGAGAATTTTATTTCAATGCATGTTCGAAGAACCGGTCAAGAAACAGTACCAAAAGTAATTGTTCCAACGTATGAGTTCGCCCAAGTTGCTTTTAGATATAAACGATATAAACCCTTATATAATTTGTATATAGAAAGAGAAACATGTATTCGTTTATACACACTGTACATTAGACACGTGTCACGTGTTGAAATCGCAGAAAGAAAAAGAAAAAAAAAAGGAAGAAAACAAAGAAAGAACGTGCAATACGTAGCTTCGAGTCTCGATTACTCGGAGGATGAAGAAAGTAGCTGGCTTTAAAACGCGTAATATCGAAGTTGCGCGTTAACTCGACTGTTGCGTCGGCGTTGCTGAGGCCAGCTGCGCGTTCAACTGATTTATGCATATCGAAGGCCGCCGTTGAAGAATTCATCTTCTAAAAGCCGAACGTGTACTGGACGCAGCGGCGTGAAAGCCCTTGCTGAAGTAACAACGATCGATTTCGGCCTCTTTTTCTTCCCCTTTTTTCGCCTTTCGCGTTACGGTTTAAAACGAATTGCTATTTGTCTTTTTTTTTTCTTTCTTATGTATTATTTTTAAAAAATCGACGAATTCGATTCGGCATTACAATAAAGATAATACGTATAAATAATATGAATAAAATTTCGACAACAGCCATCATTTCGTCATAAATTCGTAATAAATTCGTGTTACCCGAGAATCATAATAAGTACGTATAGCAGTTTTCGCACGGTTGGCCCAACAGCAGACGACGTTTCGTGAATCAAAATATCATTTTTAAAGAACGTCGTGATCCGAACCGAAAACCATATCCAGTGACCTGACGTCTTGTTTCGAATTGTCGATAAACCCTGGGAAACAGCAATAAATCAAACGATCTATAGAAAAAGAAAAATACATTGATCTATAGCATTCAAAATGTACGAACGCATAACTTCATTGTTTGCGGTTTACCATTCGTTTCGTTAGCAGCTCCTTTGAGACAACGATGAAGAAGCACAATACGTTCACCGAATCGCTTCACGACATATAGTACAAGCATGCCGTTAGTTTAGAATAATTTGTTTCTCGTTTCCTTTTTTCTTTTCTTTTTTTTTTTTTTTTTCACGACGGGAAAGTATCTCCTCCTGCGAGTGGTGCTCTCTTATCGTACGTTTGTTCGTTTTTTCCAAACTTATGGGTAGCGTATACAGTTAACTAACATGGAGATTTCTGAAACGAATTCACCGTATTGGAAAAAATTTGGAACGCGCATAATTTAAGAAATAAAAATTACTTGTATTAATTCCATATAGCTACTTACTATGATATACACGTTAAGTTTTCTAATTTCTTATGGAAAAGATTTTCCTCCCCGTTTCCCTTCTTATTTATTAATATTAATTTGCATATGTTATCATTTGCAAGAAAGCACGTGACTAGAAGCATTTTATACGTCTTCTTCAACGACGCGTTAAGATTATAAATCTCGTTGAAAATCGACATTGTCTAACAATAAAGATTCTGTTTTGCTTCTATACATGATGTACCACAAATAACTATATCACACTTAAGAAATACATTAACGTCTCTCCCTCCGCTCCTCCGTATTATTTCTTCTTCGTTCTTCTTTTTTATTGGCGTGGCTAAGTAGATTTCTCGCTCTGTTAATAAAATAAATAGCGTGTAATAATTGGGATGGTTCGAGACGTTGTCCTCGGCAGCGCGGACTTGTGTAACAATTTTTATATATTTTATTCGTAGAATTGAATATGTCGCCGCTGCTACTGCTGCTGCTGATACCATTACTACTTTGTTAACATATACGTATATACCCGAAATGCGTTAGACGTTTTTTATACAAACTCGATTTAACGTCTTTTTAGTTGTGTTACGATATTTAATTTGTTCGTTAGATATTGTTGTTATTAATTATTATTATTATGTATCATTACCATTAGCATTATTATTATTATTACGTTATTATTAACTTACCATACCGGTTCATTAAATTTATCGATAAATAGATTGTAATATGGCTAATATCGGAGGAGCATATTGTTAAATAACCAAAATGCGACACGAATTTCTGTATACAAATCAGAAATGGGGAAAAGCTTCGATGATTAAAAAACATCGAAGCGAGCTGAGTATCAGTAAGCTATTGTACAGACGCGAAGATAACGATGCCAAACATTATATATTATTAATACGGATACTGCTGCTACTACTGTCGCTATCGTCTACTATTACTTTCATTATTACCATTATCATTATCATTATTATTATTATTATTATTATTATTATTATTATTATTATTATTAATGTTAATATTATTATTATTAATATTAATATTATTATTATTATTATTATTATTATTATTGAAATATTATCGATCATTATTATTCTGAGATTACACGACCTTTTTTTTCACGTTATGCTCCGAATGAATTTCTTTTCTCCGTTCATGCGTGTATTCATTCACCAACATATCCTTGTTATTTGTCACATGTAATTTCCTTGAGTCGTTAACTACGGTCATAATTGATTCGCTCTAACATCGCATTATACAGTTCGAGTGTATCGGCACGATTTCCAAGCGAACAAGTATGTAGTTTCTCCTCTTATAAATTGCGAACCTCGGTCGATACGCCAAACCATATCCGTACACGTTTATCTTTTTTCCTCTTTTATACATTATACAGTCAACACTATACGTGAGCAAATTTTTTACTACCACGTTCGTAATGTGGTAAAAAGCTTCGGGACCAAGTTACGTCGACTCGAGTGGTACAAAAGTCTTTTAGAATGAGAAACGATATCCATACCTGTACGTTTTCGTCAAAATAAGTCGTAAAATATCCGTATTTGTAGATAGTATAAAGTTTGAACCCATGCTTTCCTAAATTAGAAAGCAAGTGGCAATTTTTACTTCCACTAGACAAGTGCTATCGAAAGAAAAACAGTGGGCCAAAAATTTTAATTGGCTGCTATAAAACGAAATTTAGTGCCAAGTCCTAAACTCGTAACGATTCATTCTCGCTGGCATAATATTCCATCGGCTTCGGTTGAACGTTGCGGAGACGCGTTATCGATCGCGGTATTACTGATCGATCCGTAACGCTGCCGTGGTTACCAGGCTCCCCTTGATCATGTCGCCGAATCCCATAATACAGCATTGCCTCAGCCAAAGGGAGTAGCCTCTAATTTGCGACGATGCCATTCCCATCGACGAGGATCCCTGCAGCGTTCTCGACGCCCTCGGTGTTCGTGCGATTCGCGAGCATCAGAGACGCGTCTCTGCGCGAGGGTCGCAAGAGCAACGAGAGAAAAGAGCAACAAAAAGGAAGAAAGATAAAAAAGAGAAGGAGAAATTGCACGAAGAAGATGGGGGTAATCCATAAGGGTCTGTGCGAGATGCGATAGAATTCGACTTGCTTTAAAGCGAGATATGCTCATATCTTCGTGACCCTATAGGTTAGGTTGGAACGTTCCATCCAACTTTAAGTTGCTCGACAGAAACACTCCCGCAATGACAGTTTCCCTTTAATGGAAAGCCCCCTAGCTGAATTTATAGGGGGTGGGTTGTAGGCTTTAGAACACAAACCTCTCTGCATGTTCTCTCTATCTCTCACATGCCATTACTTTTCTCTGTTTTCCCCTTCTCCCACCTTGTCTCTATCTGCTCGTATTTTCATTCTTTTACTCTGTCGTTTTTTACGTGCTCTCGCTCTGTTAATCTTTTATTTTGTCTTTTGCTTTTCTTTATTTTCTATTTCGCTCTGTTCCTTTTGTCCGCTACGTTCACCAATGTCGTTCTCCTCGTTTAACTCTTGAGTCTCTTCCTACCATGGAATATAGAATGGGAATGTAACTTAGTAAGTATTTAGATGGAAATAAAACTCATCTAAGTGGGCTTCTAATCGTATTTAATTAGTTACTTCTCAATTAATTGCATATTCTGTATCGCTAATTATCTAAGACAGTCACATATTAACACGAATGCCTAAATGTTTAAGTCTTTTCTAAAAAATTGCTGTTAGATGATGATACTCTTGAAATTTATAAAATTTGAACGAAAAGATTTGAATATAAAATAATTTATGTTTTACGTTTTAAATAATAAATATAAAGCATTTTCTTTCGCTTTCACTGTCTATAGTCAGTGTTTTGTAATAGATGATAAATGTATACACCTACGCGTATTACAAACAGTTTCTAATAAAAATTAGGCACAACTACCTCGATACACTTATCCTACAATAATTTACATGTTAGGTCTCTATAGTCCTAGGTCCAAGATCCCTACCCCTCTGTGTTCTCCTTTAAACTTTTCCTCCTAGATCTCCTTTTTTCTTCTTTTCCAATTCTCCCTGATTCTGTCGTTGCGACTGCGTTTGGTCCTAGTAAAATATCTTTCTCGTTCTTTTTTTCATTTCCATTCGACCTGTACGTTTTGTTTCTTTTTTCTTTCACTCTGCCCCCGTCGTGCAGCCATAACCTCCCTAAAGCTCACATAGCTAACACGTTCCCTTTAAACCACGTATCTCTCTTGTTCCCTCCCTCGTTCTCTGGCTCTCGTTCCTCTTGCTGATCCCGGGGCTCTCCCTCTTGGCGGTTCGCAACTTCGATCTAACTGGGCAGAGTTAATGCAGGAACGGGCTGCGACTGCGAGAGCGAACGGCTATAGCCATGGCAGGGTCGAAATCAATTCGCCTGGCAAAATTAACGCGCTCGACAGCCAGCATGCTTCAAGGGTGGCAAATTTACGTGGGGGAATTTCGAAATCTTGCGTTACGACGGTTAAAAGTACGGCAACTCTTTTGATTATTTTTAAAGGTTAGGAGAGCTGCAAGTATATACGATCGATCTGGTGGAACAGCAACGGGCAACGGGTAATGACTTGGAGTGTTTCTTGCGTTGTCTATCGAAACAGGTATTTTAAACCAGACGAAGACAGACAAAGGACGTGATAAGTTACAATTTTTTATTTTTACGCGAAGACCACAGGAAAAGAAACGATAAATCAGATACATTTTCTAGTTTTTAACGGGGCAGCAATTTTAAAATTCAGTACGTTATTAAATTAATTCAAAAGTGTCTTTTATTTGGTTTTTAGGCTAAACGTGATTTCTTCATGCTTTTATAACCTTAAAAATATTGTTTGTTAGAATATTGAAATAATATTTATGTTAACAATTACAAAGTTAGCTTCTATAAAATATCGTTAACTATATTTCTGAACCTAATAGATACTCTCTATTTTTAGTTATTTTATGTTAAAATTTACCTTTTTAACTATTAAATGCCATGAAAATAAAAAAGTCAACAAAAATGTCCTTATCATGTTCCTTCCTTATGATCTTCATATAAGAGCAATTTTAAAATCCAATATCTTGTCAACCAATTACATATTACCAAATCCATCTTTTTATTAAATTTAGTGATAGGACCCTGAAAAAATATTTACGTCGAAAATATTAGTTTCAAAAGTATTTTCAAGATATTTTAAATGTCAAATATGCCGTTTTGAATCGTATCTAGCTGGTAATCAGTTTCGTTAAACACTTAGATACAAACCATTCACGCTTTCCTTAACGATCTTCATCTGTCTCAAAGCTTGATTTATATCGATTATGAATTTAAATTGAATTGTAGGTACATATTTATATGAATCAACTGGATCAATGTCGTAATTCAATTTTAAAATTAAAATTTATTTTTGATTATGTTGTTTCATAAACTACATACAAAATGGAGAAAGGATTTCTTAGCTGTTAAAACGCACCAAACCACAAGGCAAATGTAGTGTTATTCAATTCAAGAGAGAGAATTAATTGAAATACTCTGTGTAGAAATTTGTTAAATACCGTGGAAAGTATGATTATTTTCAGGTCAAGTGGTAAGAAACGAAAAGAGCAACAAATTATTTTTCGCTCTAGTAGTCACAATCAAACTCACATGTATGTATATAGATTCCGATTAAGTTGTAACACTGTTTGCTAATTTGCGAAATGATAATCGTACCGTGACTAATAAACTGAGCCGTATTAGTAATAGGACAAAACAGAGCATCATTATTATATATTCATAACGTTTTTGTAAATCGTCGCTTAAGATTGTCCAAACTGCGAAAATTAATCAATGATCCTTCAGAGTAAGATGAAATGTAGCACGTAAGTTCACGTACATGTGTATGCATACTACGATGCAATGTACAAAAGCAATATTCATTACATATATATATATATATATATATATGTATATATGTAATTGTTATATATATATAGACACACAGGTATACACGTGCAAACACATAAGCACATACATATGTACTATGTACACGCGAGATACGTAAGAACTAAATATATACACCTACTTTCGATTAGATCGCAATTTAAATGGTAATTTACTTATTCGATTGTAAATTTCGGTAGTAAAATGCTTTGTAAAATTACAAGTGCTGTGCATAGTGTATATACAGAATGAAGATGCGATTAAAGAAGAGAGTAAAGAACAAGGGAGAACAAAACACAAGTTTAAAAACAAAATTATTTGTCCGAAGGAATAAAATGTGTCTTATATATATGGCAAATAGCGGGAGATACTTCTCGAAAAAAAGGACTTGTTATGAAGTAATAGGTGTGTTCCTCTTATTAGATGGAGTAAAGGTAATATAATAGTTTCATAATTATCTGACGACAAAAAAAGAAAAAAAAATTGAAAAATACAAGAAAAATATAGATTATAAAATCACAAGGTCTGTTTTGTCTTGTTATAATCAAATACTTTATATTATGTAGTACAGGTTGTCATTAAATGTGTGAGCAAACCTACTTCATTCAAATCTTTTTTTATTATTATTATTGTAAAATTATTGCGTTAGAAATAATTAGAATCTTTTTCTCTTCATATATTTCGTGTAATACGGGATCTTTATGTTTTTATGGTTTATTGCGAATAAATCATTTATAAAAATTATGTTACGTGAATTTTTCGATTATTATTTTTATATGTTTGATATGCATTCGTTTATGATAAATAAGGGATACACATACGGTAAGTGAATCATTTTTTATAATATTAAAATGAAAATAATTTACAAGAAATTTAAAATTTGTCCATTCAAAATAAATTGGAATATTTTTTTAATTATTTTATACAATACCGTGTCATATTTTGTTTTTATAGTGGTTTACAATTTTTACATCAGATATAATATATATAATTCTTAATTACTATTTTACATACTATTACTAAATTACATACATAAAACTAATACAATATTAACAAGTTCTTACTAAATATTTTCATTGGCATGTATTACAAATTCTTAATGATATCAACGATGCGGAATGTCCTTTTAAAATCGGAAATTTGTATAGAATAATTAAGTAAATAAGCAGTGGTTCGCGTGAAGAATAAATTATTTTTGCACGTTGTAATAGAATGCCAATATTTATCAAAAATATCCTATATTCGGTATATAACACTTTAATGAATTCTTTTAAGTATCGACATTTTTGACTAGATATAATAAAGCTGTTCTTTTGATACTGAAACACAATATCAGTTGCAATGGAAATCAACTATCAGTTAAATACCAAAAGAACTAAAACGATATACCAAAGTACCTTTTTTACAATATGTATATGACAAAAAATACTATATAATACATGAAAAATACATTAAAAGCATCCAGACGAAAAAGTAATCACAAAATTATTATATCTATTTTGAATTGAAAAAGAATATATCTTTCAAATTATTTTGAAAGATTAATTTTACTTAAAATGATTATTTTGTTTGTGTATTTTATAGAAAAAAAATGTAATTTTATGTATATTCAATATAAGACATTAAAGTTAATATTAGTATATGTATATATATACCAAGTTTCTTATTGGATAATTTGCCTATCTCCGCGTTTTTAACACATGCATTTGATATTTCAATATCTTTACAATATAAATACAAGTATATTGTCCTAATATGCTTTTAATGTGTATTTTGCCTTTGTTGATTTTGCATCGTTAACCTTGCTATTTCTTCACCGAGAGTATCGATATTATCCTAAAAACAATAAGTTAGAATAACAAGTTCATTTTTAGGTATAATATGTTTTACATTTACCTTTAGAGTAATGTTCTTAAATAATGCATCTTCGAGAACCGCTTGGAGTTTTTGATTCATTTCTAACGATAATTCAAGAGTCATATTATCATCCGAGACTCGTTGATTGTAAACAGAGGCCATTATTCCTCCATGCCTTGCTAATTCAGCCTGTAATTCAATAACAATTAAAACTAAACGAAACTTATAAATATTTAGATTTATAAATTACCACAAAAGTCACAATGATAGTTTAAATTTTTCTTGTTAAACTTACTGCATTTCTCCTGCTCTTGATATGCTTGTACATAAAAAGTGAAATGTAATATAATATAAAATTCATAATATTTATAATGCAGTAGAACTCCGTTCATATAAACCTCTTGGGGAACAAATTTGTCCATATAATCAGATCGTTCATATAATAGGAAATGTCCTATTTTTGTTCACTACCTATGAGTTTTCATTCACTTAATAAGAGCTCATGTTCGTATAAGAAGATTTCAAGAAACATTTGTTCTTAAATACATAATAATGTTGTAAACTTTCTTTGTATTGATTACAAAGCATGAGAGTATGTCACATAGCTAAAGTTCAATTAATCAGGCACTACTAAAATTTCGTTCATATAAATGGAGTTCCACTACATCTACAAGATTCCAAAGTCTGAAGATGAAATTTACCTTGTATTTATCTCTCTCATTGCCACCCATGGCACCAATATTTTCATGTAAAATATAAGTTTGTATGATCTTCTTCTTCTTCTGCAATTCTTCAACCAATATTCGAGTATGTTCCTCAAAGAAATCTAGTTTTTCTGCTTTCCTAGCATTACTCTCTTGTAACTTTATAATACGATCTATTAACAATTGTTTACTAGGCTCTGTAGGTTGAATACTTTGGTCACCATTGATACTGTTATCGAATAAGGCACCATTTAAAGCATCTGCTAAAATAATAATAAAATAAAATAATAATAATAATAATAAATATCAACATAATAACATACCAAAACATGTACAAATATTTAAATCTCATATTTAAAAACCTGTATTTAATGAAATATTTGATCCAGTTCTAGATGCAACACTCAACGAATTATAAGGTATTGATGTTTCAAACGCATCTAATTTTTTCCGACACTGTTGAAGCTCACGCGTCATTTCCTTCATACTTAGTTGTTGTTTCCTTTTTAACACCGCATTTTCTCCTTGACTGTCTTCCAATTGCTGAGCAAGATTTTTCGCTGCCTGCGTTTGTTCTGTAAGACACCTTTCTAAAACTTCACATTCTTCGATTCTCGCTTTCTTTTCTCGAGCAAGATTTTCTTCCAATGCTTTCACTTTATCAATTAATTCACTTATACGTTGATGTAACGGTCCATGCTCTTCTTCTAAGTGTTTTGCTTTGGCTTCAATGGCTGTAAACTCCGATTGTAGCCGTACATTTTTATCAGTCAATTTTTGCGTGAAGTCCAACATCTTTGCTTCTTTCTGTTGGCATGCAGACATATCAGCCTGTAATTCTTCATTCGCCAAACGTAAATGTTGGATCTCTACTTCGGTTGATGCTAAGTACTGATTTTTGCTATGTTAAAAAAAACAACAAATTACTAATAAGATAAACATAAAACAAACTAAAATCATAATTTTACAAGAGTGAGACTCACTGTTGAAGCTGAGTTTTCAATGATTCTAACTCAGATACTTTACTTAGTAGTTCTGTAATTTCATTTTGACGTTGATCTGTTATGATTTTCAAATTATTCAGATTACTTTCATAGTTTAAACGATTTTTTTCAAAATCCTGTATCTTTAAACTAAGCGTGTTGTTTTCTTCAATTAGAACTTGTTGTCTGTGTTTCAACGTATCTACTTCCTTTTGTAATTGAACTCTCAACATTTCTTTATCTTCAGTGACGTGTCTTTCTAAAATTAAACGTGCCTGTTGTTCCTTTAATTGCTGATCTAATGTAACTGCTTTATTCTCTTCCGATTGTTGAAATTTTCGCATTGTTTCTTGTGTTTCTTTGCGGACTTGTTCGCATTCTTCCTTCATTTCGTTGATCCTGATCTATAAAAAAAAAAAAAAACAAAACTGATATAAAATTATATGCAAAACAATGAACTACCTTCTCTTAGTGTTATTACCGTGGCTTTGTCTAATTTTTGTTGAGTTTCCTTCTGTAAATCCATTTCTTTTTTCAATTTGTTCTGAGTCCATTGTAACTTTATATCCCTCATCTTTACATCTTCCTTTAATTTTTCAACTTCTTTCAGAAGATCAGTTACTTCACGATGTTTTCCGGTTAGAATATTACATATTCTACCTCGTTCTCCTTGCATTTCTCGTAATTTACTATGCAGTGTCTCTTGTTGCATTGTCATTTCTTTTACTTTACGTTCTGCAAATTCCTTTGCTCTAATGACAGTAAAATAAAAAAACGAGACATTAAATAATTAAAAAATAAAATATATTGATAAAATTTATACAAATTTTGATGTACCTTTGTGTATCAATAAGTTGTTTCTCACTAACTGCGTATTTCATTACCATGCTTTCCCTTTCTTTATTTGCAGCACTGTATTCTTTTTTATACATTTCCTGTGCTTCAAATGACGTGTGCAATTCAAATGTAAGTCTGTTTATTGTCTTTTCTAATGTTTCTATTTGCACAGAAGTGATCTCTCCTTTGTTTTCTGCTTCCAAAATTCGATTTCTTTCTTCCAGATGTTCAACTTTCTCTTGTAACTTCAAGTGCTTAGATTTTAAATCTGCATAGTCTTTTAATAAAGTAAGATAAACTGGATGTTGCAACAAACTCTGTTTTGATTCTTCAAAATCAGCACTTGCTTCTTCTTTTTGATATATTGTATCAGTAATAGCTTCCTCTGTATTGTTACTTCCAGGATTTAATGCCACAGAATTAAGATTGTGATTTCTATTTGTATTTGCACAAAGTACATTGTCATTTGTTTTATTAACATTGTTACTGATGGAAGAGGATTCTGATTGTTTTGAATCTTTTAATTTAGGGGAATGATCAATAACATTATTTTGATCAAAGGTGTATTCATTTGTAATTAAATATTTACTATTTTGTTCAATATTTCCACTTATAGTTTCATTTGAACTTAACATGAAAGTATTTTTATTTTCATCATTTTTTATATATTCATTTTCTACAGTTTGCGCATCCATTTCACCTTTTGTTACATAAGAAATACTTTTTGTTTTTAAGAATGAATCTGATATATTATTGAATGCTGATCCTGTCAAAGAGGATACCATGCCAGAAGATTCTTCTGTATACTTTTTCTCGTTACAAATATTATCTACAGATTTCATTACTGAATTATATCTCATTGCTATATGCTGTGGTAACAGTGCTTTTTCCATAATGTTTGTTGATTTTTCTGTAATAAAATTTAAAAAGTTACGACTTTTGTTTAAAAACTGAGCATTTGATTGCATTATGTTAATTGGATTTGCTGGCAGTGAAATTTTCACCAATCTGCTGTCATCGACCAAAGTTGGTCGAGATATTACATTGCTCTGTGTCTTAGTATCCTTGATAATTTCACACAGTTTTTGTTTTTTATTAAAATTCTTTTCATATTTAACTGAATTTATTGGAGCTTGACCATTATTTACTAGTAGTTTTCCATTTGCATTAGAATGATATACTTCTTCTTCCGTTTCTCCAATATTTTCCTTAACTTTACAGTTTTCATGTGTGTCTATACCAACAACATTTTTCAACGATTTTGTTTCATGTCCTTCCATATACAATTTAGTATTAAAAATTATTTCTTCTTTATCATTACATATTGTATTTGATGATACAGACCTTATATTATAATTAGAAATTATATCTGAAGATGTACATAACAATGTATCATATAATGTTGTCGAAGGTAATCTAATATCATTACAAGAAGATGATTTTTGAAGACACTTCTCTTGTGGAAGGATTGTATCAACTGATGTCTGACATTTTATAAACTCACTTGTGAAATTACTTAAAGAAGTGGAATTTTTTACAGTCGTATCAATATTGTTTCCCTCTATCAATTGATATTTCTTTTCATCATTGTTCTTTACTAATATTGAATCTGCTCCAATTTCAGCAATGCTGTCTTGTACAAGCTCCTCATGAATTGGCATTGTTTCTTCATGTACTTTTATATCTTGTTCAGTTAAAAGATTAATATCTAAAAATGTTAATCAAAAAAGCAATATTAGAAGTTTCAAACAGTTGCTATTTGAAATATTTTTATTTCAGCAACTCGAGAAATAATTTATATTAGATTTTCGTTAAATAAAACTTCTTAAATCGTACCTCCTGCAATTGAAACATCTGATCTTACACTGGAATCGGTTTGATTGACATTTTCAGAAAAAATTTTATCCTGAAGAGATAATTCTAATTTTTTTTCCTCCATTTCATCAACTGTAAATTCCATTTGTTTCGGATCAACTTGACCCTATTTCGTGGTGTTACATTTTCTGACGAAAACTGTAGGAGTTGAGAAATTTTGTCAAACCGACAACAAACTCGCGATTACAGCATTAAGCAACAATCATGGAAAAAGAATTTAAAATCAAAGAAAATAACCTAAAAGCTGAAAAGTTTGAGAGAATCTATCTGTCATTCTTTGGATTGTTTAGTCTGTTTCTAATTTTCTAACCACTACTACGAACATAATTAGTGTATCTACAGACCGTATATCACTGGAGCTAAAAACATCGACTAAGAATATGTGTAGTTGATGCGAATGTGTAGAGCGTAAGCTAACTGGTAAGATACACTGGTGCATCATATATGCGTTTGACCACAATATTTTATCCAAGATTATTTCAACATGTCACGTGTACCGATTCATAATATAAACAAATTATCGCATTTATTTCAACCGTCTACAACTACGATTGCCACCACTAAAAAAACAGAACTTTCTTCGAAAAGCTACGAAGTACTCTTTCTATTTTATCGTTTGTTTTTATTTTTACTGTTCAATATTTATTAATTATAATGTATATTTTTTATATCATTAATTGCAGAACTTAGTTAAATATGGGTTGATCAAGCAACTTACCAGTGGAATGTATGCATTCCTACCCTTAGGCTTACGTGTTTTAAATAAATTAATAGCACTTGTTGATACAGAAATGGAAAAGATTGGAGCTCAAAAATTATTACTTCCAGCTTTAACATCCACACAGTTATGGAGAAAATCAAATAGGTTTGATGATAATGTGAATGAATTGTTTAAAGTACAGGACAGATCTCGTAGGCAATATATACTTAGTCCAGTAAGTATAATTACTATTATTATTGAAGGTATCAGATATTAGATCAATAAGTTGAAGAATAAAAAATACTTCAATAAATTTACCATGTTTCTATAGACACACGAAGAAGCAATTTGTTTTGTAGTATCATCAGTAGGAACATTATCACCAAAAATGTTTCCCCTAAGATTATATCAAATTTCTAACAAATGGAGGGATGAAATAAAACCAAAATTGGGGTTCTTGAGAAGTAGAGAATTTATCATGAAAGATTTGTACACGTTTGATATAGATTTGGATAGAGCAAAAGAAACATATGCACTAGTATGCAAAACTTATGAGAATATATTTAAGAAAATAGGAATAACATATATAAAAGGTAATGAAATAAATAATGCAATTAAGGTTTCTTTTATTAATATTACTCATATTTGCAGCTATTGGTGATCCAGGATTAATTGGAGGTTCAATGTCTCATGAATATCATTATATAAGTAGTATTGGCGAAGATAATGTTTATACATGCTTATCTTGTCAGTACGGCATTAATGAAGCAATGTGCAAGGAATTACACTGTCCGGAATGTGGGAGTGAACTCAAGCAAAGTAGAACTGCTGAGGTAATGGGAAAAATTAATTTTCGAACTAATCTGAGATTCTTTAATAAATGATTACTTTTTATTCAAGGTGGGACATACATTTCTATTAGATACAAAGTATACAATACCTTTAGAGGTATTAGTGAAATCAAAAAACGAATCAAAACCTTTAGTAATGGGTTGTTATGGGCTTGGTTTGAGTCGTATTTTTACAGTCATGACTGAATTATTATCTACCAAAGAAGAATTACGATGGCCAAAAAATTTAGCACCATATACTATTTGTATTATACCACCAAAGGTATACACTGTACAATATTTTTTACAAACAATAAATACTAAAAACTCATAATTTACAGGCAGGTAGTAAGGAAGAAAGCGCATTACAATATGTGGAGGACATAATAGAGGTTTTAACTCGATTAAATATCGATATTATACTTGATGACAGAACACATTTAACTATTGGAAATCGTTTTATGCACGCCCGCACAACAGGATTCCCATATGTTATTATAATTGGTAAATCCGCAATACAATCTCCACCTTTGATTGAAGTTCATGATATAAATAGTTCAACAAATTGTCAAATACCTTTGGGTGACATATCTAGTTATTTTAATAGAGAAGATATTAGGATTTAAGAATATGAAATACATTATACTATTGTAAAAAGCGCATTTATTACAAACACATATTTTGTAATAAAAAGAAATTGTTATTTATTTCTTACCAAGTACAAAAGTTTTTACTGTATTGAGTCGTTATTATAAACTCTAGTGTTCTAGTTTAACTTTAACTCTGTGATATGCGTTACAAAGGAAACCTCGTAAATTCCAAATATTTTTGAAACTTTCCGGTTGGACATTATATGACGCGTCTACAGCTTTTGCCCAAATTTCTATTTCTTTACTTCCCTCTTCAACAGGGAGATCTATACTCCACAATGTCCAGCTCCAATATCGACCTTCTTTAGCGTTTTTATCTTCTGCATTTAAATCAGCTGTATACCAAGTTTTACCTTGGTTATTTGTTATGTCAACCCGGATGATTTTTCGACCTCCTCCTGACCAAGCATATCCTGCAAAAAAGTTTTGGTCAAGGTATAATTATAGCATAATATATGTAATATAATGTAAAAATAAATGAAATCTTAAAAACTATACTTTACCCTTTACATTTATCTTTCCATTTACTACTTTGATTGTTTCTGCTTGTTCTGGTTTGCAAATTGCAGAAATCACAGGCATTTCCTGTATAGCAGGCGCCTTAGAAAAATCTACATTATCCCAATCAGTACTGGGTGAGAAACCTTTATAATCACCTTGCTGCCATTGTGATGGGCTTTCATCTTTCGAAACAATTATTCTGGCTATAAAAATTACAGAGAAGCTTACAAAATTATTTTATTGTTTGATTACTATACTTATTACTCAGTACCAAGCCATTTTACATTCCTAGCGCCCACAACACCTGGCACAATTACTCTAACTGGAAAACCATGATCTCTTGGTATTGGTTGCCCATTCATTTCATAAGCTAAAATTATATCTGCTCTAGGGTCCATAGCTTTGCTAATGGGTATACTTGCACCATATGGTGTACCAGAAGGATCTAAATCATATCCTTCAAACTTGTTCCATGAAATTATTTATATTTCTAAATATTTTTTTATAACTTTTAATATTTAAAAAAACCTTCTTTTCGTTTATATATTAATACCTGTATATGATTGTAATTATCCTCATTAATTCCTAAATCTTTCAATACATCACATAGTCTTGCACCAGTCCATGTAGCATTACCAACAGCACCTACACCCCAACTAAGTCCTCTCAATTGTTTTTCCTGTGATAAAGTAAAGAAAATATAATGCATAATAAAAAATATAAAATATTTAAAAAAAAAGAAGAATATGTCAATTCACTTGTGCCATTTCTGATCTTCTATTTCCTCCACACATTATAGCGCTTGTTATTGTGTACTTGGGATATTTCTTTATGTCTTCATATTTGAGAGTCTTTTTTATTACTTCTTCTATAGCTAATTCTAAACTATAAGTCTTCAAGTCTATTTCAGGAACAGGAAGATGATTTCTTACATAAAATGTTTCCCTAAAGTGAAATGATATCTTAAAAATAAATTGTTTGACACATAAAATTCATAAAAATTATTTTCAAATTTACATTGGTGTAATGAAACTTTCAATCAATAAAGAAGGTGGTGGTTCAGCACAAAAGGGTTTCTGTCCATTTATCTTTAAAACTTTATGCCTTATGGGTTCTTTTGAATATGGATCATTTTCACCAATTGCATTAGAGGCTGCATCATCCTTAGATATGTTTCCAATTCTCATTGATTCAAGGAGCTCATATATTTCTTCTGTATTATGGTTAGCAAAAATTACCCAAAATGGTTCGATTGAACTGCCAGCTGCCATTATTATTTTAGAAGGACCACCTGGATGTTTTTCAATAAAATCTGTTATGTCATATACTCCTTGTTTAAATGTTACCCAAATCCGATTTTGTTTATTATCATGTTTGCCTACTTCTTCTAAATTGTATGTTTTTAAATCTGCTCTAAACTCTCCACATGAAGTAGGTTTCTTATTCAAAGTTTGAGCATTTTTATAAAATGTGTAATAATATAAACCTAATATAGATGTGGCAACAGTAATGTATGCTGTATATTTTGCATAAGAATTATATTTAACTCTATTTTCTTTAATATACTGTTCTTTATAAAATGAGTATTGCCTAAATGGTTCAAAGTAGTAATGGATATAAACACTTGTCGCTGGTGACAAAGATCTAAAATAATTAATATTTTTATCACATTTATATAATATTTTATTTCATTATAAAATAAGATAACTTTAATTTGTTATTTATTAATATAGAATTATTAATATTTTTAACATATAAATATTATTATATCACTACAAAATATAGCAATGAAATTCAAAGTGATAAGAACCTATTTCTTAGATGATTTAAGAGCCTCGAGCGTAAAATCATAGTTCGAAATTTTTATATTTTATAGTTGACACAATAGTATGCAAATAGTACCAGGTTTTCTCATAAATTAAATGAACCGTGTATACATATGTGTGTAATAATGAATCACGTATTTAATCGTATGTTAAGGAACCATATGTTAATGATTTATATAAGCAAATCATTATGTATATATGAACTTGATCTTATCTTTAAGATGTAAGTTTTGAACGGAGATATTGCAACAAGTATAATGTGTATCATGGACATATGTTTATGATGTGTATGTTATGTATATATCAATTTTTTATTCTATGATGGCTCCCTGTCATTCTTGTGCATGGATGTTTTCGTAATTATTTGCGTCATTATTTCATTTTCAGTACTTAGAGCCTCGTCTCAATGAAACCCCTCAAAAATTAGATAAGCAAGAATAATAGTGTTGAAAAAACATACTTATAGTATTGTCTTTTCAAATAATACAGAAATCACTTATATGACATCAGGAAGTTATCTGCTTTATTAGTAAGTAAATATTTGATGTCCCTGTTTCAAAAATTTTTATTGTTACATATTTTTACAATTTTAAAACATGAAATTACATAAATATTTTTATCTGAAAGATGTTGTATCTATCAAAATATTATTTATTCATTTAAAATCATCGAAAATTCAGTACAGAGGTTATAGGTATATCGAGGTGTATTGAAAGATAAGAATTTACGAATTGTAAATAAAGCAATATATTATTATATAAAACAATGTATTTAAAATTTATGAGATTGTACAAATTCTGAATATAATTATTATTGAAAACAATGTACTTTTTTTAGGTAAAGGAAATGATAAAAATTGAATAATCAATTATGGCAATGGCTATGAGAAAACGGAGCGGTTCTGGCTCCAAACGCCAACATAAAGGAAAACTTGTACCTATTTATGAAAGTTTTTTCAAAGGAGAGGATTTAACGCTAGCTCATCCAAATTTTTGGAATGAATTGTTCTTAATTAAACCTATGGTCAGTACCTTCATTATTTTCAAATATTAAACATTATTTAATATTATATACAAATACAATTAATAAAAGATAAATGTTTCTGAAACTTTTTTGTGATTTTGAGAAAATGTCGCAGTGATTCCAAACTAAAAATTCTTCTACTCTACCATGAAAATCATTGAGCACGTTTCACCTGTAATTAAAATTTTTCATTAAAGGAAGAAGAATTCATTAATAGTAAAAATTATAATTAAATTGTACTTTTCTTTCTTTCTTTGTCACATAGTCTTCATGTATAGGATATTTGTTATTTTCTTGATATTGCTTCTTCCCTTGCTTTTTCTGCTTTTTTGAATCTATTAATTCATTTATAATATAATTATCTTTTAATTCCTTGAGTGAAGTTGGTACACTTCTGTGATCCTTTGCATTATATTGAACTTTATCTTGCGATTCTGTCTCGGATGACACTTTTGGTTGTTCTTTCTGTTGTTTAGACTCATTGTTAACTAGAAGTTTATTTGTAGTTATTGTTTATAAATTTAATTTTATTTTATATATAAGTTTATAAATATAATTTTATGAAAAAAATACAATATGTATTTCTGATTTTTAATATGTACCTTTGGGTTCAACATAATCTTCACATTCTATTTCTTTACGCAAACTACCTGGCATAAATTTGCATTTGAAATTAAACCATGCTTCACTTGTTTGAACTCTATATTTTAAACATTTTAATTGATATATACACACTTTTCCATAATATTTAGTTACTTCCCATGTTGGCAATGACTGTAACATTAAATAAATATAAATAACATTGTTGAATTATAGATATACATTTGTAACATGCTTTTACACTCACTTGTATTAATTTTGTAACAAATTTACCAAACATGATGTATTAAGACATTTATATAAACAAGAGTCAGTTTTTAAATACTGGAATCATAAGTTTGGAATATCATTCTTTCAGTGGAAAGAATTTTTAAGTAAATTGAATAAAATGAAAATTTTTAGTACTTCTTATTGACAACAAATTTTCTGATGAATCTTTTCTGTCAAAGAAAAAACAAATGAATCATTATATTAAATACCTTGTGGTTAAATTCACATTCAGTATTTAATTGTTTTAACAATACATGTTCTTTCCTCTATTTTTAGGTTCCACATATTGAAAGTGAAATTTTACATATGACTACAGAGCAGTTAAATGCAAGCAGAGAAAACTTAAATGCTTTAGTTTGTCATTGTGTGGACACATTAGTTGATGAACATCCTTTCAGAGTTGTATATGCTTTGCAAACTCTAGCAGCTGTTATTCAGTCCATGTATAAAAAAGCTAGTCAAGGTGATTGTGGATTTAATTTAATAGATATCTTAGTAGGATTTGATTCTGCAGAACAGAGGATGACAACATTAATGCAACATTGTAATAACTTCTTAACAGGTATGTCCATTTTAATACATAGGTAATTACTAATTCATTTATGTTAAGAAATCAAAGATTCAAATATACATTTAACATTTAAATAATTTACAATTTTTCGAAAGAAACAAACCGATTATTAAAATTTCCCATGATTCTAGGTGAATACCCTGATAGTTTAAAAGCTTTATGCTTGAAATTATTGTTAATTATTGTAACTGGCATGGACAATGTTAGTCAGAACACTTTGTTGGAATATGTTATGCTTAATAGTGTTTTTGAATCTCTGGTTCAAGTAGGTGTTACTTTAATATGAGTACTATAATTGTTGATAATGATTCCCATTAAGCATTAATGTTTTCTATTTTTTTATATAGCTTTTAAGAGATACAACAGCTAGAAGTCGTCACGGACATGACGCAGTGTTACTTTTAACACTTCTAGTCAATTATAGAAAGCATGAAAGGGCAAATCCTTATATTGTTAAGTTATCGATTTTAGATGATGAATTAGCTCTTAATGGCTATGGGCAAGTTATATCAAGTTCATTGATGGACTTTTGCAGACAGTTTGTTCAACAAAGAGCAGGTATAGAACATTCATAATCATATTTTTAAATCATTTATTATAAATGTATTAATAAAAATTATATTGTATAGAAATACAAGCATCCTGGTTATCTTCTTTAACTAGTATAGTCGGAAGTATGTTCGTTGGAGAAGAGGAAGCGAAAACGCAACAAGTCCGTGCAAATAATGCATTGTTATTAGCACTTTACGAAGCAACACATTTAAATCGTAATTTTGTAACAACTTTGGCATACACACAAAGTGATACTAGTGCACCACCTTCTCCAAATAATACATTGGGACCAAATGCGGTAGCTCCCGGAACACAACTATCTGACGTGATGGCTCAGCCATTTAATTTGTTGGCTACATTCTTACAATATTGGTGAGGAGCGAAGTATTTGATGCTGTAAAAATAATAATACGCGTCAATGTGTTATATTTTTTATTATAAGAAACTTGAATTATTTCAGTTCAATAGTTATGCAGGTGATCAGAACAGAGGCAATAATGAATAACGTTAAGTTGTGCTTCCTCATATTAAGTTGTATTGCCGAGGATCAATATGCAAACAGTTTAATGCATGATGCAAATTTGGCATTTAGAGTACAACTCCATAGAGTACCCATGCATCATAGAAAGATACAAGATAAAGCAGCACCAGCACAACCATTAGCAGCTACCTTACTTGGTATATATAACTGTCATATGTATCTAATACAAAAGTTTGAATCGTTTAAATAATTATCACAATATTGTAGATTTACTTGTCGAATTTGTTACATCGCATATGATGAAAAAATTTCCATTGGAACTTTATCATCAATGTATTGGAGTTCTACAGAGGTTGCTTTGTTACCAAAAAAGATGTAGAGTTAGGCTTGGATATCAATGGAGAGATCTTTGGACTGCACTAATTAATTTACTTAAATTTTTAACAACTCATGAAAGCCACCTTATTAAGAAAATGAATATCTTTCCATTAGCTATTCAGGTAAATTAATGATTTATTTAATTTTTGTATCAAGTATAAATTTAAAAAAATGAATTTAATTTTTTTAGGTTGTGAATATTTTAAATTTGTTTATTACATACGGAGATACATTCCTATCCTCCCCTAGCAGTTATGACGAATTATTTTACGAAATAATACGAATGAGGCTTATTTTCACAAATTTGAATGCAATGGGTATATATTAAACAAATACTTTCATATATTTTATTGCTTCAGTCATATAATAGTTAATAATAAAAATACTTTATTTATATGTTCAAGCTCTTCGTTATTCAACAAGCGAATCTTACGAGTATAAAGAACATGCATTAAAATTGACAAATTGTTTGGTGAATATGAGAGACATAGTTAATCATTTTCCACCAAAAATAGCAGCGTGGTTAGCTAGTGAAAGTTTGTCCACTCCAACAGAACAACAAATTTTAGCTATCATAATACAAAATTATGATAGCCTTACTTTAAAATTGCAAGATAATTTAGACCAATATGAAAGATATTCTGAAAAACCTAATCATGTTGCATTCTTTGAGGAAATGGTAATGCTCAATTAAATAAAATTATGATTTTAGATGTTTTTGTCATGACATGATTATCTTTTAGGTAACTGGAGTTGTAATTGATACTCGAGGATCGATAGATTTGAGTACGTTAGACACACAGGCTATATTACAAGAACTATCGAATATTTCGTAACATAGGTTCTCTGTGAGATGTGAATCAAATCCTGTGTGTCATTCTGTTGTCGTGTATTATAATGTATTTTTTTTTAATAAAATCGGCTTTATATGTATGTTCTTAATATCATAAAGAACGTATAGCTAGTTACGAAAGTAACACATCGTAGTGTGTTCAATCGTTGCGCCATATTTCTATGGATTGTGTATACAAGATTTAAAAAAATCATTAAAATTTAATAAGTATGAAATACCATCCATGCTCTTTTTACAGATTCATATTCTTCGTTATTCTATTTTTTTTTTTTTTCAAGGTATTGTTCAAACAGTTACAGTCTTAACATTTTTTCGCTAGAATTGCAACACCTGCTTTGGATTGATTTTGTCTTTGAAGCTCATTACTGATAAATTCTCCTATTTTTACTATTTCATTAAGATCTATTCCAGTTTCTAAACCTTGCCCATGTAAAAAATAGAGTAAATCTTCTGTAGCAACATTTCCAGAGGCTCCGACTGCATATGGACAACCTCCTAGACCAGCTACAGATGAATCAAAAGTTCTTATTCCATGTTCAAGGCTAGCATAAATGTTTACTAGCGCTTGTCCATAAGTATCATGACAATGAATTGCAAATTTATGCATGTCATTTGATACATATCCCAATTCATGTAATACATTCTTTATTTTGTTAGGTGATCCTACACCAATAGTATCTCCTAAAGAAATTTCATAGCATCCACATTGTAACATGAATGTAGCTAAATTGGCTACAACTGTTGCTTGAATTTGACCTTCATAAGGACAACCAATGATACATGATATATATCCTCTGACCTTAATATCATATTTTAAGGCTTCTTCAATAACTGCTCTAGCTTTCTTCATACTATCATCAATGGAACAGTTGATATTCTTTCTTGAAAAAGTTTCAGACGCAGCCAAAAAGATAGCTATTTCTTTTACATTTACTTTCAATGCATCTTCCAAGCCTTTTATGTTTGGTACCAATGCTGGATAAGAAATATCTGGTTTCTTGTTAATCTTTTGGTATACCTCTGCATTGTCTGCCATTTGGGGAACCCATTTTGGAGACACAAAACTGGTAACTTCTATGTTCTTTAATCCACTTTCTGATAGTTTGTTAATGAACTCAACTTTGACTTTGGTTGGGACAGTGTTTCTTTCATTTTGTAATCCATCTCGAGGTCCAACTTCAACTACTTTTATAAAGTTACTAATTGATCTTATCTTTTTTACAGAAAAATTAATTACATTATTTTTACTGACAATTTTAAACATCATTACTTTAAAAATGTACATATTAATATATTCTACTTTTATTTTTTTCTTTTATAAAAGAAATGCAATACTATACTTAAGAGAAATGTATTTAATATGCAGTGAAAAATCCAGAATAATTGGGCAATATTGAGTGATAAAATGTGCTGATAAAAAAATGTAATGATAATGAAGTAATGTAAATTCGTAACATTGAATTACTTTAATCAATGTTTAATTACGTGAAGTATTAAAATATAAAACAAGTCAAAGTTGTATTAAAATAATATAGAACGCACAATAAAATAGTGTCAAATTTTTGGGAATTTTTATTTATAAATATATAGAATTTCTGTTTTTCTCATTGTTGAATTTATTATAATGGCGCTACTCTCCACTGCAACGCCATTTTTAAAAGTACTTCATAATAGTGTAAGGAATACATGTGTATGTCTATGTAGTGTAATTTCGAATATCTGATATCAATGTATTTTCTGAAAAGAGAATGTGAATTATATATTTATGTCTGGTGAAACAATACTTGTTGTTCTTATCATTGATTCCTTTTGATTGAAATATCTCGTGTAGTGTCGTGTACATTTTAACTAATACTTTATCGTTACACATCGAACTAGAAACAAAACCAGTCTGTGCTAAGAAGAAACATGTTTCCAGCTTACGCTTATTTGTCAGCTTATGACAGACACAAAAAACTTATAAATGATTATTTCACATTATACGGAGGTTCAGTGTCATCTTTGAAACGGGACACGTATGTTAAATTTTTTAATTGGTTTTCATATATTATAACTTGATATCATAACCATATTGTATTATTAATATATTAAATTGGCGTCTCATAATTAGTAAGTTGAAGTTAACTTTAACAAAATCTATAATGTATGGATGGAGAAATAAATATATATGTATATAAGTTAACTTATGTTTATTTAAAATATGAAAGTTTGGTAAAAAAGCATTTTTACCAAATGTTATAAATATTAATATTAGAAGGGTATTTGAAAGAAATGTGTATTGCATAGAAATAAACAATTAAAAAAAAATGAAAGCTTTGTAAACTCTAAAACAAGCAGTTCTTGATGTTTCGGCCTGTGTTTCGAGGTCCCGAGATAAGACTGACTATGACGTTATTAGAGAAAACCATAGATTTCTGTGGGATCAAGATAATGAACCAGAAACATGGGGTGCTCGTTTGGCAAAGAAATATTATGACAAATTGTTTAAAGAATACTGTATAGCTGACTTAACATATTACAAACAAAATAAGGTAGATTATAATATACATTTCAATATATAATGAAGTATTGTAAAATTAAATCCTGGAGGTCAATATTAAATAGGTTGCCTTAAGATGGAGAACAGAAAAGGAAGTTATTGTTGGTAAGGGACAGTTTGAATGTGGAAATAAAAGATGTAAACAAAAGGAAGACCTTAAATCTTGGGAAGTAAATTTTGGTTACATAGAGCATGATCAGAAGAAAAATGCTCTTGTCAAATTAAGTAAGTCGTTTTATAGTTTGTTTAAGTTGTTACATTTGGAATATAGGCTTATTATCGATATGTACTTTAAGGACTGTGCCCTGAATGTTCTATAAGGTTGAATTATAGATCTCAAAAACGTGAAGCAAAGAAACATAAAACATTAAAGAGATTAGGTACAAATATTGAAACACCCAGTAGTAGGCCTAGTACATCAACAGTTCCAATTAAAATTGAAGAGGACAAAGGTACAAATAATGTTGGTAAACCAATTGAAGATACAGAAAAAGATGAAGATGAATCTAAAATTTGGAAAGAAAAACCAATTGAAAATTTGGAAAAAACAAGAGAGGAGGAATTTGAAGAATATCTAGCAGATTTGCTAATGTGAGAAATAAAATTAAAGTTTCTTATAAAATCATTGTTACAAATGTGTTTAAAAAAATATGATAATTTCTATACACAGCACAAGTCATGTTTAAATAAATATAACATTTGCAGTTATTGTATCTTTATTTTGATTGATGTGTAACTTATGTTCTATCATTATATTGCATGATAACAAGATTTAGTACATATTTTTTAACTTTTACACACAAGATAACTGTTATCATTTTTTACTTACATTTACAACAAAAGTTTGCTGTGAAAAAATCTAGCACCACGGTTAATAATATGTTTGTGTGTGTGTGTTGTATACTGTATAATAAATAAATACAACTATTTATTTTTATTGCAGTCAAATATTTTCAACAATCACATACATTATTGACAATAAAGTAAATTTTTGAGTTAGCTATGAGATTTAAATAATTTTAATGCACAATGTTTATTTCTTTTATCATTGTCGATATATCCTGCTTCATTGAGAAAAGAATAAAACTTTCATTTTTATACATAATACAAATCATTTCATAAATTACAACATCGATTGAAATTTGCAAATGAGAGCATAAAATGAAGTTTCCAGTTTATAGTATTTATGAGTTATACAAATTATATTGTTCTTTGATTTGTATATATGTATATAATGAATATGGGGGTTTATCTTTTGCAAAACAGTTTAGTAATCTTTTACTTCCAAATTTTGTTTGATGATAATAAAGTTATACATTTATATAGATACAAAGAATTAAAAGCACATTTTATATGCATCCAATTTATGCAACAAAAAATGAATAACAGTTCAAATCAATTTTTTTACTTTAAATTTTACTATATCATTCTCATTGTATAATTAAAATTTCATGTAAAAAGACTAGCCTACTACTCAAACTTACACTATTTTTAATAATTATAACACTTATATACAATACATAACGAGTTTATAATTATATTGTATAAGATTGAACTTATAAAACGTATAATATACATATTACTAGAAAAATTCAATATCAGGACATATTTCTTCCATATTGTATCTATTTAACATCTCTATAAACGCCAATTTCTTGTGCGAGAATCATTCACATTGAAAATAACATACAATCAAAAAACGTTATTGTGTTGTTAATAATCAATAAAACATCAATTCTATTGTCCTTTATAAAAAATACGTTATTAATATAAATAGATGAATAACTATATTATATTTGAATAGGTTCTAGTCCAATATACAATATACAGTAGAACTTCGTTTATCTAAAGAAGTTAATGCTGAACCTCAATTATCCGAACTAGGTCGAGCGTAATTTCATAATACATATAAACATTTATTCTGTGTGAATGTTTATTATTGGAAATGTTAGGTTATCCGAACTGTTTTGTCCCCCGACATGTTCGAATAAACGAGGTTCAACTGTACTAACTTATGAACTTGTATATGGGTATCTAAATTTTTTTGTTATACCTTGTACTATTTTACATATATTTAAATAAATATTGAATTAAATCAACGAAAGAATATATATATGTAAACTAATTTACGCCGATGTCTATAATAATTTATAGTTTGTAACTTCTTGACTCGTATTTTGTATGATAAAAAAAATTTAGTTTCCATAATGATAAGGGGAAGAAACTAAGAATGTCATGAAATAACTTTAATGAAAAAATTAAGTTTTAATATTTTAGTCCACTAGAGAAGGAACAATATTCAATGAATTCAACTGCATTGTCCATAAAATTAAGTTTATATCTTACTTAAAAATCATAAAAAAGAATAATTAATAAAATATTCATCATTTTCATCCATATTTCATTCCAGTACAGAGTAGATATTCTCCGTTTTTAGCCAGCACATCAAATTTGTAATGCTATCTTACGGCGACATTTTGAACATTATAATTTTATGAGAACTACAAATCTATCAAATCATAACAATGTGTTATAAAATGGAAAATCAAGAAAAATTAACATTCCTCGTTTTTTACCCTTACCCTTTATATGTATTATTATATATTATAATCATTCTGGAATATGTATTTTATAAATGTGATGGAATCTTGGTGCAATTACAATAATTTTTGTCATGCAAACAAAGGAATGAGATATATTATTGATTAATTTCAATAGATTTGATCAAGATTTTTAAACATAAATATTTATATAGCAAGATTTTTTCTTACTGATTCCTTTCGTAATATCAGTAAATGGTCAGAAAAGAATGCAAGAACAAAATGTAATCAAATAAAATGTCAATGAAAATAATTCATTTACAATTAGAATTCCTCGTGCACGATCTTATATGGTTTGCTTGTTTCTGAGAATCACTGTCTTCATCACTACAATCTTCATCATGGGTATGCGTCACATTACGTGGAGTTTCTGGCCTTGGGTGTGGTATTTGATTATTCGGGCAATCCACGTACAAAGTTTTCTAATAATTAGTAACATAAACACTTTAAATTATGTTCTGTATACACATACAAATAATATTAAAGTAAAAAGCAAACTTTTCAATACATACAGTAGGTTTATTCTCTTCTTCTTCTTCATCAGTAAGTTTGAATGTTCGAGAACGACTAATCATTGGTGTTTCCATAACAAATCTCTGTTCGTGAGCAACTGTACTCTCGTGAGGCATCTTAATAATATGAAATAGAAACATTCAATCAAATAAAAATAAAAAATTTTTACAGTAATAAATAAAAAGTCTTAATTAACTTACCAACATAGCAGGAGCTCGAAACATGTATGAAAATGGATAATAAATGAGATTTAAAAAGGTTGCTGCATAAAGATCAGCATACCTTACTACTTGACTACTGAAAAAGGTTTGCCTACTCCCGCTGCGGAATAATGAACCCATCATTCCATAAGATAAATCCATTTTGTGCGTGACGTCTCTTATAGATGCTCGCAACTTGGAAATATCAGGTTTTTCTTTTGTGCTGCTATCTAAATTTCTGTATAGAAAAAAGGAATGATTTTAGAATTCATAAAGAAATAAATTATTATAATCTTAATTACAGTAATTTTTTCTTACTTGTACATTTCTCCTAGCATAACGTCTAAATTCTGTAACTCTGCAAATAATTGACATTTGTCCGTCCAAACATGAAGCTCTTGTACCAGTTCAGGCACTATTAAGAACGTTCGCCATCCTCTGATCTTTTTACTCTTCAATATATCACCGAAGATATGATCACCAACATATAATACGTCTTTACCCTTTGCACCTATCAATTCGGTGAATACGTCACAGGAACCTCCTGAGTAAACTTCTCCTGTTTTACACAGAACGTTTCATTATAATTTGTTTATATAAATTTATTTAATAGCGTTAATTTAATATAAATTAAACAAAAATAATTTTTCATATTTTATAAAAACATATTTTATTAAATACCTGTATGAAGTGGACCCTTGTGTGTTCCAAGTTTCAAAGCTCCAGTTTTGGTATCTACTTGCCGCAAAATGGTACCCTCTCCAAAAAATAATGGTTTCCTAGCATCTACTACTATGGTATCAAAATACGTTTTCCAATTTCTATGCGGCTCGTCAGGCTTTGAAACAATTAATTTTTTAAAATAACTTGCGCATATTAAAAAACAGATTTTTATAAATTAAAATTAAAATTAAATACCTTTGCACCATGTGGAAAATCGAAAAGATAAGTCATAATTTTATCAGTAAAAACGTAGTCGCTATTCGTTAAAAGAAATATTTTTGCTCCGCTTTCTCTGATTCTATTAAGAAACATCGGCAATCTCTTGTCTTTCTTCACGTATTCGTCCAAATTCTCAATAGTTTTCGTTTTTAAATTACCGTGAAGGTGTATCCAATCTACAGCGTTTCGTACATCTTGGAATATGCTTTTAAAGCTCATCGTAAGCTCTCCCTCTTTTACCCCTGTCTTTTCTCGCGAGTATTGCGGTGAATTCGTGAAAAAGTCTATTAAACAGGCTAATAAATATGTCTCAGGAAGATTGAACAATGTATTGAGCACGTATACCCTGGACTCGTCTAATTGTAAAAATTTATTCGGGTAAAGTTCATATACTTGTGAACTGAAACATATAAGAAAAAATGTATTAAATAATTTACGTCTACTTTTTAAAATTAGAAATAAGTAGACTGTGGATTTTTATACATTTATGGGAAATTTGAAGATGGAAAAATACATAGAATGTACATAACACGCTAAGATATATAAAATATTCAAAATAAAACGTTTGCTACAATATCAAGTCATATTATGTGTCATGTTTATATGTATATAATCCTCAGTTTACAAATAAGTTATGTGCTAGGACTTACTGTTTCAAAAATTCAAAACCGTGAACGCAAACTAGGATGTTTCCATAGGCATCCACTTTAAGGAGGTTCCCATAAAGAGTATCGAACCAAAGTCCCCGCACCGGGAAACTGGGATCATATTCGAATGCTTTAATTTCCTGTGGATATCCCAGGGACACTAGACGATCTTTCAACAGTGTAAAACCCAGTTGTTCGTACTGTGGCGACTTATATTCTGAAATATTTCAAATAATGTTTTAATAATATTACAACGTAATAAAAGTACGTTTTTAATTTTGTAAGATACATTTTCTTAAATTCAATTATTATAAAAGAAATAATATATGTTTTTATTTACCTGCTAACGTGTAATCCATGTCGAATCCATAGAACTTGATATTTTCTAAATGAAGGCTACGATTCACAAAAATTCTGTAACAAAAGTAAATGATAATAAATATTAATCGCTCGTGTTTTTTTATTTTCTGCGTGGTCACATTTAATGAATTAAAGCATTCATTTATGAAGACATGAAAAATATATTTTTTATTAGTTTGTCACAGTTGTGAATTATAAAAATGATAAATATCAGAGCTTAACAGAACGGAGCTTCTTCCTTAAATCTTTAATTAAAAAACAATTATTTGGAAAATCGAATTTCTTCGAAATTAACTTTATTTTTTATTTAGAATTAGATCAAACCTGTTTACAGCAATTTCCCGAGCTTTAAGAAAGATTTCTGAAGTAGCAATTAATTCATCTGAATGAATCGACATACGTGGAATTCTTATTATATCGGAATCGCTAATTCTCCTCGCTGCATCTATTTTATCTTCCGAATCATTCATTTTTGTTTTAAATAAAAGCTTTCGTGTTAATGAAATATTCTGCGCCATTTTAATACAATCATACAGAAAAAGATTTATTTGGAGGCTATGAATAATCCATTTCAATTGTTATTACCGTTATGGTATAGAAACTTTTTTTTTTAATTTAAAATAAAAAAGAATGTTGTCACCGACTACTTTTTAATATTATTCGATTCTGTATATGTTATCAAATCTCTATTCTTTGCAAGTATTTTAACAAAGATTCCGCATTTATTGATTGTAAATATTTTTGCTTTGTATTAAAATTATGAAGAAAATACACGCTTGAGATAAAAAATAAAGTAAAACTAACTTCCTTCATAGCACATAACAAATATAAACTTATGGAAAACTTAATTGTTAATAAAGATTATGTTATACATTTTAAAGATACAGTATTTACTAGAGATTTGCAAAAAAATTATAAGAATATATGCAAGATAGGATAGGGGACGAAGTGTTGAATAAGTAAGACGAGAAAAGATTTATTATATTCATCAACTCAACTTTAAAAAATAGTGATTGATGTTATCCGATCGATAATCGTATCTATGTATATAAGATTCACAACTTCAACGACGGTGCACTTAATTACAATAAAGAATAATTTATTAAATCGATGATAATGGTTAACGAAGTAACGCAACTTCTCTTTGCTTCAATATTTTTCACATAATTTATGCATTTCAATTCTTTGAATCGAAATCTTTCGATTACATAAAGTCTCTTTAATAACAAGAGACGGATAACAATGTTACCAGATCGATCTGAATTATGTATATTCGATCTATATTAAATATTATTGATATTAATGAGAGTAAAGTAGATTCATCCCGGATGCGTGGTAATTATGTCTATCTTCGACAACATTTCTGGAAGAAAATTATAAAATAAATCGAAAACCTATTTCGATTAATCTATCGTACATATTGTCAAAAATATAAATACTGTCCAATAAACTCCAATAAAATACTCCAATAAAATGGTTGTCCAAAATATTGTAACAATCGTAACACCCTAGCTAGATGATCATCATAAAAACACATATTGCAAAAGAATATTGTGAAATAAGTGTAGTCACTTTGTTGAAAAATTACGTTTGTAATCCTAATATGTATAATAAATGACTACAAATACAATTACGATTTACTTCATAATTTTCACTTCAAAAGTTGTCAATGATACTGATAATTTTCACGTGTCTCAGATGAATATTATATTAATTAAGTTATACCAAAGTGTACCTAGTTCCCACTTGTAATAACTGAAGTTCATTTGACAGAATGGAACTTTAGAAATTAACGGGAGCATTAAACATGGTAAATTTTCAATGTGACATTAGATGAGGTACGTTAAAAGCGAATAAAAACCGACACTGGTGTATATTAATAATACTCAACATTTATTCGTAAATAACTAATACTGGTTGTATGTTATTGTATCTCTTACGTCAACGATATAGATGATAGCTTATAGACTGATCTTGATAACGGACAAATTTCTAACACAAGAGAAAAAACGAGGAACTTACTCGTTTTGGACGCTGCGTCGCGAGTTCACAAAATTCGCAGCCAGTAAGGCGTCGTCATGCACATCCTTCAGCCACATTTTTTCCTATTTTCAAATAATCATCAGCACCTCGTGATTGATATGCGTACCTGTTAGTCGGTAATAACAGCTTCGATAGAATGGGAATCGGTAAAAAATGAACATACGTGTGAAGTTTAACGAATTTAAAGCGAAAACAAGACATATCACCTTCGTTTTGTAAGTTTACCGCGAGTCATTGGCTTCTTTTCTAATCATGACGCGGTCCGTGTGTTATTTGTGAAACAACGCTATTATTAAAAGTGTTTTATCGCTTGTAACATAATTAATTCTTTTATAAATACAATTCGATACAGTTGTAGAATTTTAAGAGATTGTATTAGATATGGTGACGATTATGTTTATTATTAAATTACAGAGAAATAAAAGATCCATTGCGTTTCATTATTCCTATGAAAATTCATTTACTGGAGGGGTAATGAGTCAACGAAGATTTGTTATTCCAAACGATCGGTTTTCCATAAGAAAAATAATGCAACAGTTCAATGAACAAGAATACATCGTGGGTGTACAAATGAAATTCGTGTTACAATTGAAGTTAGGAAGATTCTATGGCTCAAAACAAGACAGAAATCAATAATAATAATGAAATTATGTCGAATACTTTATTAAGTCTCGGTTGCAATTTTATTACTCTTGATCTCTATTCTTGATCCGCTTTTTGAGCTATAGAATTTTGCTGACTTTTCCTGCACTACGAATTTAACTGTTATATTTTGTACATATATTACGAAAGACAATTATGACGGAGAAATGATCGAATCATCAGTATGTTGATACGAATATCACGAAAGATAGTAAAATAATTCAAAAATATATATTCTGTGACATGATCATCGCATATCATTTCGAAATAAATTATCATGGATTTTGTTTTAAATAATTTATTATGGATTCAAGTTCAAAGAATGATTTTTGGAATTTCATTTCTTTCGAATGATAATATTGATTATAAAGAATAAAATCATTGCTCAATTTAGCCACGATTCTATCATTGAAATACATCTTGTGAAAGATAAGTAAACATTCGGATACCTTGAAACGGTAGTATAATCGACATAAAAATATTAATTAATTGTAAACAATCTTGTACAATTACGAGTGCAACGTGTAATTTATTTTGTCAGTGACGGGATGAATGCATTATTCCAAGAAGCGGTATTTATAAAAGCGACGAACTTTGTGAACGCTATTTATCCGCATTATCTCGGTTAAATGTGCCTTTTCAAGAAGATCAAAGGTTCCATTCAGATCAAACTTAGGAATGTACATATACTGAACGAAGTGATAAATATTCGTTAAGGAACTCTTCGTGAGCAATTTGAATGTTAAATCGAAATGAAAATTACACTTTATTTATTTTTTTTCGAACTAATCTTAATAGTGCATCCGGATCGTGTATATAACGGATAACATGTTCGATTCGAAATTAGGTGCCAATAAGAAACGAAAAAGATCGGATACATTATGAGAGATGCATGTGTCATGTATACTAATTCTGAAGAAAAAAAGAAATTAAAGTTTCGTTACTTGATAAGAAAAAGGCTTTAATTATCGTTTGATACAATTTTGATGACTAAGAATATATCTTAAGTCCATATACGTCACATTATACTCATTTTTTAAATTAATCTAGCTTTCAAGTAGATAATATTAGAAGTTCCTGACATGCACAATTTCAGTTGGTTTTACCGTATCACTGAAATTTGTACTTAAAAGATAATTCACCTTGATTATTGTCGTAATTATTTATCAATTTTATTGCTCCGCTGATTTTATTTAATCAATCTTTGTCTTTTTAGAAAGATTTTATCAATTTAAAGACCACTGTTTCTTTTCTTAAAAATATTACATGCGAAAAGGCACGGAAAAGATGATCACAGTAATTAAAAGAAAAAATGAAAACTGTAGGTCTGATAATACACGTGAGACTCGCGTGGCTAAAAACTACGATCCGATCCGCACGATGATAGAACGTTAACTGATCCTTGACTTGTCGAGTTACCAGTTAATACGCGCAGATAGCAATTGATTCACCGACTTCCGGACAAAAATCCGGACGCACTCCTTACTTGCTGTCGTTCTAGTAAGACACGAACATCTGTTTAACAGTAGAGTAGGTATAACGAAACACTTAAAATAGGATTGGATATCTTTGTAATTAAAATTTCATGGTCACATTCGGTATTTACATATGTATGTTGCCACATTGATGCCCGGTATTTGGGAATAACTATGAATAGTAACTGCCTTAATACATACCTATGAACTACCATCTATCGTTATTACGTAATTAATAATACTTATCTCGATAATATTGCTTTTATTTCATTAATTATTGGTTTGTTAATATACACGCTGCAACGTCTGAATCGCCCATATTTTACAATATAATATATGTATTAAGAAACAAAATTTTGTCATGAGCCAGTGTTTCGAAGCTTAAATAAATGAAAGAAATTCATTGTAAATTTCAAAATATAACAGGATAAATGATTTTCGACAATTTTTCAGAGTAATATACTTTTCGCGTTTCACTTATCACTTCTTAAATATTTTACAGAATTTTTGCATATTTATCAGTCATGAAATTCTCCTATAATTCTATTAATTTATAGACGTTACTATACATGTGGAATTAACGTGAGATTCAATGAGGAATGCTTGTTTTGTCTTGCTGAATGTCGCAATGCTGTATTTCGCAAGATTTATTGCATATCTATACTATCATTTACACTTTATGGAGTAACTGTACAAATGCAATTCAAAGAGCATGATCCGAGCATCACAGCTTGGAGTACACTGGGTACCAGCATGATCAAACCTAGAACTTTCTTGATGGCTAGTTTTTAGAAAAATTTCATCTCTTAACTAATTCAAGACACGTACAAATGATCCGTACGTGTGGATGTCCTTACCAATTAAACCTTTTATGCTTTCTTTCAACACACCGGGAAATCTTCTTTACTAAAAATTACTTGAAATATGAAACGTTATTTAATCTCTAAAAAGAAATGAATTTTTTAAGGACATAGATGAGTTTGTCGTCAAACAATCATTTATGACTATCATCGTCTTATGTTAAACCATTTTTATGGAATCTGTTATGATATGTACACACCATGATATTTCTGCACTCAAAATACACGCTTAACTTTTTTTCAAACAGAATCTTACTCAACGATCGTACAAAACAATACGTTGTACAGTCATCCATCACCGTACCCAGTACCCGTGCATCATGAGTCACGTTAGCTTGGTTCGTCATAGATAGAAGCCGCTTTATTACTGATCTAGACCCGACCTTTACCATGCAACCTAGATTTTATTGAAACTTCTGATCTACCTCATCCTCGCTATATAAACATACATAAATATCTGTACTAATTGTTACTACGTTTCCAGCAAATCTTTCAGTTATTCATCGATTGTATAGTCAGATTGTATACTTGAATAAAATATGTTACATTATAACGCCGTAATTGAGAAATTCTAAACTGGTTAATCATCCTGTCTGGAAAATATCGTAGGAAATGAATTTTTCATGTGTTTCATAAGATGAAGAGATATGCTATTCGAAATAATGAGAAAACATGTTGTATCGTTTTTTTAATGAAATATTCATTATATTACGTACATTACACGTTACACATTAATTAATTACTTATATCGATTATTTTTTATAATATTAAAACGACCATGTTGTGAGTCTAACATCTATATTTTTATAAAATGTGTTATTATTGGGAAGATTGGAAAATATAATATCTCATTGTTTATGCGATGAACCCTTCAATTCTCGACCACCATGAAGATTTAAGGTCAACGTACGTAATTCGGCGCGGACTTTAATTGTTCTAATGTGAATTTCGTTTGCTGGTTCTTTCGCATTATCGACTTTCGGTTAAGTCGGTCAAGCATTGTACGAGGATCCACGTATCTATATGTATTTCTGCTAAGGTATGCATCGTTCACACTTTCACTCTACTTATTCACTGTTTGCACCATCACCATAGTTAGCCAACGAAAATGATGTGACTAAGCAATTTAGGAAATTCAAAATCTAGGCGATAAATTCCTCGTAAAGGTGGGACAAATTTTTTATTAAAGGAAATTATGTTTTTAAATAAATACGAAGAACGCGCAAAGAGAGAAAACATCTCTTTCCTTAGATACTTTGTTTTCAAGTTTTACTACATTCCAATGCAAATGAAACATTTTACGCGCCAGGTATTATGTTATATATATATATTATCACACGATATAATACATTTGCGTTTTGAGTAACAAATATTTCCACTTCGTCGCTTTATCGATACAAAATGTACAATATCGTGTAAAGTAACTCACGAAAGTATCTGAACACTTACCATAAAAGACGTACACGAATATATTATGTGTTTTTTACGAAATTCTTTAAAATATTATTTTACCATTATAACAAATCAAGAGTATCAAACAGTAAAATTTAATGAATAAAATGAAACATGTTTATTGCAATATACTATATTATTATTATTATTATACTATAAAATTATTTAAACCTTCGTTTTTTACATCAACAGAAGTACGAAACTGTTCAATTAAAAAACTTATGTATCGTTGGAAAATTGAACTTTCAAGAACAAATTAAGAAAAGAACAATTTCAACACTGAATGTAATAAAGAATAGAGTAAGTTTCTTTCACTGAATATTTCAAAGAAAATATCGTATACTTAAATCGTGTCGAGAAAATTACTTAAGAATTTCTGGAAATTCAATTTCTGCGAACAGATTAAAAAGAAAAGAATCTCAACAAAAAATATGATAACGAAACGCACCTTGATAATTTTGCTTCATTAAATGATTTGATATACCACTGATAAGAAAAAAAAATCGATTAACGAGTGAAACATCACAATGCAAGCTTCTATTGTTCTTATTGAAAAAAGCAATTTCACACGGGTCGAAATTAAGATCTCTGTTTCGGTCGTAATTTAAACACGCGTGCACGCGTTCCTCTACTTATTTAGTTAGATGTGCCAGCTAAAATTAAATTCTAAACATAACTAAAAGCGCATTTCCCAGTCGCATTTTGTTTTGTTCGAGCAACGACTCGCTCCTGATAGTATTACACAGATGTACGGCGTTGCAACATTATAGTAATTATTACTAATTAATATTATAGTAACAATTATATAATTAACTTATATCGAAATCGTTATTGTCACGTCTTGGTGAAGATTTTTTAAATAGATTGCACCCGTGTCTTAATGCGATATATTTAGGACCTATAAGAACATATTGAATGGACAGCAATGAAGCCTAACGCACTTGGACGCGTATACTACCTATAACATTGGCGTGAATCAACTGCGTAGTGCACATCATTCAACACGGAACATATCTTCATGTAACAAAGAGACGTTCGTGCATATGTTTGACCTGGTTAGGAAAAATGCATGAGACCTCTCTCTCACCTAAATATGGTACGTAATATGGTCGAAGAACTCGCATAAGTCACGATACAAAAAAAGAGGACGATTGCCTCTCAAGGTAGCTGCAACGTGAGAATAGGCACGTATTACATATAGCTATGCTCTTCGAATTTCTTTTTCACATTTCTCTACCTGAGGCGCTCCGGAGATTGAAACGCGTTGTGAATGGCACATAACACACGGTACGAAGAAGAAGAGTATTTGAACGATCGAAGGAGATGAGCAAACTGAATCGAGATCAGAGTTCCACTTCTGTAACATAGTCGAGGTCGAAGTCTTATTATAAGATCTGCACTTTGCGGAAGTATCAAATCCTAAGACCTAAAACGAAATAATCCATGAAATATCGAATTAATTCGAGTGATGTAATTTTTTGGAAGTTGAGCGAAGAACTCCGACTAGAGGAAATTTCTGTAGGTGGAACGTGGAATTCGAAACTGAGATAAAGGAACAGGCCACACCGAACTGACTTAATGAGGCATGGAGGGGCATTGCGAAATATCGTATTTTGCAATATGTTTAGCGTTTCCATCTTGCATTCGGAAAGATATCGGCTGGTGATACGATTGAATTTGTTTTTAGCTTATTATCGTAGATATCTAGACGGATAACAGACATAAATAGTACTATAAAATATTTACTATGTTCATATTAGATGTTTAAGAAACGAAGTCTGCACAAATGAAGATAAATAATTCTTATCGCACCATATTTTGATAATTCTGATCATGCATCGTCGATACAAATTTTATCCAGTTATGGAATAAAAGTATTATATACATAATTTCTCTTTATTCAAATTTATAGAGGTATTATAAATTCTTGTATGGTCTCGAGCATTGCATCATCTGCATTGCAGTGAGAAGAAGTTAAAATATAGTCTACAGATGCGAAGAAAAAAGTTTTCCATATTTACGTGAAAATTAGTGCATAGATACGTTTGGGTAAGAATCAAATGCTTTAAAAATTAGCAGTCCATTTTTTAAATCACCTCGTAGGAATTATACGACGAGATGCAGATCGTTGCAGATACGCGTGCGCGCATTATTGTCATACTAGAGAGAGAGAGAGAGAGAGAGAGAGAGAGAGAGAGAGAAAGGGCACGACACTCAAATCTGGTCTCTCAAAAATGATTAAAAACTTCATCAATAAATTACATCTGCAAACACACACATTTCTGAGATTATCATTGAAAATGAATCATGAAAATGATTCATATTCTATCTACTAATAAAATTTGGTAATAAATATTTTCCGAAAGTAATGTAATAACAGGTGAATGATGAATTATAAGAGATACCACAATCATAAAGTAGATATGATAAAATATGAAAAGAAATTTACCTGTGACCTAATTCACGCTTATCTGTTCGTAGGCCACTCTCATTGCAGTTATCCAGGTCTTGTTCGCTACAATTGTTCCTGGTCATTTCAATATCGTGATTTAAAGGGGAGCCAAGCACTGATCGATAAAAGGATTCTTCGTAAAAGATGTTTGACTCATCCGGGAATCGGACTTTGCACCCTGCTTCAGAACATTCGAATGCTGGTTACTAGTCGAAGAAACATCGTCACGCGAGTAAAATTGTGTGAAAAATATCATAAAAAGTATTTAATCCGTAATTATTAGCAAATTCCCCGTCCTCTTAACGATCCTTTTCGTTTCAGAGAAATTGGACAAAGTAGAAAATAAACATTGATTCGGTAGAAGACTGAAATTTCACGAAATCTAATTTTAGCCAGTTAAACACATTATACTGACATATTAATAGCATATTGTACTTTATTGTTCGATAAAAAACGCACAGTACGGTGCATCATGCGTGTAAACTCGATAAGAAGAACAAATAGAAATAGGAGAAGAATTACCAGTTCTGTCTGGCGTTGTAATCAGCACGTCCACATTTTCACAGCTCATAACAGATCGATTGAAACTGAACTGTTGGAAAATCGATCACAGAACGTTCGGAAAAGAGAACGCAGGGAAAGAGAAAGAAACAGAAAATGAAATCCAGAGTTATTTACGCAACTCATTAACTGACCAACGCGAATGACAACGACGTACTGAGTTCAATGAAAATTCTCAAATCGAGTTACACGCGAGCAAACAACACGAAAATATGGCGAGAATAGCAACAACGATAAGAAGGCTGCAGGGGTCATTCGCGTGACGATGATAGGTTAGAAGGAAAAGTACACAGAGAGACTTGATATAATCAAGAATCAATTAAACTAAAATATCCTTTACAGTCTCATGAATGAAAGAGAAAATATAAATTTTCTGGAAAAAATGGATTTTTATTCTATGAGAGAGGATGATGGTAATATTACAATTTTAATAATTTATCACTCGAATTTTTATTTTTTGCATCACTCGTTATATAACTCTCATTCATTATGATGCGTATTTTATAAATTGCAGCGTAATCTGCGTTATATACTAGGTCATACAAAGCTAATAACGATTCGAAATTGCAGATACAAATTTAATACAGCCGATGGCAGACCATATGAGTCTTAGAAAGAAATTTGCCAAAATATGTTGAAAAGAAATCGACCAATTAAAAAGATAACCTTGTATATAAAAATGAAATAATGAAAACAATAGAAAAGAAAATAAATAACTGGAAATTAACGTTTATGAATTCAAAGCAAAGATGATCCTCTGATTTCAGGAACAATAATAAAAAAGAAAGATAAATGAATAAAGATTGATGTGGAATTAAAGTATAAAATAATCTTGAATATCTCTATAATAAAACTTAAATTTGAAATAAAATGAATACTTAATCCACGCAACCAAATAGCTCAGGGCAGATAAAAAGCGGTAAAAAAGTTTTTTAATCTTGAAATATATTAGCTCCTTGCTAATGATTAAAAGCACAAGTCTTTATGACAAAATAGGAAATATACTGTTATCAGTAAGATGTTTTGACAGTCGCTTTCGTTATCTATGTAAGTCTCGACAGCATGGATGAAGGAAGTGTATAGAAAAATATCACACACGATTCTCTTGAGTAATTATGATCAAACGAGCATCAAAGCATAAACTGTAATCGTTCAAATGTGAAAAACTATGGTATAACGGCGAAAATGCAGAAATTTGCTTCTTCAAGACCCTAAAAGCACTCACGATCATGATGGAAATATATAAAGCTGAACCAGTTATTTTCGCGTAGTATGATCGAGCCGCCTCTGACAGTGCGTAGGCTGTTGGTGCGGCCTTGGCGATCTTGTGAATACCGTAAAATTTTGTGCTTTAGGGTCGGGTAGCTCGTCTGAGATAATAATAAGTGGACTACGGATGTTCGTGCAAATTCATATTTCTATGAATACATATAACTAAAAACAATAAAAATTAAATACACATTCATTTCAACAGTTAAATATTATAATTATCTTGAATATTTTATATATTTTTACATATTATGTTCATTTTTACACCTTTATGTTTCCTATAAATGCATAAACTTCCGCAGTCTAATAAAGCACTTTATTTATTGTAAGATATTAACGATTACAAAATATTGAATTCGGCATATGTTTCATGGGCATGTTGCGTATGCATTTAATGATACACTGCCCAAAATAATTGGTCAATAATATAGTCTGTTGAAAATAATTAAATTTCTCATAATGACGTAAAAATGTGGTATATTTACTCCAATAATGCTTTCAACGATAAGTAAAATATACAATAAAATAAATAAATTTAAAATCATTAAATATACGTATATAGATAGTAATTATGAAGTGAAAATAATTTTTTACTATTAATAATTAAATTTGGATAGAAAATTAACTATTATTCTATTAATATTTTTCAAATGACATTGCTCTGTTTCATCAATTTTTTAGTCAAGCTTTAGCGAATTTTAAACGTTTGTCAGATACAGTTAACGAGATATTAATCACTAACCTTTGACTAGCTTGTCGATACCACTTTTTATTTCCACTAGGATCATTTTCGTGTTGAGGTGTAGTAGGAACATGATCCCCGTGCGAATTACAATTCTCCAATTCCATGATTAACTAGAAAGATAGAAAAAAAAAATTTGTCAATTTATCGATAAAATAAATTTCTAAATATTTTCACACATAATAATCTTTTACCACGATAGATTTTTGTGCAAAATATTATTTTAAAAACTATGACATAATATATCATCAAAATTATTATTGTATCATTATATCATTCAATAATTAAAAACATTTTAAAAAATGAAATTAATCCAAACATATTATAATTAAAATTTCTTTTTAATGGCAGTAAACATTTGCGTGTTATACAAAAGATATACTTTTAAGCAAATTGTAAACAGCAAAAACTACAAATAGTTATAAAGCAGAAGATAACAATAAAATAAACATGTCACGAAACAATGTATGTTAATACATAATTATCAATTGCAGTGATATTATTTTAAAATATCAAATTGTCACCTGCTAAACTGTTTTATCGATATAAAAATCCGAAACAAATTGTCGCAAAATAACGTTATTCGGAAAAATGATAAAAAGTTATTCAGCCATTGGTATCAAGTATCCGCCAATCGAATTCGTTATCGGAAGTTTAGCGAAAACGTACCTAATAAGCTCGAAATTTTCAGTACTATATTCAACGTTTCATATAAATACAGACACAGAATAATTTTGGAATATTTTTGTTACTTAACTTGAATACTAACACACAGCACGACAACCTGTCATTCGAGTACTAATTCGACACTATCACCACAATGCGAACCTCGCCGCAAACTATAAGATCTACTCACTGAATAGGGTTAACGTATAGGCAGGTATGCCAATGCAGAAAATCAAACTATTCCTATGCTGGTTTCGGCTACTTATGTATTCATGACAAGACTGCATATGTTTATACATTTATAGGAAATTTCAATGTGCAAAAATATACATAATATGCAAAAATATACAACAAAGTATAGTACATGTTATAATTAGACTGGATAGTTAAAAAATTAATTCATATTTTATTAACTGCAGAAACAGAATCTATGAAAGATTTGATTCATCTACTAAATATTATTACTAGACTGCGGATGTTTATGTATTTAGTATTTATGAGAAATACATATTCAAAGACTATGTATACTCGTAATTTTACCATAGTATGTATTGTAATATTTAAAATATTATATCATTATAATATTTGGATAAAAGAAATCTTTGTTTAGGCTCTACTTCTTCAATTGTATTCATAGATATATGAATTTACATAAACATATCCGCAACCTATTCATGGCACATATGTTTGAAATTCATTTAAACTGAAACATTATAAATGGATGAGATACATTGAAAATGCATTGCAATCTATAATAAAGCAATTTCTTCTTCATATAGTGAATAATTTGACAATGCGTACGATACACGATTTACAATGTAATAGATTTAATGCAAATTGTAAGATGTGCAATATTCAGAGATGAGATTCAGAGGTTCAGTTGAAATAAAAATAGTTAAGATTTTAGTATTCCGTAGCGTCTATTAATAATGAAAATTTTTGTTAAGTTACATATATGAAAGAAAGTGATTACGTAATATCATCGTAATATTCATGAGAACAACTATATATACGTGCGCGCGCGCGCGCGCGTGTGTGAGCGTGCGTGTGTGTGTTATAAATATTTAATGGCGCTAGATCGATGGATTTGAAGGTTTATGTAAAACTGTAACAGATTTATTACGAGATTTTAACAAAAAATTATAAAAGATTATAAAGTTACTATAAAAAATATAAAGTTTCGAAATATAAATGCAAACGTTAAGTAAAAAGGACTTAAATGCAATAAAGTAATTTTGCGCAAGGTAATATTTTAATACTATTTTTATGCTGATAATATTACAACAACCTATTTTCATTTTACGTAGACTATATACGCATAAAGTATTACAATCGCTAAATAAAGAAATGCAATATAAATATTTGTCAAAAAAAGGAAAGACCAAATAATAGACATTAAGATAATTCTAAAGAATTATTTACGTATGAATTTTTAAACAATTTTTAAAATTATTATAAAAAAGTTGATAAAATTACACTACATACTTAAAAAATCGCTGATTCTGCGCTACGTTTCCATTTTTCGTATCAGCATGTGATGATCGATGATTTTTCAATGGGAAGGAAGTAACAGGGTAATTATCAGTAAATGATGCACCTGCCGGATAGTTGAGTTGTAAGTTGTACGCGAATCACTTTGACCTGTAAAGGCAGCGAACGAATTCGTTTGTAGCGCCGTGCGTAACCCGTCCGTCCGCTGTCGCCTGAACGCCATAATTCGAGGTAAAATCCCGTAATTCGTAGATTTCGCTATTCTCCACGCGTCCGCGGTACACATCGTGTAACTAATGACAATTAAAACGCAGTCCTGAGTCCCCTGTGGCCAAACAATTACGTTGCATCCTCTCTTATTGCGTAAAATTAATCCGATTTAGGTGACCTCGACACGACATAACCTCTAACAACCTGTCGTCTGCTGACAATTCCCGATGACCACGGCGACACAGGTCGTGTGTATATTTGCTCAGTTCAAGTTCCATTAAATGCGCGTATGAAATATTACGGCTCGGAGTCTTTGGAATGCGTCAGGTAGTGCATGATCATCAAGTGCACCGCCAGCACACCAATATTTCATCGTAGCCCAACCCATTTTTTTATTGTATAATATATCGTTTATTACACCGTTCAACGAAACTGTGTCATTCGAATCAACCGGTTTTATTTATTTGTTTGCTAGCTTTTAACAGAACTTTAGATATTGTAACTATTTATTCTTTTCTCGTTGTTTTCGTGAATAGTATTTTAATTCGTACATAATAAAAGTACATAACCTTTACATCGATGTCGAATTTGTTGCATTTTGTTAGATTCGTTTAAATAAACAACGGTGCGTTCGTTTTTTGATTTTATGTGATACTGGTGTTTATGGTTACTTAATGATCTTTCGCTATTTAATTAATTTTTATTCATGTTCTATGAAATTATATAATATTATATTTTCGCACTGTATTTTTTTCTGAAATATAATTACGAATATTTATTGATATATAAATGTGATTTTATATATTTTTTTAAGTTGCATATATATCTTTTTGATTTGTAATTAGCTTTTGCATGTTATAATATGTAATATATAATTTTTTGTATTTATATATTTGATATTTTAATAAATTTCATTTTTATATGGAAAGTTTGTTTTCTTTTTTATAATACCATTAACATTGTTGCACCTTCTTTTTACATAAAAATCATTCATGGAACAATATTTTTTATTCAAATGTAATATAATTTTGTATTAAATGCTTATTCATCTGAATACTATAGAGGAATATTTTTATATAAAGTTATATTATTTTCTTCTGTTGTATAATGAGCATTTCATGTTCATATTATCTGTAGAATAATAATTATTCTAATGATTTGATATTAATTATTAAAAGCAATGCTGTGCTAAGACATCAAACTTTCTAATATTTCTGGCCTAAGTGTTTGAAAGAATTCTATAAATCAAGAAGATGAATAATCAGGCATTCAGTTTAGCTGAAAGACTTATTCCTTCAACCTATGTACAACAAGGTTTAAATGCAAAAAAAGCACGTGAAAATCTTATAAGACACTTCATCGAACATGTAAGATTTCCATTAATATTCTGACAATATCATTTAATCACTAATATATTAATATAATTGTATCATATCATTTAATTACTAATATAAATAATTTTAAAATAGCAAAAATGGCCAGAAGAGGGTTGGGATGATGCAACAATAGAAGCTTTTCTCGCAGATCTATCACAAATGGACAGCAACAATTTTCCTTCCAATTGTAGTGTTGGAGAACGTGAAGCAAGAATTGTATCGAACATTGTTGCAAGACGACATTTTCGAATGGGTCATGGCATAGGAAGATCAAGTGATTTAGAAGAAGTACAACCAAAAGCTGCAGGAAGTAGTCTAATGTATAAATTAACAAATGCTTTAGTACTTGAAGTCATTCGATATATGGGTAAGATGAATAATTTTAAACTAAGATTGTTCAATTTTTTTAAAGTTCTTAAAATTTTTATTATCTAAGTGCTACATTAAATATTTTTTCATTACAGGTGTAAAAAGCATAGCAGGTTGTTTTCTATCACCAATGGCTACAGGCATGAGTTTGGTATTATGTATGTTAACATTTAAACAGGATAGACCACGAGCCAAGTATGTCCTGTGGTCTAGAATTGATCAAAAATCAAGCTTTAAATCAATAATCACAGCTGGATTAGAACCAATTGTTATTGAAACCAAGATAGTTGGAGACGAATTAAAGACAGATATGCAAAGACTTGAATCTCAAATGGCAGCTTTAGGTGAAAGTGTTGTTTGTATACTCACAACAACTAGTTGCTTCGCACCCAGGGCATGTGATTCTATCGATTCTATTGCAGCGCTTTGTACTCGATATAACATTCCACATTTAGTAAATAATGCGTATGGGTATGTTTGTGTATAATATATATATATATATATATACACTATAGCATTTTAAACACATTATATTTGAACAGATGTTATATTATACTTTGTTAATAGCTTACAGAGTACGAGATGTATGCATCTGATTCAAGAAGCATCGCATAAGGGCCGCGTTGATGCTTTCGTCCAAAGCACGGATAAAAACTTTCTAGTGCCAGTTGGTGGTGCAATTATTGGCTCTTTTGACAAAAATTTGTTAGATCGCATATCAAAAATGTACCCAGGTCGTGCAAGTGCCAGCTCCATTATGGATGTAATGATAACATTACTAAGCTTAGGAATGGCGGGTTACAAACAATTAATAACGCAACGTAAAGAAATGTATTCATATTTAAAGGAAGAACTTGGCAAGTTAGCAGCAAGACATGATGAAAGATTGCTAGACACTAAAGGAAATCCTATATCAATGGGAATGACTCTTCAATGTTTAAGTCACCAGCATGATAATAAACAAGTTACAATGTTAGGTTTGATGTTATTTCTCCGCAATGTTAGTGGTACAAGAGTAATAACAACAACAGAAACTAAGCATATTGTTTCACATAAGTTTGAAGGTATGTGACCAAAAGTATGTATGTGTCTAATATATTTTAATGATACTTTCAAATTCATTATATTTTTCATTTACTTGATTAAAATTAGGTTGGGGAGCTCATAATAGTAATTATCCAGTACCATATTTAACTGCTGCTGCAGCTTTAGGTATGAAGAAATCAGATGTGGACATGTTTATACAACGATTAGATAAAGCTTTGACAAAAGTAAGGAGGCGTTCAGCTCCAGTTACACCGACAGCATCTCTTGCTGGATCCAGTATTAATGGAGATGCAGTAGGTACTGGTGGTCCTGGAGAATCAAGTACAGCCTCAACTAGCCGAGCAAGTAGTAAGGATAGTTTGAGAAAATGAACCGTAATCAACGCAACTGGCCAGTCGAATCAATACATTAATTTGTAAGTAAATTATTACTTACAATTAACACATGTTGCATATTTCTGAGGAACTTTTAACATTTTTATTTTATACTGAAATACTTAATATTCTTATAATGTAGTTACTCAAAATTTGTATTTAAATATTTGTATTTAATGTATAATTTTATTTCTCTATATTAAGTTAAGTTGCTTCTTGGGTATTTATTTACATGTTTAAAATAAAAAAATTAATATTTTATAACAAAAATATATTCTAAAGAGATACGCAACAGCAAAATGTGCTGATTCGCCTGTCCATTTGCGTTGTAACAGTGTCAATTGTCATGAAATAAAGGAAGGGAGTTCAAACAATATTAACATCGGAATATTTAAGATAATATTCAAGGAGGAAGAAAATGTTAGTGTATTCTACACATTCATTAAAAGATATTAACTGGTAAGCGCTGGCCACAAGAATATCTGTTATACTTGTTCTATGTTACAATATATATGCAGTTACTTTTTAAACAAAGCATGTTTCATACATCTGATAAATATCTATTATTTATCGTTTGGAATATTATTGCAATACAAAATTAATTTTCTGTAAAAGCACATTTCTGCTTAAATCTATTATTCCACAAATTACCAACTGTAATCCCATTACAATTAGTTTAATGTCCTTATGCTGATCATATGTATGTTTTAAAGCAATTACAACTTCATATTCTAAATTTGAAGTCACATGTTAGCATTCTTTTGTGTAATTTATTTGTGCTAGAATATTAAAATAATATAAAAATTCACTTCTTTTCACTTAGAAATAATATAATTCTATCAATGATCATAGAAAAAAGACATGTTATTACTAAGAGAGGTTTATAGTAGATACAGTACTTGCTTAATCACACTATTATAGAAAGTGTGTACAAAAATTAGAAGCACTATATATGAGAAAAAGATACTTCACAACCTGTATAAATTGAATACAGATATAAACATGCTATTTATGATTTTAAATTCTTTTTGTTATTTATTTTGTGACTGTTCATTTGTAGATTACATTATAATTTCCTGTAATAATAATATCTAAACTTTATTATTATCAAATGCAATGTTTTGTACAAAACAACAGTATTATCTTTTCAATATTTTAAAGAAGTAAAGTAAATTTAAACAGCATATTATATTACTAAACATAATCATTTTCTAAATGTCTATGCAAATTTTTATGTGCATATGTATTGCACATAATAACTTGTATAAGCATATTTAAAAAAGGCATGTATTTGAAGATTCACCTTTGGATAAATTATTTTGACAGTGTTATCTTTTGATATGTTAATATGCACATTCCTTCAAGTATGGTAAGATAAGTCAATTAATATTTAGTACAATATTTAATAAAATCAGAGAAATTATCAAAAATTAAAAAACGTGTTTGAAGCATTTAAATGATTCTGATAATTATTTTTAAAATATCGACGTTGTAAATGTTATTTATATCTAAAAATTATTTATTGTTAACTTTTATTTTAAAAGTTAATAAACCACAATATGTATTTTAATGGTTGCAAAATCTTACTATTTAACATAATGTATATTTTTTTAATAATACAATATAATGTTTGTTGGCAATATATTAATATTAACTCAGAAAAAAGCAATATAATGTACAAAATTAATTGTCAAATTATATAGGTTGTTAAATCCACAGGAAAAGATCAAAGATAGGAAACTCATGCAGTGTTGTTGTACTTAGTATATTTATTATATTTGTTAATCCATAAATGAACTTTGAATAATTTTCAGGAAAATGGATAATTTCTGAATTAATGAAATGTTATAAAAAATGTTATTCAGGGTGAATCATATATGCTACTATAGGATGTATTATCATTATAAAATTATCAATAAACAAAGGTAACATAGTAAAGATTATAAGAAGATATACATTATAGAATAGTACATTGTATTTTAGTATCGTACTTTATGCTAATGAAATTCCTATGTATGTACATACAGATGTTTCTCATTTCTGTATTATGTACTCAAATATTAGTTGTAATATATGCATTATTTTATTTTATTAGTTTTATACATTATAATTTTATAACAAAAAGGCCAGCTCACATACACATATATATTACAGAACCTGCCTTTTACATGAAACAACGATTTTTAAGGTCCTACTTTATCAATATTTTTTAATTACTTTTGTATTTATATCTTTCGATTTTGGTCAGTCATTGTAAAAAAGAAACAAGTCATATTTTTAAACAGACATAATAAACACATTATTTACTGGAAGTGTCTCAATATCAAAGCAAAGTATTACAAACGAAATTATATAACACTTATTAAGTATGCTTTGCCTGGTACATTTTTAAGTTTATTACAATTAATGTGTACTATTGGCTGTGAAATATTTTACCTAATATATGTTGTAAATTAAGGGAAAAATTAATTATTCACAATTTCATTTGAGTTACAATTTTGAGAGGAAACATTTTGTTGTTTACTCTTAATATTCAAGGAAAAATCTATATATTACTGATATTGTATATACATAATTGTTTTAACATTTTTAAAAATAAATATATATATATATATACATATAAGATATTGAAGATACTAAATGTAAACAAATTATACACGTCTTGAATTATATACAAGAAACCGCTAATCCCAATGTTACATTCTCCTGATCATGATAGATACATGTGTACTTACATAATTATGTTGTATTATCTAAATGACCATTTTACACTTACTGTACTTGGTTAAAATTCCAATGGAAATTAAAAGACAGTAATTCTACTTGTAAAAGAAAAATTGCATTTAACTTACTTATTTAAATATGTATTTCCATTTGAAAATTTAAACAACGTACACAAATATGGTAGTATATGCATACATATGACTACTAATCAAAGGTATATGTAGGAATGCTTTATTTGTAAAATATGCAACTATTGGGTAAATAAAAGTAAAAATGTTAAACAAAATTGTTTTATTCAGTTTATAGTATTACCACAGACGAGTCAATGGTATTACCAGGTATAACCTCAGACGAGTCAATGGTATTACCAGGTATAACCTCAGACGAGTATACGTGCTGTGACATTATTTTCAAATATGTATGGAATGCTTTTATCATTCACTGATAAGGTCGGTAAAAATAAATGATGTAACTTGAGAGGAACGTAGCTTTATTTTTTTTGCACAGTTTTTTAAATATATTGATGTGTTTTATATTCCAAATTTTATTTAGTACCTAACAAAGTAATCGTTAAATATAACCTGTAAGAATTCAAATATACCGAGTATAGCGATGAATTGAGAATTAATTTATTGTTTAATTTCACTGCTGTTTTATATCAATAGAAATTATTGTTGTTACAATAAAACACATTTATTGTTGATTAAGGTATTTATTGTCACGTTATCATATTATCTTTTTAATGATTTATATATGCAAATCCATAAAATTATAAACATGGAAATACCAGAAAATAATAACATTTACGATTCATTTCAGGGTACATACAATGGCAAAAAATAAAATGCAAGATAAATTTACAAAATCAAAACCTAAACCTGTTATTCTAAAAAAACAAAGTAAATTTAAGATGTCCATATTGAACATTTCAGTTATGGTTTTATGCATTGCTATTGCTACTTGGTTCAGTTATAGAGGATATTTAGAAACAAGAGTGAATACTCCATATGATGTAAAAAAGGCATGTTGTATATTTTTATTTTTATTTATTATTTTGTTTCAACTAAGTTATTAAAAATATCCTTTCATATAAAAATTCTATCAAAATTAATAATGATATTATTTACTTTTGAAAAATAGCTAGTTACAGCCTCTGGATTAGATGTTGCAGACAGATATTGGGGTACCTATAGATCAGGTGTTTATTTTGGATTAAAAACTCGAGATCCACATTCTTTAATAACAGGATTGATGTGGTATTTTCCACATTTACTGCGTCAGGACAAAAGTGACATTAGACATTGGTGTGAACAAAGTGATGGACTAGATAGGTGAATAAAATTTATTTCATTCAATGGTATTTTGACAACTTTTTATATAATAGTTGCTATTTAATTTATATTTAGATATGCATGGATGGAACATGATGGAAGAACATTTGGTGTTCAAGAAATAGTGGATAATTCAGTTATTTTAACTACTACATTTGTTAAAAGACCTGGTGGTAAACATGGTGGAGATTGGACTTCAAGAATTTCTGTAACTTCTAAGGATAAAATACGAGATGGTGAAAAAATTGCATTAATTTTCTATACTGCCATTGAAGAGAATGTTAAAGGATGGATTAAAGCTAATCTTGGTGACAGACAGTTAACAGGTGTAGAGGGGAATACCCAAGGTTTAGGTTCATTTACTATAAATCTTAATATGATACATGGAACTGTAGAGGAGCACTCTTTTCTAGCAACTGTTGTCCCTGGCTTAAATGCCTTGAAAGAAACAGTTCTCCAAAATATAAGGATAGCATTTCATAAAAAATCATCAAAAGAATACATAGTTCTAGCAGGTGAACAAATACCGTTATCGACAGATGGAAAAGGAAGAGATGCAAATTTTATTGCAACACAAATAACAGGACAAATTCCTTTTGAAGTTGAAATTAGTTATGAATCAGGTAGTTTTAGTAATAGAGTCAATAAATTAATTGGTCCAAATTATGACCGTACTTTAGAAATGCACCGAAAATTATTTGATGACAAGTTTGAGAAGGTGTTTAAATTAAAGTCGAAAGGTTATACGGAAGAAGAAATTAAATTTGCAAAAATGACGCTATCGAATATGATGGGCTCTATAGGCTACTTTTATGGAAGTTCACAAGTTCAAAGTCAATATACCAAAGGTCCTGTGCCTTACTGGAAAGCACCTTTATATACTGCTGTACCTAGCAGAAGCTTTTTTCCACGAGGATTTCTATGGGACGAAGGTTTTCATGGCTTGCTTATATCAGTTTGGGATTTAGAAATCGAACTAGATATTATAAATCATTGGTTCGACTTAATGAATGTCGAAGGATGGATTCCGAGAGAAATGATTTTGGGTCAAGAGGCTCTAGCAAAAGTTCCAGAAGAGTTCATAACTCAAATAAATACAAATGCAAATCCACCTACATTTTTTTTAACATTACATTTCATACTTAAACACAAAAAAGAAGAGGTATTAGAAAAACATTTCCAATTTTTTGATAATTTGTACCCTCGTCTTCAGACGTGGTTTAATTGGTTTAATACTACGCAAATTGGAGATATACCGAGTACATATAGATGGAGAGGTAGAGATGGAATAACTAATAAAGAATTAAATCCAAAAACACTCACATCTGGATTAGATGATTATCCAAGAGCTTCTCATCCAAATGTTGATGAACGACATGTTGATTTACGTTGCTGGATTGCATTTGCCGCTAATATTATGCATCAGGTCAGCGAACTGTTAAGTCACTCTAATAATAAATATCAAGAGACCTATCAGTATTTATCTGATAATAGTTTATTGAATAAACTACATTGGTCGCCAAATACACAAACGTATGCTGATTTTGGATTACATACAGATAAAGTAATTCTACGAAAAGTAATTCCATCTTCAAGATCATATCTACAACAGTCGGAAACAATACGAGCTGTAATGGAAGATCCAACTCTAAGATACGTTGATTCTTCTTTCGGATATGTCTCGTTATTTCCATTTATTTTGCAAATTATCAATCCTAGTTCCCCACAGTTAGGTAAAGTACTACAGGATTTAACCAAACCTAACCTATTATGGACTAAATATGGTTTACGATCACTCGCAAAGATATCACCACTTTACATGGAATATAATACTGAGCACGATGGTCCTTACTGGAGAGGGGCTATTTGGATGAATTTGAATTATTTGACAGTACGAGCAACGCACTATTATTCCAACATTGAAGGTCCATATCAAGACAAAGCGAGAAAAATTTACCAGAATTTAAGAAAGAATTTAATACAAAACGTTATTAAGCAATATAAAAAAACTGGATATGTATGGGAAAATTATGGAGATGTTCATGGAGAAGCAAAAGGCAGTCATCCATTCACTGGTTGGACATCTCTAGTTTTATTACTTATGGCAGAAATTTATTAATCATAGAATCGTATTATAAATAGTTTCATCTATAAGTATACCATTTAACTAAAAGCAGAATCAAAAGATATTGCTGATATTCACATAAGGTACATGCTGTGAATATTGACTATTTTGTTGTTGTGCATATAAATGTGATAATATCTGTAAATTGTCATAAACATTTATAGGAATGTATACTTTTTTATATAATAGAGTGATACTGATTAAATATAGATATAAATTTTAAGAAATAATAATAATACAGAACTCTTACCTACATGTATTGTAATCACGTAAATTAATTATGTACGAAATCTATTTTAATAGAGATCTTAAATAACATCAACAATTTATATATTTTCAGAGTAACTTCCTAACTGTCTCTACAATATAGTGATTATAATTTAATTAAATAAGTATTAAAATAAATTTTTAATTTATATTTAATTTTTATATTTTATTTATAATTGTTATCTTATAATATCCCAACATGGAATAATCAAATAAAACATTCTTCAAGGTTGGCTGTGACTAAATGAAACAAATTATTTTATGAATTTTATAAAAAATAGGTATACTTAATTATTGTTAATATTTTTGTTATATACATTATATATCTTAACAGATATTTAATAAGATTTATATATATATGTGTGATTTACGATAAGTAATCGATAAGAATGATCACATTTAAATATATATTTTCAAACCTGTCAGAAAAATTGAATGAACAATTGGCAAACCTGTTTGTGACTAGTAACAAGTCATTTTATTTCGTTAAGCTGTCAATAACTCCTTCCAAAACTCACTAGAGAATAGGTGTGCAACTGTGGGGTTACAGTTGTGAATTTCTGAAGTTCTTACATAAAATAGTACGATTTTTTAGATAACTATGGAACCGTACGATGTGATAATTAATCAACCCGTAGTTATCGATAATGTAAGCAACATATCAAAATATTTAAGTCTTCAAATAATTTTACGTTCTTTAAATCAGTGTGTCAAATTCAATTCTACCATAATGTCGGCTCCTAAGCAACGCTCAAAATTTTTCTCTTTTTCTTTAAAACTATGAATATTGTGTTATATTATGCGATCTTTTTACACTTTTTCGTGTCATTTCTATTATTATTATTTTATTATATAAATAAGTTATATGTAATAAAACTGGTGACCTAATAGAAATGCAGTAATTTTTGTAGTTTAAAATCGATAATGATATTCAATGATAATATTATAATGATCTTTTTATTTCTTTTTTTAGGGTTCTGGTGTAATTAAAGCAGGATTTGCTGGCGATCAGATACCAAAATGCAGATTTCCAAATTAGTAAGTAAATCTTCTGATACCACCTAATTAATATTCTTGACAGCTTTTTGTTTGTTTGGAGGTTATTGACAGGTGGTAGGTAATTTAAAATAATATTAAAGTATTTTGAGTTCTTAAGGTTTATATCGTTCTGTATTTTTTTTAGTTTACTTAATGTTACTAACTATGTAAATTATACAGGGTGTTTCACAACATGTGGACAAAACTTCACAATAAGAAAAAAAGATCATATTAACATATGTCCGATATGATTTTATTTCCATGATACAGCTGTATTTATATTATATCAATTGTTTACCTGGCTTTACAGAAATTGCACAAAATAACCAATTTTGGTATGAGTACAAGCTTCTAGATGTCTCGGCATTGCATTTAGCAAGACCATATATTAAATGCATAACTGCCATTTTTGTATTTGTATAATCTGTCATTATTGTCAATATTATAAAATGTAGGCAGTCAATGGATATACTGCTATTATGAATAATACAATTGAATTGATTTAGGAGCATTAAAGGGAATGTTTAGATAATACAGAGTTGGAGAATATTTATAAGATCATATGTAATGTATTAAATGTTATTTGTAAACAATAAAGAACTCAGTTTATCAAAAGAATTTTTGGAAAACAGAAATTTGACTGTATCTCAGAAACAAGGTCATATCAGGCATATGTTTATATGAACTGTTTTTATTATTTTAATGTATTAAATTCAATGTTTGTTCATTCAAGTGAAGTTATGTCGACATGTTCTGAAACACCCTGTATATTATATTAATAATTTTTTGCAGTATTGGCAGACCCAAACATGTGCGTGTTATGGCTGGTGCTTTAGAAGGAGACCTTTTTGTGGGCCCAATAGCAGAGGAACATCGTGGTCTTTTATCTCTTCGTTATCCAATGGAACATGGAGTTGTTACAGATTGGAATGACATGGAAAGAATTTGGTCTTATGTTTATAGTAAAGATCAATTAGCAACATTTAGTGAAGAACATCCAGTTTTGTTAACAGAAGCACCTCTTAATCCAAGAAAAAATAGGGAAAAAGCTGCAGAAATATTCTTTGATACGTTCAATGTTCCAGCTCTGTTTGTTTCAATGCAAGCTGTTCTTAGTCTGTAGGTATTCAATTTTAATGAACTGTATTTTTTATACAATATCATTAATCAGCTAATAACATTTTCATTATTTAAATTTAATTTAAAGATATGCCACAGGGCGGACTACAGGAGTAGTTTTAGATGCTGGAGATGGTGTCACACATGCAGTACCTATTTATGAAGGTTTTGCTATGCCTCATAGTATTATGAGAGTTGATATAGCAGGACGTGATGTCACAAGGCACCTCCGGCTTCTTCTACGTAAGGAGGGTATTAATTTCAGAACTACAGCAGAATTTGAAATTGTTAGAACAATTAAAGAGAGAGCATGCTATCTTGCTAGTAACCCTCAAAAAGAAGAAACTATTGAAACTGAAAAATTCCAATATATATTGCCTGATGGAAGTTACTTGGAGGTAATAATATATGTTGTTTTTTTAAAATTAGTTATTTGTACAATTTATGCGTATTTCGATATATTTTAAACTTATATGAAAACTTTTATTGTGTAATGTATGCAAAGTATGGTATTTATTTGCAATAGATTGGACCAGCACGGTTTAGAGCTCCTGAAGTACTCTTTAGACCAGACTTAATTGGAGAAGAATGTGAAGGACTTCATGAAGTATTAACATATTCCATTCAAAAATCTGATTTAGATTTAAGAAAGGTATTATTCCAAAACATTGTCTTATCAGGAGGATCTACATTATTCCGTGTAAGTATAAAATTAATGAAATATTTTTCAAATATTTTTCAAATTAAATTTTATAAACATTAAATATGTATATCTTGTATGTTAGGGATTTGGTGACAGATTACTATCTGAGATTCGTAAAATGGCACCGAAAGATATAAAAATTAGGGTATGTATAACGAGCAATAAATACTATTTGCAACTCGATATTCGTTTGCTAAGAATGTTTAAATTCTGATATAGATATCAGCTCCTCAAGAACGATTATATAGTACTTGGATTGGAGGTTCTATTTTAGCTTCTTTAGATACTTTCAAGAAGATGTGGGTTAGTAAAAGAGAATATGAAGAGGATGGTATTAGAGCAATTCATCGTAAAACGTTTTGAATTTAATTTAGGAAGATTTATGATGTTATGTCAAATAATTTAAGTACAACACATAAATAATGGCACAGTCGGCACAAAAATCGACATGTACCGTATTTACCATGCTCTTTGAATGCTTTTAATACTGCAATTTTTTAAAAATGTTGCTTTAACTGTTCTTTTTTAATGAAAATATATTCCAAGGGATCATAAAATGTCGTATTTAACGAATTAAAAAGAAACGTAATACAAAAACAGTGTAATATGATTTATTTTATACTTCGAAAGTTTATGTAAAACTTTTAATATGCAAATATTTATTTAGTCATAGTTTTAAAATAAAAGTTTTATTATATTTTTAAATGATATCTATTTATTAAGATTCCTTGGAAATGTACATAAAAATTTCCAATGTTAGATACATTTTAACTTTTCAGGTTAAATGTACTTGTATAAGTAAACATTATATTACTTGTAGATTTGAATGGAAATTTCTTCTTTTATAAAAGTACCATCTTTCTAAGTTATTATATTTGTTTTTATACTATTTATAATTTTATTATATTTAATACAATAAAAGAATAGACTATTCTATTAAAACATAAATGATATGCTTTGGTTAACCAAATAATCGTTATAAAAAAGATAATGTAATTTCTATCTCTAATAACAAGTTTGCAAAGTATTTGTAAATATGTATGCTTTGGTAAAATAAATCTATAAACTCTTTACACATATGCTGATTATGTCGAATTTTATAATCAAGTGGTAACAAAGGCAAATTTATATTCCACAATTTCATATATAATAAAAAAAATTGCAATATATTAAAACCGCAAATATTAAAAATTTGAAAATATTTAATTGCAATTTTATTATGAAAGTATCAGAAATATTTATATTTGAGTTTGTGTATTTTTCCAACAGTAATAGAATTATCGAACGTCAGTTAGTTGTTTGAGGTCATATTATGTACTTCTTATTCACTTATGTATAAGTACATTTTTATAATTGTAATAATTATTTTCATGATCGTTGGATATTGTTATCATTTTCTGCATAATTTAAATTAATTATTTTAAAAGGTATATTTTATTTATCATAAATTATAATTAATAATCAGTATTGTAAAATTAATATTGTAATATTTGTATTGTTTACTTTAACAACTATATAATTTATAATGAATTGTATAATTATATAATTTATAATAAAAGGATTAAATTAGTTATTATTAGAGCAAAAAAACTCTATCTTTTAGATGAAGGAAGTACATTATTAAGTAAATATAATTTTATGTTAAATACTTATCCAATATATTATAGTATAAAATTTATGTAGTTATGTATTTATATATGTTCGAATATGGCGACGTCCATAGTGACGCAACGTTTAGCAACATTGTATTTGCACAAATATTTTCAAATAATTCTAAGGAACAATCTAAAATAAATACTATCATATTGTTTACCTAATTCTTAATAATTAGATTCTGCAAATCTGGATGAAACTAAGGAAAAAATGATTGCCGCCTCAGAACCGGTGGTAAGTCAAATGTTTTTTAGGTTATGATATAATTAATAAACACACATAATTAAGCTGTGTAAAGTATTATTTTCTATTAATATTGAACATTTTTTTCGATCTAAATTAATATATTAATATATTGAAAAATTATAATTATAACTCTGTAATACAAAGGAATATATTCCTGGTGGAAGACAAATAATTTTACGACATCCTGAATCAGTGACTAATCAACAACTATTAAACAATCAAACAGTCGAAGGAGAAAGTATTTTGTTACAAAAATTTAGTGAAGTAAACATTTCAGATACATTACCAGTAAGTATATATAATGGTTTTATTTGCATTAAAATAAATATTTAAAGTTCCTAATACATCAATTATATACGTGTAGAAGGAATTTTGGATTGTACGTGAAAATGATACATATGGCGAAGAAGAATTATATTGTTCAGGCAAAATTGCAATTCATTCAAAAGGAAATCAAACTACAAAAATTTTAGAAACAACATATACTTGTGAAACAGATATTAAACATGCACTATGGTGCAAATTTCATACTAATATACCTGATCATTTAGTAAGAGGAAAAGAGACAGATGAAGAAGATAATTCTGATAAAACGATAGAATGTATTTGTTTAATTGATTCATATACTCTTAAAGTATTCACCAATCTTGGAGAAGATTATGTATCTAGTTTACAATTTCAGGTAATATTTTAATTAAATATGATATTTGATTAAAGACTTATAATTACATTATAGATTTTTTATCTTATAATTTAGGTATCTGCTGTGTGGTCAACAAGGTATGGAATTTTGTTGGAAAAAACACAAGTTCCCATATCAGAAACAAGGTATATTTTTCAATCTTTAAAATGCTTGTATAATAATAGTTTAAAACGTGCATGAATAATATTATGATCAATGTTTGTAGATATACATCATTGGAAAGAAATAGATTACAACTACATAATGACACAAATTTGCCAGTGGTATTTTCTCTTACACATCCTTTAGATGAAATTTGTCCTGTACTTATTAAGCATGGTATCATTATAAATTTTACAAACCTTTCTATAATACTTTAGGTCAAAGAATATAATTAATATATGATTTGAATTACAGGAAACATATCATACATGTATGATTCAAATCAACAAATTGTATTTACTAGTTCTGAACCATCTTTGGCTGTGATATATGATACAAAGACTGGGTTACATTCTGTATATAAAATACGTAAAGCTTCAGCAGAAGAGTGTCAAGTGGTTTGTGGAAATAGTGATAATACTCCTAGTATGTTTAATCAATCTGCAAGTGCTTCATCTTTAAACATTGGGAGTAATCTTTCCTGTAATAAAAGTACAAATAAGGGACACTTAAGTATATTTGGTAAACATAATACAATCACAAGAGAAATCATCTAATTTGGAAAAACTGGAATTTTCACTTAAAATATACATATCTGTGTTTTAGGAGTACCAAATCCACAATTTAATATAGGATTAGGAATGTCAAATAGTCCATTTGGTTCTCGAACATCTTATACTACTGCATGCTCAGGAGGTCCATCACCTTCTCAACAGCAACAGCAGCATTCAAGATCTCAGAGTCCAATGGCAACTATTTCACGTTGTCAATCTCCTACCCATTCTGCTTTCTCACCTTTACTCGGTGCACCTGCAAATTCGATCATTCATCATACAAGGTTGCATCAAACAGTAATGGCTTCTGTATTAAATCACACACAAAATAGTCCTTTTGGTAGCTGTAGTAACATACAATTACAGGATGTTATTTCACCAAGTAAACCTTTATATCCAGAAATATGTCTTGATCATGTATGGACTGAGAATGTTGGAATTCCAAAGTATGTATAATATTTTCATGTAAATCTTGTAAATTTTTTTCATATTTTCTAGTGCGTTCAAACATTAAAACACTAATACTTTTTTAAGGGATGTTATGTCCAGTCGAGCAACAAAGGTTTTTTTGTCATCAGATTTCGTGGGGCAGAACTATTTATGTTACTTAGTTCCACATAGATCTCAACTTTCTTTAGTAAGGCTTGAGAAAACGAATAAACAACAACAAATTATTTTCGGCATGGTAACAAACATTGTAGCTAAGGGTGCTGTTAATATACCAGTTAGTATTTATTAACATTTCTTAATATAATAATTTAGTTATTAGAATAAAAATATAAAACGAATCATCTTATATTTCAGAGTTTACATATAATAGCGATAATGGATCTATCAAATGCAGTGGTATTATATTCGGGAGTGACTTGTATTGGAAAATTACATGTAACAGGAATACTTCCAAATTTAACTGGATATAACTATTTTTTATCTAATATCAATCATAAATTAGGTTCTCCATTCCCACGACGAAGTTCATTGATTTCACAAAACTGTGCTGCTTCTCACGATATTAAATTCGAAGAAGGATTACACTTGTTAAGTCCTGTAGGTGGCAATTGTGCAAGACCACCTATTTTGTTAGAGAATTCTTTGATAGAGAATAATTTTCTTGTTTTAAAAGAAGCAGTTGGAAATAAGATTACTTTAGAATACGGGAGTAAAAATTATTTTCGAATAACGTTACCAACATCTAGTACCTCTCCCTTGGGTAAGCATACATATGTTTATAATTATATTTGATTAATAGCAAATTATTTTTTTTAACATCTTTTACAGTAACTAAATGTTTACAAACGTTAAGAAGTGTTTTACAAAAAGATTTGGCAATGCAATTATTGGTAAAATGGTATGGGGCACGAAATGCTCCTGGACCCCAAGATTTTTCATCAGAACAGGAATGGTATCTGTTTCTCGTAGTTTTATTTACATTATTAGGATACGAAGTAGAAAAGTTACAATTAATTCAGAAGAATGAAAAAGATCAACTCGATGAACACAATAGTCCTATAGTAGTATCAAAGAAACAGAAAACAAATAATTCTGGTTCAAATGATGATTGGAAATACATGATGAATTTTATGAAAAATGGAAGTTCTAAAATTTTTATTTCAAATATACTCGGCTTACAGAAAACGTCTAATATATTTCAAGCATCAGTGCCACGTATTATAGAATCAAACAATACAGGAAAAATAAATACGCAGTCTATTTTATTTCCGTATTTTCCGCTCGTCCTTCTTTCTTTACATCTTTTATATGAAGAATTGAAACTGAATTGTGTAATGTCAGAAAATTTACATCTGCTTGCACAATTATTGTATCAATTAAGTTTGGATTTAAAATTCGATGTATATGCTCATCATTATTTTCTTGATTTTCCATCTGTCCATTACTTAAAAAATGCAGCATCTCAAATGAAAGAAGCAGATTTGCAGAAGATTATTATGCCGAATTATATTCCATTAAAACCACCAAACATATTTGAAACGTTAAATAATTTGTTAAATGGGATAGAAGTGACGCCATTCCCTTATTTAAGTCAAGTAAATTTAAAAACGAAAAATATAATTTACTTAATGGCACTTATAGCAAATGAAAATAAACCTATTGTACTAGAAATCGATAGATTTATAAAGCATATAATACCAGTTGGAAGTCGTATAGATTTTCAAGAAAGCGGAAATAAATTCGAAAAAGAAATATGTAAAAGTATTGAATGTTCTGCAATAGATAGAATAGTATTACTATATCATGAATTAGGTAAGTTCTTAATACTTCAAATATCACTAATTTTAATCGTGAATTAAAAGTTGAAACATTCTATTTTTAGGCATGAACAAAAAAGATCTTGAAACATTACCTCCTGGTGTATCATTGCTGTTAAAAGATATAATGTACAGATGTAGAGAACGTCCTCCATCAAATTGGCCAATGCAAGCATACGAATTAGTTGATCGACAAGATTTATCTGCACTGGATGAACATTTAAAATCATCTGTATCAAATCACATAGAAAATGAAGGAAAAAATTATTCGATTAAAGATCCTGAACAAGATGATGGGATGGAATTTGATGATGCTGTATGTTTAGATAATATTTATAAATACGAAAAGTACTTGTGTGATATTACTTGTTACACATTTTATAATTATGATGTTATATAGGTATTAAAGTTGAGATTTAACAAAGATCATAGAATAGCAGAAGTTCGAAAACTTCTAAATTCGTCAAAACCGGTAAGGATAGCAATAGTTCAGAGGCCAGATGTAAGTGACCATGAATTTATAGAAGAACAGGAGAAACATTTACATGCACTATGCACAAGAACAATGGCTCTCCCAGTAGCTAGAGGCATGTTTACACTCAGAACTTCAACTCCTATTATTACAGAACAGTTGCCAATTCCTCGACTTTGTTTAACTGGTACGAACCAACAATAGTATTCGTATTTCTAGACATTTTTGACAATTGTAAAGTGTCATTATATCTGTAGGAAAAGCACCTCCTCGTGGAACAACTGTAGAACTAGCTCATATAGATGTTCCACCAAATATGAATTTATGGCCATTATTTCATAATGGTGTAGCTGCAGGTCTTCGTATTCATCCAGATGCATCTAATATTGATTCTACATGGATAGTATATAATAAGCAACAACAAGGCGAATTTGGTATTGAACATTCGGGATTCTTAATGGCACTTGGTTTAAATGGTCATTTGAAGAATTTAGCACCTTATAGCATGTATGAGTACTTAGTTGAATGTCATGAGGCTACCAATGTTGGACTTCTGTTAGGATTGTCAGCAACCCACCGTGGTACAATGAATGTTTCTATGACTAAATTATTATCTCTTCATGTGGAAACTCTGTTACCTCCGACAAGCATTGAATTAAACGTTCCACAGAATGTTCAGGTTGCTGCATTGATGGGAGTTGGTTTAGTGTACCAGGGAACTGCTCATAGACATATTTCACATGCTTTATTATCAGAGATTGGTAACTATTCAATATAAAATTATAACCTGTAGTTCTATATGACCTTACCAAATTAATTAAATTATTTAAAGGCAGACCTCCAGGACCAGAAATGAAAAACTGTATAGATCGAGAATCTTATTCTTTAGCAGCAGGTCTTGCATTAGGTTTGGTAGTGTTAGGATGTGGAGGTGGGCCAGATTTAGCTAATATACCAGACACTTTACATTATTACATGGTTGGAGGACATGTTAGACCTTTTACAGGAGCACAAAAAGACAAATATAAATCACCTAGGTAAACATTTTGTACTTAATTTTGTAAAACATTTTATATTTTTCTTTTTTCTTATAATTTCAGTTATCAAATACGAGAAGGTGATTCCATAAATATTGATGTGACAAGTCCTGGAGCAACTATAGCTTTAGGTCTTATGTATTTCGATACAGGAAATAAAGCAGTAGCAGAGTGGATGCAAGCGCCTGATACTCAATATCTATTAGATTTTGTGCGACCTGATTTCTTACTATTAAGAATATTAGCAAAATCACTTATTCTTTGGAATGAAATTGAACCAACAAAATCCTGGGTTTCTAGTCACGTTCCTAACATTGTTTATAAATACAGATTACAAAAGCCAACTTCTGAAATAGGGCAGAATGTAGATTTGGAAACCATGAAGTTAGTATATAGAATATATTTGTATTTAATAACATTAATATAGCATCTTTTTTATACTAATTAATATTAATTAAAATACAGCCAAGCTTACTGCAATATAATTGCGGGTGCCTGTATGGCTTTGGGTTTAAAATTTGCGGGGACCGCCAATAGAAATGCTTTTAAAACTTTATATAATTATGCCCAGATGTTTACGGCGTTATCACATAAAACAATTGCTGAACTAGCAGGAAAATCAACCATTGAAACCTGTTTAAATGTTACCTTACTTTCTGCTGCTGTTGTAATGGCGGGAACAGGAAACTTAGAGGTAAATTTAATACATGAATTATTAGTCATTAGTGAATTATGTAATGTTTTTGTGTTTGTTAACTTATGTATACTAAATTGCATAGATTATGAGAATATGTCGACACATAAGAACTCGTGTGGGCCCTGCGAGTAACGTTGTTACATATGGATCTCATTTGGCGACGCATATGGCTCTTGGTCTACTTTTTCTTGGAGGAGGGAAATATACTCTTTCTAATAGTCCTAGTGCGGTAGCTGCTCTTATAATTTCCCTTTTCCCAAAATTCCCAACACATAGTAATGATAACAGGTTAATAATAGTATAGCTTATTTATAAAAATTGACTTATTATCTTAATAATTATTCTTACTAATTATTAGGTATCATTTACAAGCTCTACGACATTTATATGTATTGGCTGCTGAACCACGTGTAATTTTACCTAGAGATATTGATAGTGGTCAGTATTGCTATGCAACAGTGCATTTAACATTCGAATCTGAAAAAGATGGCGATGGACAAGATTTAATACTTCAAGCACCATGCTTACTGCCACAACTGTGTACTATTAAAAAGATTGAACTAAAAGACGATCGATATTGGGAAATCATTTTTGTAAAAGATCATAACTGGCAACAACTTGAGAATATGCTCAAAAAGTGTGAAACGTTAGACGTTAAACAGAGAGCTGGTTGTTTACCATATATAGAGGATCCTCATGTAATTATCTTTTGGTCCTTCATATCAAATTAAAAGTATTACTATTATTTTTATTATTTATTGTAATCCTTGCTTCTCAACTTAGGATGGCTTCTGGGTTACATCATATAGTATATAAATATATTAACATTTAATATTATCTTCTTGTAAATGTGTTTCAGGGTTTTAGAAGTTTAATTGCTCAAACTTTAACAACAGAAAATGTTATCGCGTGGGCTGCTCGTCCTGAATGTGTAACTTCGTTTACAAATGATAAAACTATTTTAAATATAGTAAAATGTTTTTTGCAATGGCCCAAACAAAATAAAACTAAAACTGAGATTAGCTTAAAGATACAATCTTGTGGTAGTTTAGCTAAAAATAGTTCTGGGTACCTATCACAAAGCTTGAGCAACACATCTGAAAGAATAAGTAGTAGTTGGAATGAGCAATCAGATTCTTCTAATGAAAAAATGGAAATTGTAGAAACATTATCTGGTTCAAAAGATGCAAGTTCTTTCTGTAAATATGACGGACAAAATTCTGAAATGACAGAGTTTGAAAAACAGTTTCTACACACATTTGCTATAATTGTGTATGAATGTGTAATAAAAGATAAAGTGAGTCTTCTTCCTTTATGGGTGAATTTAATAAAAAGTATGGAAATTATAGAAAAAGAACCAAACAGCTTCTCTATATGGCAAATAAAGCTAGTTTCATCTCAAATGTTAAAAAGGTCTTACATAGAAAGCAAAAATCCCGTGCTTGGTACAGAAAGTATACTCGCAATTAAACAAAACATTTCATATATTATGGATAGCTGGGAACATGGTAAGTACTACATGTTTTTAATATAAAATATATATTTTTTTCAATATCTAACAATTTTTTTGTAGAATTAACACCTCATATAAAGTCTTATTTAACAAGTGGAGACATTGAAGAAAATATATCGTTGTTGCAAAGAATGTGCACATATTTCGTATTTTATGACATTCCATATAAAATGGATTACCAGACAATCTGTAAGTTTATCTGTTTACTGATACATTTCTATGCTGATTTATATTTGTATTATTAACCTCAATATATTTTTAGTGACATCATTATCAAACACAGAAGTAAAATCTAAAATACCTAATGTAACATTGTACAAATTATATAAAATATTAAAATCAAGTTAATCGTGTTACTGTGAATAATTGATATAAGTTTTGTATAAAATATTTGGAAAAAGAAATTGATCATTAAATTGACTTATGTTTATACTTCATTATATATATATTGAAAAGATATACAGAGATTGTAGACTGATAATTTTTATAACCTGTTATACATGAACTAAATTTTGTTGCATACGTAATTTTCTTTCTCATGTATCATAAAATGCGTAAAAATAAATACAATCGATATAAACAAAGTATTAATAAGATAACAAATATAATTAACAGAAAATTAATTTATTATTTTGTCTATTGTAATGAGTATTATTTACAATATTAAATAATTTAAAATATAGCTTGACAGTTTTTTATATATATATGTAATTTGTAAATAATTTTAATATTCTTTTAATTATGATTTGGAGAAACTACTGAAATATTCAACGATTTATGTAAGTTGGAAGCATGTGCTGTTTGGTAATTAAGTTGTATCAGTTAATCAATACGCAGTTATACAATCAGGTTATACAATAATACAGAGTTATACAAAATTTAGATGAATTTTTTTAACATAAACATTGGAATTCTTGGTAATAATAAGTTAATATCTCCTAAGTCATTTGAAATTCATAACAGTTTCAATTCACCTAAATAATGAACTACGTCTTCTATAAAATTGTTCTTCATGTATAATAGGAGTACCAGTTATGGCATATATCATGTTATCAACTATTTCGCCAATAAAAGTATAACAATATAAACAACCAACTAAAATACCCCCAAGATGTCCTATAAATGAAGATTGTGGAACTAAAAGATGAATTAAAATTAGTTCAACCCAAACAGCAATTTTACTGGAAACTCTAAATCCTCCAACATTCTGAATTCTATCATATTCTTCACATGTTACAATTACTTTTAATGCAAATAAAATAGCGGAGAAACCAATAGCACATTGTGTATAATATCCATAATCCCCTGTTAACTGCATTAAAGCATAGCCTAATCCTGCATACATAGTACTGCATCCAAACAAAAGAATAGCTAGTAGGATGACAAAATTTATTGTTCCATACATAGGTTCTAAATATGAACCTTTCAAGATTAAAGATACCATATTATAATACAAGTGCATATCTGAACCATGTTCAAAATTTGATATTAAGAAAGAATTCCAATCACGGTATTTAAATACTTTTATCGCTGATATGCATACTTCCTCTGCATTCCATGGAACTTTTATCAAACCAACGTATAGTAAAACCTGTAAAATGATTACTTTTTTTCATAAAATAATAATTATTTTGAATTATTAACTTTATTCATATAAAGATTACATTATTATTTATTTACCTGTGCAATAATTGTAATTAAAGTAGCTGGTGGAATTTTATCAATACCATAGTTTAGAGCTTGCATACATAACAAATAAATGCCGTATTGTAAACCCTGTTGTCTCCTTTGAACAGGTCTCATGACGTTGTATTACTTTACGAATGTGAAATGTTCTTTCGTTTATAACTTGGATCATAAAATTCAAAACACTTTGTTGTTTTTAATATAGGTTACGTTTCACATTGGTTAGAACACACAAAAACAAAATGGATAAAAATTTTACCGTATAAAATACTTCTACTGTATCACGTAGCTTTTATGCTTCATAATTACCAATTATAATTTGTTGTCATCACTATAGTGTAACAATTTTATTAAAATCAAATAAAGCACTTTGACAAACGTTTACTACGTTGGGCCAATTAAGAAAAGACACGTCAAATATCAAACATGAAATTTAGCTTACTCGGCATTATTCAGCAGCAACTGGAAAAATTTGTAAATTTCACGAATAAATAGGTTATGAAGATAAGAGGTCAAACCCAGAAGTTTTCTTTAATTGCGAAAACTTTAGTTCAGTTGTATGATCTTTATGATGAATTTTCTGGTTTTAAATTAGCCACAGCTGTTTACAATCAAAATTCTGTGAAGTATAATCATTCCAAACTTCGTCGAAGGAGAGATTTCAATCCAAATCCAACGTGTAAAATATATCATTTACAATGCCATAAGCATCGGCAATTTTCCTATTCATGTCTGCTTGTATCTCGTATCACATTACATGCTTTTCTCTAACGTGCTGTTTTATTTACGTATAAACTTACAATAATGTGCATAAATATGATGTTTTAATCTTCCAAATTATATTATCTCACATCCGTTTAAAATTATTTTTGATGAAAAAATTACGGAATATCAGCATACTTTTTTCGATTTTGTAAAATTTGTTTAAAAGACTTTTATTTATAAAATAAATATACAAATTACATGGAACTTTGTTATTAATTTCCGTGTATTAAGTTATAAAATCAATAAATAGCAAAAAATGTGTTTTCGCATATTACAAACCGCATAATATATATGCTTAATACATACATACATATATATAATATACATAAACACGTGAAGCGTACCATATATGTATATATGTGTGTGTGTGTGTGGTGTGTGTATATATATATATATATATATATATATATATATATAGCTGGTCAGCCGCTTTTTTTTACAAATTAGTATCTAAATAAGTACTAAGATAAGTATGGTTAATAAATAGGTTGTAAATAAGATTAATAAAGAATGGTTTAGAAGACTCAATCAGCTTGAAAAACCAGGATTTGTGTGTTCTATGATGCATCTACGGCAATAACGTTTTACTGCTCTGTATCCAACCCATGTAACCCTCGGACATTCGCCAATATTGAGCTGCCTCAATCCTCGTACATAATATGCTAATGCTTCTAATCCAGCATCTGTGACACGTTCACAACCACATAAGGATAATTTTTTCAAATTTGGACATCCAGTAGAAAGGGCTTCAAGAGTTGCATCACCAATATCACATTTCCCTATATCAAGCGCTCTTAAACGTGGACATCCACGTGCCAAAGCTAACGTAGCACTATCACTAAGTGCTTCACAGCCACGGGCATTTAAATACCTCAGTTTATAACAGTGTCTAGCAACAACCAACAGACCAGCGTCTGACACGCGATCACATTTTCCCACTGAAAAGTAACGTAAAGATGGACCGAGACGTGCTGCCAATTCTCGTACTCCATAATCCGTGATTTTTACGCAATCAGAGACAGATAATTGACGCAAATTGCAACAATAGGAAGCAATTGCTATAAGACTGGCATCAGTTATACGCACACATCGTCGTAAATATAAACAAGCAAGATGTGGCATGCGAGATAATGTCAATACCAAACCAGAATCTTCCATACCATGACAATCACTGAGATCTAATGATTGTAACTGTAACATTGTTATTCGACTACAAGCTCTTGTAACACTAACACATCCTGTTAAGTCCAATTCCTTTAGATGTATGCAATTATCTAAGATAGCTGTCACATTTGTGTCTGTAACACGTCGGGAATGTCGTAAAACTAACGAAGTTAAACTTAAAAATGATAATTGGGCAAAAATCCCAGCTAAGCCAACAGCACCTTCGAGCATCAGACGACGGATATAAGTGTGGCATCCTCGTCTGGTTAATGCATTCAACGCAGCTGTTGCATTTTGGGGATAACGTATTTCTACTTCTTTCCAAAGAGATGGATGCCATGCTATTTCCCAAAGACGCCTGCAAGTTTGAGCAACAGAGCATAGATCTCTAGTACCAAGCCAACTAAATATCTTCAATAATAAAGTATCGTCCAGTTGACACAAATCCACGACATAAATGCACTTCTGTTGTAGTAAAATTTGTTGTCTAATTGGAACTGATATAACTGCTGATGAAGATGTAGAACGGCAAACATTGTTATCTAATGTATGATATCCTAGGTCAATTGCATCTGATGTTGGTCTGTACAGACCAACCTTTTGGGATGAATATGGAGTTTCTCTTTCAGAGCTGTCCTTTTCCCCAAAGGATGGAAGGAGAAGTGGACATGATCCATCCATTCCATGCTCTATTCTGAATTAAAAGAAATAAAAATGTATCTTCAAACTGTATAGAAATCAAAGAGTTAATTAAAATTTATAATATAATTTCTTTATGTTTTGCTATTTTAATATTATTCTTGAATCTATATTCTATACATATTTTAATAATATTTACATTTCTAAATAAGACTTCAGAAAAAATACATTAGTAAAAAATGAAAATAAGTTTTAAAAATTAAAAAAAATAACTTTATATATAGCGTTGGGACTTAAATTTCGCGGGTATGTCGATAGCTAATTAATTAACTTATTAAGTAAATTAAATATCAGAATTTGGGGTTGAACAAACTTTAAAAAATATTCACTTACTATTATGCGACAAATGGAAAAATTAGCAACAATACGTGACATTGCGGAACAATATCGATCTATTTGGCACTGCCTCCATTTTGATCTTATATTCCAATTCTTGAACCAGCTGGAGATCGTAGCTATTTCATATAATAAAATTACAACATATTAATATTTTTTGAAATATTAATTAATACCTGAACTTTAAAATTACTTAATTACATACTCAGAATTACAAATCGCAGCTAAAATGTTAATTTCAAAATATGCTTATTTATAAGGCCCCAATATTGTCGATAAATCCCCACTTTTTAAATAGACCTTCTTAGGGTGATTTTCATCAATCAATTTTATGATATTAAACATTTTTTTATACAGTGCAAATTCAATATAAATTTTTATTATTTGTAATTCATAATAATTTGTACTTTCCTTTACATTTATGCACTTCACTTTTTTAAAATAAATCATGATATAAAATAAAGTGAGAATGTACAAAATATGTACCATTGTGAATGTGAAATTGTACCATTAAGTTAATTTCTTATAATTGTATATGAAATTTATATTACAATTTTCATAAAATATATACGTAATATAATTACAAAATTGTATTAAAAGAAAACATCACACAATCATCGCAGTTTTAATAGGTTTAATTTCACCATTAAAAAATTTTGTAAATCCACCTTGAACATTTATAATTCTACACAAGATTGTGTATTGTGTATACATCATACATGTCTTGTGCGACATGTGTACGATCATGCCTTAAATATAGTATGTAATTTTATTGTACGTATAGGTTACTTTCAACAATTGTTTGTTATAAAGTTAAAATTAATTTAACTATAACCATTTTATTAAAATGGTCAATACTTCAGTAATGTAGACCGTAAAAAACAAAAGTAACTTCGAAGATGAAGCAAAAAAAAAAATTTAGAAGATTAGCGAAAGATTAAAGAATTAGAAGTAGTAAGAAAAGTTGATACACCACCAGCTGCTTTTCATTCAGACTAATTCATTATTTATAAAAATGTAATGTATAAGAAATGAACAACGTGGATATCATATCTTATATAGATTAACGTATTTAATGAAACGCGAACGAAATTGTTGTATTATTTTAAATGTATTGTAATTCATCAGGTTCCGAGTAATTTAATAAATAAATTTTTATTGCAGCCTTCAGTTAGGTTTGCTTAGATTAAACATAGCTTTGTTTAACAAACTTTATCTTTATGAATGTATTACCATATTCAAAGCTATATGTAATATATATGTATTTCATATCAGTTTCAGGTTTGAATTCCTATGCGACCATAATCGGTTTTAAAGATAATATAAGTTTAAACTCTACTTATCAATCTTTGAAGGCATAATTTAACATAATTTATTATGATTAAAGCAAAAGCATTAAGCAGATATCAGAAGATATCTGGAATATGGAACTTATTTATAACAAATTATGAACACAAAAAAAGATTTCGATATATAGAAATTAATTCTACAATTAGTTTGATTTATTTAATTCTTTATTAAAACCATTGCAAAAAACATTTTGTCTTATATTATTAATTCAAAATGATACTTGAAATGTAAAAAGAACATATTTGATAAAACATGTTCCAAACCATTGGAAGTAGTAGAAAATTGTTTAAAGGATAATATAAAAGTGGTAAGAAATAGAGGAAAGAATAAGCTCATAATCTGATAAAAATGGAGCATTTATAAAAAAATAAATATAAAATTGGAAGAAATAATTTTCTAAATCCATTGAATTATTTGAACTCATTTGAATGTATTAAAAATATCTATTTGTTTGTAGCCTTTGGAAATTTCTGCTATATAACGAATGAGTAAAGATAATGTAATATATTTGTTTGAAATAATAGTGCTGATTGTAGACTTTATCTACTGAATGACAAAAAGTTGTTTGTCCTAATAATTCAATAATACAACTAACTATGGAATTATCACACCTCGTCTTCAATTATATATGTATATGTATATAGTTAGTAATTTTTATTACACAATAAATAGAAAGTTTATTCTGTAAATGCACGCGAGATTCAATAATTTAAATAAATGTATACACGGTCAATTTAAGCGACCTATATGCAGATGTTTATAATAAATGTTTACTATTATAAATTTAAAAATGCAAAAAATCGTAAAATGCACATAACATGCAAAAATATATAAAATATCCAAAATAAAATACTCATAATATTTAGTAAGTGAAATGAATTTTTTATTTCGTAAAAATATGAACTTGAATAAAATTAAGTCAATATATCTAATAATTAAATTATAGAAGATATCTAATTTAACATTAATTGTTCGATAGCTCGAAAAGAAAAAGACATTTTGCTATGCAATAGAATTGCAGATTGTATTTGTTGGAAACAGAAATCGCTTGACTATTTTATTTTTTAGCGGAAAAATTTTTTACCGGAAGTAAACTTTTAGGTGGAATGACTAAACGGAAATTGGTGTCGCCACACGAACATGCTACACGAAGCATTAGAGTCGCGAATCTATAACATAAGTGACCAAGATATCTATATAGATATCGTATCTTTCTAGCACAGTGTGTACGTGTTCATGCGTACACATACATTCGCATATATACACACAGATATATATATATCTATATAGTCATACGTATATATATCACACCTAAGTGCTCTCTTGAACAAATTATGGCATTGTCTCTTATCAGGGGTAAGGGTCTACAATACGGAAATTCGCAGTTACGTTTCTTATCTTGCATTTCGACCATGAAGGTAATTATAATGTTATTTATTCCTTTATCAAATAGTATTCGTTGCTATTATTTCATTAGATAAATGGTATATTTCTATTTTACGAAGAAATTGCCGAAATGAGAAATTTTCAGTTTGGTATTCAACATCGTAGAAGGAGAAGTGGGAGAAATACTTGATTGAGATATACAAGTTATTAATAGTTTTATTGAAAAATGTATTATAAATCTTCTCCTTTCGCTTTTTTCTTTTCTTATCGTAAGAAAGCTTTTCGAGAGGAGAACGAATGAATTTGTTTTGTGAGGCTATGATTCGATATATATATTGTGTCACGTTCTAAGATTTCTATACTTCGATACTTAATTTGTGATATTTAAATTTCCAACAGAAAGGATTGGTGCTTGGTTTATACGAAACAGAAGATGAAAACAATGTTTCATTGACTCCCACAGCGGCTAAATATGATGAACTAGTTAAAGGAAAACTGCAAAAACATATTTTGTTGTAAGTTGAAAATTTTATTAATAATCTGTAACATATTTTGTACCGTAATCAGATCTTTTTGTATCACATATTTATGTAAAAATCTGTGTTAATATTCTTTTTACTAAACATATTTTTTTTTCATATAATATGTGAAACCAGATCATAGATGTGTGTCCATAATTCAGGTATAAGTACCGTATACCTAAGATTGAACCGCTTTCCTTCAAATCAAGCAAGTACTTTTATCAATTCATGATAAATCAAATGTAAATAGAAAATGACATTGATTTATGATAAGCGACTACGCAAAGTATAGTTTTACATATTATTATTTCTATAGTTTTGTTTTGCATATCATATGGATTAACATTAATGAATATTAAATCTTTTATTCATAGTTCCAGCCTGAAACAATTGTCATAATGCTGCCTGAGCTTTTATATATAATATTCAAAATTGCTTTTCCTTTGTTCTTTTGAAAACTTTACATAAAGTATTTTCTTTTAACAAAATTGAATTTGAATAAAATTTATGTCTTATGAGCTCACTGGCATTATTTTCATTGTTTCAGGAGAGACTAGACTGAGAGACGGTATTGTACGCATGATATGAAGCAAAACTCGCTGCACAGAAGGAGTTACCAGACACATATTTTGTTATATAAAAAATTTTAACAGTATATTACTTGTAAAGCAATTATTTCTATAGATCGGTTATTAATCAAGTAAAATCATTTATTGGAAGAGCTCATACAAAACTTTAAAAAATATGAGATTTAAAAAAGCAGATTAAAATTACCAGATGTATTTGAAAATAATTAAATGTATTCTAAGAAATATTATTCAATTGAGGAAAAAGATGTCAGCTATCAATGATAGTAATTTGGGAAATGATATTCCTGGAAGCAGTGGTATAGGTGAATGTAGTGGTGTAGGTGAATGTAGTGGTAGAATGAGTAAACAGAATCACTCAGCAAATGTTCTTCATAGAATTAGTGGTACACTTGAAGATAAAAATAATGATTATCTATGTCCTATTTGTTTTGAAGTAATTGATGAAGCTCATATCACACGTTGTGGTCATACATTTTGTTATCGTTGTATAGTAAAGTCTTTGGAAGCCAATGGCCGTTGTCCAAAATGTAGCTATGCATTAACTCAACAGGATATTTTTCCAAACTTTCTATTACATGAATTGATATCAAAGTATAAAACTAGAATTAAGGGTCTTGCTGAATTAGGATCTTATGCAGCTGATGGTAGACACAGAATAGCAGGTACAGATTTACCTATATTACCACATGATGGATTAAGAGATATTATAGCTGCAGAAAGTGCTAATCTAACATTACCAGATGTAAATGTAATGCTAGAAGTGCTAACACAAAGAAAACATTTACTGGAAGCAGAAACATGTACAGCACAAAATAAATTGCTACATGAGTTTTTGAAGCATCTATTGCAACAAAAAGAAGAACAAAAGAATCAGTTACAAAAAGAGATAGCATTGATTAAGAAGGATATGGAAGAAGTTGAGAATATTCTAAGAGATGTTCAAAACAAATGTCCTACAGTAGAAGATTTGAAAAAATCCAGTGAGAATGATACTGCACAGGTATCAGCTATAAGAAAAGAAATGATCGGTCTTATAGACATAATTGATTCAAACATGATAAAACCAAATGAGAAAGCAAGTGCTGTTGGAAGCGAAACCTTTATTAATCCTACAGGAAGTAAAAAACAAAATGATTATGCAGTAGGATCTACTTTAGCTGTACGTAGAAAGAGGATGCATGCTCATTTTGATGATTTTGTTCAATGCTATTTCGATTCTCGTGCTAAGGAGCTACTCCTTGGGTATAAATCTCACAGTCAAAGTGATACATGGCAAGGTACTAGTTCAGGACTTGACGTTTTTAGAGAAAATCTTGTTAAATTTTCTAGATATAAAGCATTACGTCCATTAGCGACTTTGAATTATTCGTCGGATATTTTTAATAATTCCACTATTGTTTCAAGCATTGAATTCGATAAAGATAATGAATTTTTTGCAATAGCTGGAGTTACAAAACGTATAAAAGTATTTGATTATAGTGCTGTAATAAGAGACACTGTAGATATACATTACCCCTGTGTTGAAATGGTATCTAGCTCCAAAATATCATGTGTTTCATGGAATTCCTTTCATAAAGGAATGCTAGCATCATCTGATTATGAAGGAATAGTAACAGTATGGGATGCTGCAACTTGTCAAAGAACCAAAACATTTCAAGAACATGAAAAAAGATGTTGGTCTGTTGATTTTAATGATGTAGATACTAAACTTATAGCATCAGGGTCAGATGATGCTAGAGTGAAGTTATGGTCTTTGAACAATGATCATTCCGTGGCTTCTTTAGAAGCAAAAGCTAATGTATGTTGTGTAAAATTTAACCCACGTAGTTCATGTCACTTGGCATTTGGATCTGCAGACCATTGTGTCCACTATTATGATTTACGTAATATGAAGGAAGCACTCTGTATTTTTAAAGGCCACCGTAAAGCTGTTTCATATGTTAAATTCATTAACAAAGAAGAGATAGTATCTGCAAGCACGGATTCGCAATTGAAGATGTGGAATATCAATAATCCACATTGTCTGCGTTCATTTGTCGGACATGTAAACGAGAAGAATTTTATAGGTCTTACGACTGACGGTGATTATGTAGCATGTGGATCAGAAAATAATGCACTTTATGTGTACTACAAAGGACTTTCCAAACAATTGTTCTCCTATAAATTTGATGCTGTTCGAAGTATATTAGAAATACAAGAACGAAGAGAAGAAGATCTGAATGAATTTGTGTCTGCAGTTTGCTGGAAACAAATGTCCAATGTCGTGGTAGCTGCAAATTCTCAAGGAACTATTAAAATATTAGAATTAGTTTAAAATTAGTTATGAGTTCTATAATCTTTAGCAGATATTGATATATATATATATATATATATATATATATATATATATATATATATATTTTTTTTTTTTTTAAATTTATTCGATTAAGTGCTCAGACACAAATAACAACGAGAAGTGAAAATTTATTCTAAATGTTATAGTAATTTGTTGTAAGCAAAATTGAGAAAACTTCTACGTATGGACATTGTTAGAGACTGACTTATTTGAGAAAGTAATACTCTGAATATCAAGTAGCACAAATACTTTTCTCTCATTATATTTTTATTAAACATATATGGGTACTGTTATTTGTATTACACTTATTTAATTGTTTTGCAGTTTAGATATATTTTAATAATAGACTGAATTTTAATAATAAATAATTCATATAAATATATTAATGAAATATACGCGTGCATCTAATAATTTTTATTATAGAAAATGGCCTTCCAAAACATTATATAATTTAGTTATGTTTTATATATCCTTAAATTAATGTATTTGCACAGTAATTATTAGCACAATTCTAGTGTAATAAAACATTTTTATTAGGTGAATTTCATTATCATTATATTATTCTTAACCGTATTTCTTCATTTTTTGTTTTTGGCCATAATTAATCTTATATAGTAATAATATTTCTTTATAATTAAATCTTGTAAGTTATCTAATATTTAATATAGATTTTTTTAGCTTGATAAATATGATTTATGAATGTTAAATAAAATATAAAATTTCATTATTCTAAACAATTTACAACATGGAAAATATTTTTGTGACTTGTAATGATATGTAAAAAGGAAAAATATTTTAAATCGCTTGTAATGATCGTCATATAAGAATGTAATTTTAAACACATGCAGTGTTGATTCTTATAATAAATCTTGCCAAAGTAGCCTAATAGATTATTAAATTTAGAACAGTAGAAATGTATAAGTTGATATCACAAAAATATTAATACTATCTGTTCAATTCAATTTAATGTGTGCCAAGAACATCACATCAGTAAGAAAGTAGTAAATGTGCTTGAATTGCATTAAGTTCCTACTATCAGTGTTACAATCACTGTTTTTATATATTAGTATCAGAGCTAAGGAAAGACAGAATTTATGATGAAAAGTAGTAGATTATTAATATTTTTTAATTATAGAGGCATGTTCATTATTTTGGAAATAAATAAATTATATATAGTTATAATTAATGATAACTTCTGCGAAAAATAATATTGATTATTTGATGTAATAATTCTATTGAAAAAAGAAGAAAAATTTATTTTCTATTAAATATTATTTTACTTAGCTCTGAATAGTATATTTTAAGCAAATCTATTACATGGCTCATATTTCTAAATATCAATGTGTCAATTTTTAATAGTTTCTTTACAATTTACATAATAATATTTAAGTAAACAATGTTACAAATATGAAACCCCATGAAAAATCTTACTTACTTACTTAAATCTGTATATATACATAAGTGAAGAATCAAATTTTGGTAATAAAAACATAGTGCTACATTGTACTGCATTATGTTCAAAGATAATTCTTTACTGTTATAAATTCTTATTAATATCAAAATACATTGGAAATGATCGTCACGCCTACCGTTAATATATTATAAGTGCAAATCAATTGTCTTCACTATAGATCAGAAAATATAGTTGTGAGTTAATATGTAGTTATAATATTGTGAAAAATAATTGTAATTTTAATCTAATTAATAACTAGAATGATTATTAGAGACGTTAGAATAATTTTAAAGGAATATGTTCTAGGATATATATATATACACACACACACACACACACATATGTATATATATATAAAAGATAGTATATTTTCAGATTGTATTTTAAAATTGCAAATGCTCTAGCATGTGCTAATAGATGTCCAAGATGCCTAGAATTATTGTAAGAAATAAATTCATGAACTTGTGTCTCAGTATGTCCTTCACAAATTTTTTTAATTTCATATATACATTCCCTCTCTTGTCTTAATAACATATATTTTATTGAATAAATAATTTTAAATAATATTTCAATACTTGTACCACTTCAGAGCAGGTCCAAAAATTCCCAAAGGTCATGCTAGAATATTTTGGGGTTTGGATGAGAAGGATTACGTCGGAATTGCAGTTGTTGGTCTTGGAAAAAAGAATCTTGGCATTAATCAGCTTGAAGAAATACATGAGGGAAAAGAAAATATACGTATAGCTGCAGCAGGTAAATATTCTTTATATAAAAATCAATGTGTTTACATACAGTAATAGAAACAAATTTTTTCATTATACTTTAATAATAATGTTATAATACTATATTAGCTGGATGTCGTGCATTGGATGCGGTTGAAATAAAAGACATACATCTAGAAACATTAGGAGATGCAGAGGCTGCAGCAGAAGGAGCTACATTATCAACATGGTTCTATCAAGGTTCAAAAAATAAGGAAAAACAGAAAATTCTTCCAAAAGTTTCGTTATATGGTCAAGAAGGAGAGTAAGTAATACATTCTTTCTTTTTTCCTTTTTGGTATATTTATTTATATTATGGTAGTGTAATGAAAATTATTTTTTCTAGGGAACAGTGGCGTATTGGGAGTATTAAAGCTCAGGCTCAAAATTGGGCACGCCATTTAGCAGATACACCAGCCAATTTAATGACACCTACAATATTTTCGGAAGAAGTACAGACAGTTCTTACTAAATTAGGAATTACTGTAAAAGTTCATAATAAAGAATGGGCAGAACAGAAAAAGATGGGTTCTTTCCTTAGCGTATCTCACGGTAGTTGTGAGCCACCGAAGTTCGTTGAAATTTGCTACAAAGGTGCTGATGATAATTCTCAACCAATTGCATTTGTTGGAAAAGGTGTTACTTTCGATGCTGGCGGTATCAGTCTTAAGGTAAAGTAATTGTAAATTAATACATTTAGTGTAAATAACATTATACAAATGTATAACTTTAGCCTCCAGCTGACATGGACGAAATGCGTGCTGATATGACTGGTGCTGCATGTGTAGTAGCTGCTATTCGAGCTGCTGCTGAACTTAAATTAAAATTGAACCTTATTGGTTTGATACCACTTACTGAAAATTTGCCATCTGGAACTGCGACTAAACCAGGAGATGTTGTAGTTGCAATGAACGGGAAGAGTATTATTGTAGATAATACCGATGCGGAAGGCAGACTTATTCTTGCGGATGCACTTTGTTATGCTCAAGAATTTAATCCAAGGTAACTGTTACATCAATTAGGAAATATATAATAATTGATACAGTAGTATAGATATTCTTATTAAATACTTTTCATATACAGTTTTATCTTGGATCTTGCAACACTAACTGGTGCGATGAGAATTGCTTTAGGAGGAGCAGCAACTGGAGTTTTCACAAACAATAGTTCACTGTTTGAAAAACTAAGAAATGCAGGCACCCTTACTGGTGATAGGGTATGGAGATTTCCACTTTGGCAGCATTTCACAGATGAAATGACAAGTAAGAAAATAATTCAATTAATCAATATTTTTAACTTTGAAGGGTAATATATCAAATAATATGGTATCAATTGCAGAAAAAGTTAAATCAGCTGATATAAGAAATGTTGCGAGAACGAAAGGTGGTGGTTCATGTACAGCCGCTGCTTTCCTACATGAATTCATCTCGAATAATACACCATGGATGCATTTAGATATTGCAGGAGTAATGGGCCCTGGACCTGACAAGTTACCATATGTACCAGCTGGAATGGCAGGTCGTCCGACCCGCACGCTAATCCAGTTTTTGCAGGCATTGTGTTAAAATTTACAACTATTTTAAGTTGTATGGTGCAAGTTTATCTATTTTTATATATACGTATACATATATGTATACACGCATGTATATATATGTATATATAACTTTGTTCTATATATACATACACATATACACAATATTATATATATATATATACATATATTTTATCCATGCTTACCTCCCGTTTGACATTCTGACATTTATACAAACTGACTAAAGTCGATACAACGAATTAAGTACATGCATTGGAATGTACAGGGTTATCCACTTAACTTGAAACCCGCGCTCATGAGAATATATGAGAATATGGTAACAGTGTAACATATACGCTTACTACTATAATCAAATATCGCTCGCAATCTATAAGCTGTTGCTAGAAGTATTTTAAATTTGATGTTACAATAAAGACGCGCTGAAAAAGCGCGCACCGCGTTTTCATCTGGTGATTTCATATCACTACGCGCCCCCGAAAACTTCGAAGCAAGCTAGCTCACCCACTTCTGTTCCCACATGCAATTAATTTTTAATTGATATCTTAGTAACTGATATCTTTGATTATGCTTATCTGAAATTTAATTAAAATGTAATTTTTTGTACTTGAAATTGTATTCATCTGCCATCAGTTTCATCTAACGTAAACAACTTCCATCGTTTGCTGACTAAACGGATTCAGGCATTTAGATACGAGGGTTGAATTAATTCACTTTTTCTTTAACTACTCGATCTAAATCTGAATTCTGTAAGGTGTTTTGTTTTATCTCAATTACTCTCCTTATTCTTACATTCAACACCAGAACAATTCAAAATCAGACAGCGATTGTCTTTTCGTCACAATAATGTGACGTTAAATTTAAAGCCCTTCGGCGATTACCAAACAGCACTGTGTCTCGCCTAATTATACTTCTAGCAACAGCTCATAGGTGGCGAACATTTGACTGTATAGTAAGTGTACATGTATGATGTTGCCATTCTCATATGTTCTCCCGAACGCGGGTTCCAACTTAAGTGAACAACGTTGTATAAGAAAATCGAATCACATGCCATTTATAAAATTCGTAGTCATTGTATTTGTGTACAGAATTATATCTTTACAGTACAGCAATACCTAGTACAAATATGGTTCTTTTGTACAGCTCGCTTTATTCACATTATATAAGGTTTGTTACATTTACTGAAACAATTAAAGACAGTGTCAGTGATTATCAATAATCACAAAGGAATAGGAAAGATTTAACAATATCAAAAAGGTCTGATTGTACGACGTCGTATAGAATAGAATACAATATACTAAATTTGTACAAAGTATAGCTTAATATAATAGAGATATATCTATGGGAGGTATATTAAATTTTGGGCAATTTATACTTTATTTGTGTTGCATTTAAAATACATTTGATAATTTTGATCAATATCGTGTAAACTATTACACGTAATTTGTAAAGGTGTTAATAACTATTTGAACTTAATATAATAAAATACAATATGACTTATTGTATGAAAAGTCGTACTTCTAATTTTATGTACATGTAAAATTTATGTTAACACTTTGACCATAGCAATCTTCTTATGTACAGTTTCTGCTGCTCATCCCCTTGAACAGTTTAAAAGGACATATGCACTGATTATTTTATTTCATGAATACATCATATGTTCTTTATGTAGTTTTCCAGTTATTATAACATAAAGAGAAAATATAAAATACCAAAGTAAAAAGTCAACAATTTACAGAATGAACACAAAATATTTTTCCAGAAACAACTGAATGGTATTATATGTTCATTATTTATACTAATATACGATTTAATAAAACTGGCATTATTTAATTATCATTTTTTAATTAAAATCCTGTTTTTTTAAATAATTAATTAAGATGCATTACGCATATTTTTTAATGTACATATTTATATAACCATATTATAAAATTGCGTACTTAACATTAACTTAACAAAGCACTCTGCTCTTTTACGAAAGATAGTATAAACCTATACGATCGAAAACAATTTTCTGCGCCTGCAATAATTTTAGACATAGGAACGATATCTTACAATAACAAATTAATTTGTTGTAAATATATTCATGTACAAGATGGTGGAGGCTGCTGCTGTGGAGAGGGAAGGGGCGCTGCCGCAGCAGCTGCAACTGCGGCAGCAGCAGCATACGACGACGGGTCCGAAGTATCCAGAAGTGGTGGTGGCGGAGGTAAACTGCCTCCTCCGCCTCGCCCTCTTCCTCGGCCTTTTCCTCGACCCCGACCCCGGCCCCTCCCCCTTCCGCGTCAACTCCGCCTTTCGGGCATTCCTATATTGCTCGTTGTCTTTTCCAGGAAAGCGAGAGGACCCTGGAGAGCACTACTTCCTACACCTGCGACGGGAAATCCACCTCGTGTACCAGTCACACTTACTCCTCCTTGTGTCATGAACATTCCTTGTTGTCCAACTGAGACCCCAACTCCTTGAAGACCCGATGTAGGAGGTGCACCAGACCCTTGTTGTACCTGCAATTTTATGTCACATATATATTCTATAATTATATTCTTATTAATATACATTTGATATAAACAATTTTTTGAACATGAATTTTATTATATCATAGAGAATGATGCTAAATAAAAATTAAGCATTTAGGAGGATCAAAGATAGCAGTGAAATGATTAAAAGATGAAAATCTTAGAAATGCTGTACACAAATGAAACACACATGCAATATACTTGAATATGTAGGTCTATAGTGAAATCAAGAGTTCCGATCCTTACAAGCCAGTAGGATGTATTAGGAACAGTAATTAGGGAAATGAAAGAAAGCACAATGTTTTTTGCCATGAATAGAGATTTATTCTGCAAACATCTACTTGCATGTAAAAACATAAGTAAAATGGCATAATCTTTTTTCGCTTTCATAAATAGCTGCAATATTTTAATTCAATACTATGTCTAAACATTATATTAAAAAAGTACATGTCAATTCATAAAATTTTCAAGAATAAATAAAATAAACTTTTTGACATGTAATTTTCATAATTTACGATAAATTAAGTTTTTATATGTCTTTCCTTGATAGCTCTTACATTGATGCAAAATACATGCATACATGTTTACATGCAGAAGATATTCATTGTATTATAAACAGGGAAATTTATAAATATTGAAAAATATGTCAAATTTATAACAATTTTCAATATGTGACATAAACAATTATACTATGTTATATGAAAGAAAATATATAAACAGATGTGTACATATTTGTAAGGTATATAGTTTAATTTTGAATAATTGTGAAATGATATACTTTTGAAATATCACTACCTGTTCCTAATATGTTTAAAGGTAGTAGGGATTATTAGGTGTGCTATTAATGTTAAGCAAAAGTAATGTGCTTATTTTTCTTTTATTATTGCCATTATCAGATTTATTATATCAGTATTTGGCTAAATATTTGTACACATTTTAATAGCAATTATTTTGGCACCATTTTACAACATATTTATGTAAGTATATCTATTTAATACTTTCCTTTCTTATAAATGAAATTTATGTTTTTGTAATTTTATATCGCAGCTACTAAAAGCACTTCAAGTTTTTAGTTCTTACATATTACATTTCTGTCGATAGGAATTATATAAGGCACTGATTATATGCAACACTGGTACACGTTGCCTTTGTGCAATAGGACTGAATGGTTTTGTGTCCTGAATAGCTGTTACTTCAAAAAAAAAAGGAGCAAAAATAGTTTCTAAAATTCTGATAAGTATTTCAATCACAAAAAGATTACTTAATAATTTAATCTATTTATATACATTTTATACATTCACACACACATGCATACACACAGATACATACAATCATCCAACATTAATATTCATTCAGTTTTAAATTGTAACAAATAATATAGAAATCTAATAATAATAAATATACCATTTTGAAATGAGGACATTACGGTGAGTATAAATAAGCTTGTGATATACGTGTATGTGTAACTGCAATACTTCGTATAAATAAATTCAATAATTTACAGTATTGATAATGTTGAGTTCTTTTTACAACTAAAGTGAGACAGATCTTAAAGACTGACGATTTAAGATGTAACTTCTAACTATAACTGCTACAGCAAAAGTAGCTTTCTGTAAATATACAATTTTCGCTGCCGTACATTTTTTCTTTTTAAATTGCATCTGATATTTTAAAAAAAATTTTCAACGCTAATTTTAGACAGCTGCCTGAATATAGGAGTTTCAGCTTTGCTCGTAACGGTATTACTTAAATACCTGTTGCTGATGAAGTTGTTGCTGTTGCATTTGATGTTGTTGTAGATGTTGCAACTGTTGTTGTTGTTGTTGGAGTTGCTGCTGATGCTGTAATATTTGCTGTTGTTGTTGCATCGTTGCATTTCCACCTCCATTGGCACTTTGTTGATTCTGTCCAGTTTGAGTACCATTTGGTAAACCTACAGTGATTAAAATTATTTACTATATTATCATTCCTTAACATTTTTTTATGATTCTTACCATTAGGTGCTGGACCTTGAGCTGGAGACTTTGCCCAACCTTGTAGATCTGCTAATAAATTCTGCCATACTGTAATTTTGTCATAATGCCTTTTTATGAGATCTTCTTTACGTGCTAATTCTACTCTAAGATCATTGATATCTTCTTTTACTACTAATTCTGGTTTCAAAGCAGACAACAAAAATCGTTTCTGCAGAAAGAAAGCTTCCATCTGTCTTGCTAGATCTATAAATCTTAGCGTGACCTGTTCAACTTCACTACGTGCTTCTTCTTTATCCACAGTCAAACCACCTGACACTCCAATTCCATTGTTTCCTAACCCTTCGTCTTTCGTTATTAATATACTCAAACATTGCTGCAAAGTGTGTTTTATATTAAAACAAAACGAATGAAAGAAAAAACAAGTCTATAATTTTGCCAAAATATCGTTTAAAAAAGTTATGTTAATAGATATTTCTTATATTATACCTGAAATGCTTCCTCAAATTCGTCGATGAGATTACCGTTACCATTAGTGGGTGTCGCCATTATACTCGTAGTACTTATATATAAATATAATTTATTGTTAATTATAATTAATTTATTTTTAGGATACGTCCATTATAAATATTTGAAATATGTACAATTAAGAAGTCCGCGATTGATATGCACACGTGTCAAGAAAATAAATATAATAATAGAATTCCATGATTAAATAAAATGTCACACACAACTGTTAATAAATATTACATTCGGCACAGGAAGTTCTTGATAATTTTTTTAACTTTAAGTCGAAATAGTAAGAGTAACGAAACATGTTACTAAATTTGTCGATCACACATTTGATGCACTTATTTACTATGTATTTACATCTACCACGTTAGTCAAAGCAGGTCAAAGTAACATTTCAAGTACGCGATAATCGATATATCTCGATTTCGATCACCAGTAATTTCATTACATATTACATTTTTCACGTTTCTATAGATATTTTATTGGCTATCAAATTTATAATATCGATTATGTATAAATTTAGTTGAAAAATACAAGCAATAAAAACGTATTTGTATATATAAATGATATTACACACACAAAAATTTATGAATGACTCATTTTTTAATTAATAAAAAATTGTATGTTTAACAGTTTTTGTTAAATACGAAATTTTGGTGATTACACATTGCGTTATTAAAAAATAATTATCACTATTATTATTATTTACATGTGTGTAGTAGTTATACATTATATTAGATATCAATATTTTACAACAAATTGTTATAAAAAATTGTATATGATAAACTTTAGAAACGTATTAGGTCAGATTCTTCAAACTCTATTAGATCTGGCATATCAGGTTCTGGAGGTCTAATGTACCATGGGTCTTCCAATTCCCATAAGTCAGGATGTAAATGTTCTCTACCTGGTGGTGGTCCACATTGTGGGCAAGGTGGATAAGTTTGAACGTCAAAGAATTTTTCTAATTGTTCTGGATCAAAGGGTTCATATTGATAAGGTCTTTGTTGTCTAGGAACAGGAGAAGTTTGAGCTTTTATTCTAGATGGACGAGGCATAGCTAAGCCACCTTCATCTTCTTCCCAAGAGATATCTCTCTCTTGGTAAATTTCTTCTTCAAAAGGAATATCTAAATCTAATTCATCTGACATATGTTCTGCTGCTGCTATTCTTTCAAATTCTTCTTCCATTCTTTTAGCTGCTTCTCTTGCTTCCATGTCAGCTTTAAATTTTTGCATATACTCACGTGCAGCCATAACATCTGGATGATCAATAGTATATTCAACGTCCTCTAACTCAGGGACTCTATATAAACACCATTATTAGGTGTAATAGTTATAAGAATTTTATTTAACTGTGCTCTATTTGAAATATTACCGCATAATTCTTTTTTGGGGAGTGGGTTGATGCAGAGGGGATATACGAGCAGAATCAGGAACAGTGGTGGGACGACCTTCATCTTCAAGATGAAGAGCATTTCCACCAACATTTGCAACTGCAATAACAAAATCTCTTCTAGCTTGTTGTAATTCTGTTAGTCTATTTTGTACCGCTGCGGATTCAACAGCATCTTGCTCATCAAGAGTTTCACTATCAATGATAAAATATGTCATGTTATCATTACCAAACGGAAAAGATTTTTATGAAATCACCTGATCACTTGAATCGAACGATTAGCCACTTGTGATACTATTTTTGATTCAGGATCCACAGGTGGTTGTGATATATTAACAATGGTAGTACGATCTTCACTCATTATTCCAGGAGGTATCACAATATTACTAATTATTCCTTCACCAATTGGATCAGCTTGAATTATATCAGCATTCATCATTTTAGCTAATTCAGTAGTTTTTCTAGGTAGAGCTTTTGCAGGTAATCTCGGTGTTCTTGGAGTTTTTCTGGGAGAAGGTAAACGACTGGCTACAGCTTCAAATTCTCTTCTAGGTGGTGAAACTCCTCTTCGAGGAGTTGTAGCTGGTGTTATGTGTGGAGTCTTTCTAGCTGGTGTTCTTTCCTTGCCCATCCTAATTTGAAGTAATTTTATACATGGTAATTTTATACATTAAAACCATGGTAATGGAAATTGCAGAATTAGTCAATTTATTTTTTGTTATATTATTTAATATTTTATGAATTATTTTATGAAGTATTGGATAGGAAAAACATAATTCAAATTAAAAGAGAGAGGAACTTGCTATCCATCTGACAAATATCATGTTGTTTGTTACAATCAAATTTAACTATCATCGCGACCTGGCATCACCTCCTATTGGTGCAGGTGTCCTTTTTGGTATTCGAACTGATGTAACTGATTCTTGCTTACGTTCATATTCTTCTTTAAATTTCTCAGCATGTTTTACTCTAGCTAGCATTGCTTTAGTCATTCCTGGTTTACTGAAGTCTACTTTTTTTGGCTCAGGTCTAACCATCCTCCTGCGTACTTTGAATGGGTCTCTTTGGTGTCTGGATGCTGCATCTTCCCTTAGTTCAATATCTCTTACAAGTGATGCAGTTCTGGCCTGACGAAGTTGTTCAGTTTTTGTTAACTGAGGCCGTCGACTCATTTTCTCCTTTATAAATTAAAGGTAAAAAATATTAAATATTAGTATTAATATCACATAACTAGTTTTTGTACAACGAAAAACACAGAAAAAAATTTCCGTTAGGATACGCTCTATGTAATAACCTGTTCAACAATTTATTTCCTTCTGTTAATAAATATTACTTTGATTGATATTTTAAAAAGAGCTTTTTTACATCTTCATACTATCAAGTGTCTTGTAAAACTAGTAATCGTGGTTTATTACGATGCGATTAAAAATTGTCACATATTCAATGTCGATTAATTTAATTGTTTATTAATTACTAAAATTTTTACTATTAATTGGTCAGGACGTCACATAATTTGGCAGGTAGGATAAAAGTTCGTAATAAGAATTGCTTTTGTTTTTTATAGTATATACCTGTTGTCTAAAAAAACTAAAACTTTTACAAAATACAAAATAATACATATTCGTCTGTGATAATACATAAGAAATAAAAAATAAACTTATCGGAATATGAAGGAATAGAAAAAATTGAAATAATCTATTTCGTAAGGCAATACTAAATTTTTTATGTACACATACACATATATTTTTATTTAATATCTTGTACATTATATAAATGTATTGCTATATTATATATATATATAGATAACCATGGATTAACTAATATAAATAATAAAAGCTTTAAATAAAATATAGTAATTGAAGAATAATTGAAGTATTGCCTTTTGAAATATTTGATTTAAATTAATCTAATCGATTGTTGTGGAATTTTCGATATCTTTAGTCGACATGAATCGATATGCAGTCGATATGTTAGAAACGTAAGTCCACATGTATATCAATTGAAATTTTTGTTGAAGTTATTTCATCTTCTTTAATAATGCCAACTAGGGCAGAACGCCCTAATTTGATACCTTTTCAGGATACTCAGTATAGTTGGACGGATGATTTGCCAGTATGTAAACAATCTGGTGAGTAAAAATTCAATAACATAACCTAGAAACGATCTTGTTTAATGTTTATACCTTTCAAATATTTTATTAGGTGTAGGATTTTCTACGAATCAAATTTATCGTGAGGATGGGTATAGACAGGAGGAACATCCATTTGAAGATCGTAGCTTTCATTGTCGCTATGACGATTCAACGTTCCTTTATGGAGTATTTGATGGGCATGAAGGCACAAAAGTCGCAAATTTTGCTATGCAGCGAATGGCTGCAGAGATTTTACTTGGACAATTGAATGGTAAATCAACAGATGAAGAAGTTAAAGAAGTTCTTAGGTAATAAAGTAAAGTACAGCTTAAAGTATTAAGTAATGAAAATTGTAAATTATGGCTATTACATTTTTTTAAGAAAAGTAAAATTGTGCATCATATTAATATAGACAGGCGTTTATAGCTGTGGAAAGAGGATATTTAGATTCTATTGGAGACCTTTTGGCTGAACGGACCAGTTTGCAATTTGATATACCCGACGGATTGAACTCCTATGAAACTTATCAAAAATTCCCGCATTTGGTTGGTTAAGTATATTGTATTATACGAATTTTGAAAATATCAAATATTGTTTACATCTTAAGATTTCATTAGGTTGATAAGTTGAATGCTTTAAACTGTGAGCTATCAGCAGGAACTAGTGCAGTTGTAGCTCTTATATATCGTGGAAAATTATATGTTGCTAATGTTGGCGATAGTAGAGCTTTATTATGCAAAACAGATGCTAATCAAGTCTTAAGAGTTGTACAACTAAGTGTAGATCATGACTTAAGGAATGAAGATGAATTGTTAAGATTATCTCATTTAGAATTGGATATTGATTCTATAAGGCAAGGTAATTTTTAAAAATCATATTTAATTTCAGTATAATTCTTCAATTTTTGAGGTATTTAATAATAATTTATATTAAAGGATCTCGTATTGGAAATCAGGAAACTACACGTTGTCTTGGGAACTATCTTGTCAAAGGGGGGTACAGAGAATTTGAAGAATTAGCATCTGCCACAGCAGAACCTGTCATTGCAGAACCAGAAATTCATGGTGGCATAGAACTCGATGACTCCTGCAAATTTTTATTGCTTATGTCTCGTGGTCTATATAAATCATTAGAAGAAGTAACTGGAGTTGATCAAGTTAATATAAAATTAATTAATTTTGCAGTTCAAGAGGTGTGAAATAATTATTGATCATACATACAGTAATGTATTCTTATTCTCATAAAATAAATTTTAGTTTCAGGCACAGTCCACTTTAACAGGAGTTGCTCAAGCTGTTGTAGATAAAGTTGTAAGAATTCATCATGACATTAATATGAGTAATTTACAAAGTACAGTAACAACTGGTAAACGAGATGATATAACTCTTCTCGTACGGAATTTTAATTTCCCGCTTCCTCATGCATTGAAAAGTCCAACTAATCAATCAGTCAGATTTAACCCAATTGTAGAATCTGCTCAGATTACAACTATGCCGGAGAACGATTATTCAAGTACAAGCATTACAGAAGAAAATTCCGATTTTTCAACAACTGAAACTTCATCAACATCAGATATGTATCCTTCTGGTGCAAAATCAGCAAATAAAAACACTAGAATTAAGCCTTATGTTAATTTTTCCGAATACTATGAAAATGTTGAAAAGAGACGGCGAGAAGGAACATTACCAGAAGGTATCAATTTTTGAGAAATATTAAGTGTGCACTATATCTATATAAGTTAAAAAATTACATCTGTATGTATATATATATATATATATATACGTAAATATTACTTTGTCTTTTAAATAAGAATTAGAAATAAATAAATTATTTATTCAAATTGTATGTGTATAACGAGTGATTCGTAAAAACAAATTTCATTTTTTTTCTATGCAAAACGGACATTCACGCAAAAATTTTGTAACACAAACATTAAGGTAAAAAACCTTTTTCATGTGCAATGAGCGTTAAATGGTGTTACAAAATTTTATAAGCTAATTTGTACATATAAATTATAAATATTTCGTCGGATTAGATTTAAGTCTTTCAAATGCAGCTTTTTCGAGACATTCTCTATGATCAGGATGAGCAATTTGAATCAATGCATTTGCTCTTTGACGTAATGTTTTACCAAAAAGATTTGCTATACCATGCTCAGTAACTATGTAGTGTGCATGTGCTCTTGTTACCACGATACCACCTCCTATGAAACAGATTTCGATCGTATTTACATGATGATGATATGACTTTTTTGTATTTACAAACTATTATATTAAGCATTCATTTTAACCGAAATAAATGATTGTTTTTCATAAATGGTTGATATAAAATTCGTTTTCATACCAAGTTTGATCACTGGCTGAATTTTACTTTCTCCTTTACTTGTTACTGAAGGGAACGCGATTATAGCTTTGCCTCGACCATCCTGGCCCAATGCCGCACCTCGAGTAAAATCAAGTTGACCACCAAATCCAGAGTACATTTTACAACCTAAACTATCTGAACATATTTGACCAGTAATATCCATTTCTATACAAGAATTAATAGCTGTCATTTTCGGTTGTTGTAATATTACTCGAGGATCGTTTACATAATTAATTGCAAGCATTTCTACATAAACGCATAAATACTTTGTTATTTGCAGAATTAAGAAATTTGTATATACTAATAATTTAAAAAAATGACGAATGTACGCACCTACAAATGGATTGTTATGTAAAAAGTCGTATACTCTTTTCGTACCAATTGCCAAAGAACTGACTGTACGTCCTCTATGCTTTATTTTCATTTTGTTTGAAATATTCCCTCGTTCTGCTAAATCTACCATTGTATCGCCAAGTATTTCTGTATGGACTCCCAAGTCTTTATGATTACCAAGAGAACAGAGAACAGCATCAGGTATGTTACCAATCCCAAGTTGTAAGGTTGCTCCATCATCTACTAGCCTTTGTGCAATTATCTTGCCAATTTCTTGCTCAATCTCATTTGGTGGAGTACTAGCTACGCATGGTAAAGGACAGTCATATTTCACAGCCCAATCAATATGACTAGAATGAATAGCAGTATCCCCAAATGATCTTGGCATATGTTCGTTAACTTGAGCTGAATAAAGAAAAAATAAATTTTTATTGTTATTCAAATGTAGCAGTTACCTATTGCCAAATGCTTACTAACCAACAATAACTTTGGCTGAACTAATCGCAGCACGCGTACAATCCACGCTTACGCCTAAAGAACAAAAACCACGAGCATCTGGGACACTGACTTGAATTAATGCAACATCTGGAACAATTCTCTTCTCGTAAAAAAGTTTTGGTACTTCGTGAAGAAATATTGGAATATAATCTGCTCTTCCTTCATTAACAGCCTCTCTAAGATTAGCACCGATGTAAAAGCTTACAGATCTAAAATGTTCTGAAAGATAATTATACTTTTATGAACATAATAAAGCGTAGCGATTATGTATAATATTTTAAGTTATAAAATATTGTACTCTCAAATTCAGGACTTCCAAATGGTGCATCACCCTCGAGACCCATATGAATTAATCGTACTCCACGTAAATTATTACAAACACCATGTTCAGTCATAGCACGTATTAATTCATTAGGCGTTGCTGCACCTCCTTGTATAAAAACAAGATGCTCTGAAATAACATGAATTTAGTGTATGTCTAGTCATAAAATAATATTTATATAAACCTGTTTAAGTATGGAAAAAAGATTATCATACAATATAAAATACCTGAATTGATAATTTTCACTGCATCTTCTACGCAAACCCATCGAGGACATCGTTTTAACGGTTGTAAGGGTTCTCGTATATGCCTCACACCGCACATATTAAAGGGTTTTGTCGGTAAAATTTTGCTAAATGTTGACTCCAAATTTCGACGAAAATTAAGTCCAAACATTTTGATAAAAAAAATATGCGAGGCGTCAAAAAATATATAAACGGTTAAAATTTGCTAAAGCCTGTTGATGCAATAGAGTATATACGTCAATTACGTCGAAATTTGGATGACACATAATCTAAAGAATTTCTTTAATCTTAAATGTCAGTTTACGTCAAATCACATTAGATCCGTTACCATCTCCACGATTAGTATTTGAATGTCGGATTTATCGGTATTCGATTTTTCAATTTTCTCGATATACATTTAAACAAACATTTTCATTTTATGCTTTATTCAGTACAGATGGGAATAATTACAACGAAATAATATGTATTCTATATTTATTTTTAATTTATTGTTTCAAATGTTATGTACTCTCAATTACAATAACGTTAGTTTACACAGGAACGTCTTCAAATTTCGTGTAAAAATTATTCCTTATTATTATATACTGTCTTGGTTATCACCGACCACATTTCGATTGTACTTTTAATGTTAAATACCCGTTTAACGTAAAAACTTTTTTATTCCTATTTCTTAGGCAAATATGTCTTATTAGTCTAAAATGAAAGTCTTTACATAAATATTCGAAATGCAATTCGCTATAACGTGATGTTGAAACTCTATTTTTGATACTTCTTTTCTTAAGTTCATTTTACCGTTCTTTTAACAAGATGACATAAATTTAAAAAATCATGATACAATTTATCATAGCTTTCCTCAATGCATACAAATGTTTATGAGAAACAACTATCACGAAATGCTATTAAAAAAAATCCTTTGAATATTGTTTTCAATCTGCTTATGGCGCTGGCATCACTTTTAAACGTGCAAATGCCGCTTTTTCTAACGCTTCTCTGTGATCGGGGTGGGCGATTTGAATTAGTTCATATGATCGTTGTTGAAGGCTTTTACCGAATAAACTAGCAATTCCGTATTCGGTGACCACGTATCGTGCAACTGCTCTGTTTGTAACAACACCAGCACCTTACAACGAACAACAAAAGTACAGGTCTTGAACGAAACAAGAATACTTGATAATAATAATTACATACCTGACTTTAAGACGGGCTGAATTTTACTTTCACCTTTCGAGGTAACTGATTGTAATGCAATGATAGGCTTTCCTTGACGGTCTTCGCTAAGAGCGGCACCCATAATGAAATCTAATTGTCCTCCAAATCCAGAATACATCCTAGTTCCAATGCTATCGGAGCAAATTTGACCAGTAATATCAACTTCTATACATGAATTAATAGCCGTCATATTCGGTTGTTTGGCTATTATTTTTGGATCATTCACGTAATCCACTACCAACATTTCTATAAAATCCATCAAGTAATATGTTTGTCTACAAAACGAAGACAGTATAAAATATACCTACCTATAAAAGGATTATCGTTCATAAAATCGTACAACTTCTCTGATCCAACACAGAACGAACCGACGATTCTACCTTTGTGCATTTTTTTTCGATTATTCGTTATACATCCCTTTTTTACCAATTCTACTACACCATCGCTAAACATTTCACTATGAATTCCAAGATTCTGGTGATTCGTCAGAAGCGACAGAACCGCGTCTGGTATGCTTCCAATACCCATTTGCAATGTGGCTCCGTCTACTACTAAATTTTCGGCGATATATTTACCGATTTGTTGTTCCTCTTTCGACGGCGGCTTCACGGGATGCACCGGAAGTGGTTTGTGATGCTCCACAGCGAAATCCAAATGACTGACATGAATCAAAGCATCGCCAAATGTTCTTGGCATATATTTGTTCACTAAAGCTGTTAATAACAAAGAAGAGAAATTAATCATAAGACAATTCTAGTATGTCGAGCGAGTTTGAGAAGATTCGAAAATTTACCTACGATGCGTGTAGAATTGCTCACAGCAGATCGTACGCAATCTACGCTAGTACCAAGTGAGCAGTATCCATGGCGATCAGGTGGAGTAACGTGGATAAGGGCAATATCTGGTTTTATATATCCTTCATTAAATACTCGTGGGATCTCATGCAAGAAAATTGGAATGCAGTCGGCGTGACCCGTTTGAACAGCTGATCTCACGTTGCCTCCAATGAAGAAGCTGATGGATCTGAAATGTTCTGCATACAAAGCGCCATAATATGTAATCAGATATTCTTATCAATATGACATTTGTTTCGATTCGTTATATTGGTTTGAATAACGCGAAAGAAATCATAATATCACCTACTTGCATTTTCTGGCTTAGCGAACGATGCCTCACCCTCAAGATGCATGTGAAACAATCGTACATTTCTCACGTCACATCGGACACCATACTCAGTTATCGCCCTTAATAGTTCAGTAGGTGTAGCTGCTGCACCTTGGACAAATACGAGTTGATCTGAAAAATATAAAGAGGCTGTATAGAGCCTGCTTGGACTTGGAGTAGTAAACACTTCTAATTCAGTCGCTGCTAAGAACATACATACATATGTATAAATGTGCATACACGACGTATTCTATTTTAATGTTCTATGCACTATAGAATACAGTTCTATAGTACTATGTACTATGAATATCTATAGGTGTAAATAATAACATTTATTGTAGTATTTTAAAGATGACAGTCGTTTATAAATGATTTATCTAGCATTCCTCCGTCTTGAGAAAAGAGAAGTAGATGTTCCATATCTAACTAAATTAAATCTGATAAGCCTTTTTTATTGTTTGTTTAATGTATACTCGAATGGTTATAGTTATTCCGATAAAAATTTACTATCGTTGTAATTTATGTAAATTGAATGTCATATGGGCTTGTTATGTACGTATATTTTGATTATGTAATGACTTCCGGGTTATAAATAGGAAAATGTTATATCTTAATAGCAATGATATTGATAAGTATTTTTCAAATTTTGAGAATACAATTTTTTATTCTACGCAATTCATAGATAATGAAGATTTTATAAATGAAAACTAGATCCGCAGATAGATGAAATTTGAACTATGTGTGATTACGCGCTTCATCAAAACTAATAACGTTCGCCGATCAAAACGCATATTTGCTTAATGAGTATGCGTGTCGAGGTCATCATTTTATATGATGTTCTATACTTGACAATTGTAACTCTATAAACAAGCGTATTAACTATTAATATTAACAAGCTACATATGATATGTATATGGTATTATATATACAGTGGTTAAAGATATTTGCACATACCCTTTGCTTTCAATGACGCGTTTTTTTATCAGATTCTTCACTTTATTTCCATAATATCAAATTTTTAGTCACATGAACGTATGTAAATGCTATAATAAATGCAATGAATAAATTATTTTTTATAATTGCTGCATAAAGTTCTTGTAAAGGTAAATAAGGATAACAGGAAATGTCGGATAAGAAATTATGTCGAAGTGCAAATGCAATTTTACAGAGAAATTCCAGCTTTAGAACTACATTATGAATTATCGAGAAAACAACAGAAGTTAAATAATGATAATGAAGTTATATTCTCATTATTCTAACTATAGATCGAATTAATTTTAAGTGATAAAAGTTATTGACTAACTACCGCTAATATAGCAAAAATGCCTATAAGTTATTCAATTTTAAGTTATAATAATAATGTTTAAATAATAAAGATCTCATTATTGTAACATATTTTCGTGTATTACATTTCAATTTTATTTCGTACAATATCTGAATTACATAAATATCCGCAGTCTACGTGTAACATATACATATGTACATATGTATGTAGTATATACATCAGTATAAAGATCATGTTTTTCATTTTTCATACTGTAATTTTGACGATGTTCTATAAAATAATAAAAGTGTCAATGTGAGAATGTTTAATTACAATCGATCGATCAATCGATAGAGTCGTTGAAAATTTCTGATCGGTAACGAATGTGTGACGTGAGCTCTGTCTCTTTCTATCTCTCTCCCTATATATACTGACAGCTATCAAATACGTCAGTATTAATCTGTCTTAGATGACCCTTGAAACGCTGGTATGAAGCGTTCGTTGAAGAGTTCGTAAATGAAACATTCATTTAAAATTTTAACTTGTACGTAAGAGTCTCAAACATAACAAATATATTATCTTTTTATATTAAGATGGTATAATTTGAGCATAAACAACCTTCTGGAAAAAGGACTGAATTTAAAAAATAATATTTACAGTTAATTTTTATGTATTGATAATTTGGTGTTGTAAATCTTGTAATCCATTATAAAAATAATATTTTGAAGAAATGTTTTATATACAAACATGAATATGAGAACCAATAAGAGCATAAGAGTAATAGATTATTAAAGTTGATGTGTTATTTAGATGTAAGATAATGTTTACATTTATAACCTGATAAAACAAGTGTAAAATCATTAGTAATGTGAAAGATCTCAGATGATAAGAATAAAGCTCGACGCAATTTGATATAAATTATTATTTACTTAAACAAAAAGATAAGATTAAGATCAGTATTGAAAATTTGCTTTGACATTTACTCTTCTTCGGAAACAAATATATAAATCTGAAAAATACATTCTTTTTTTTATAGATAGGATAAGCGAATAATTATGTCAAAAAATCGTTGACATCTGGATTTACTCTTATAATATTTTGAGGTTAGTTTTCGAAAAATACAATTTTTTCATTAAACAGTATGGCTTTAAAAAGGGAATTAAATAATGAAACAAAATATCTAATGTATTAACGTACACGTAATGTATTACGAGGAATAATAATTACCAGAATCTAATTCTGCTTTCTCGATCGCTTCATCGGCAGTTTTGAGCCAGCACGGTTCCTTGTCTAATATTGGCATAGAGGGTTCGTTCACGTACGTAAAATAGGTCTTCTTCGATGTTTGGAAACAGCACAGACGAGACGTGGTCGTCATTGTTTTAAGAGTTTTAGATAGATTGACTATTCGTTTAAGAGCCGCCATGGTTCAGTATAGTATTTTCCTGTCAGTGAACCACGAGTACACAGTGTCGATTGGGACGACGATAAAAACTTATTTCTATAGATCGATTATACAATGATATACAAAATTTGAGTACTTAAAAAAAGATAATGTTAAGAAATCTTTTAGAACATCAGCCTAAACGAATCAACCTTTTTACATTGACGTATATATCCTCGAACCAGCCGCCACCGTTTCTCACTGCACACTCGCACTTTCTCGGCGCGAAATTATTGCTGTCAGGTCCGCAACTAAAAGCAGTACCATTATCTATACATAATGAATTGGGTCAAGGCTAGAAATGCAAAAATTTTATAACATCTTGTCTAATTAAAAATGGACACTATATTTTTTATCAAAATACATGAAAAAATTTTAAATAACATGTCTGTAACAATTTTTTTCTGTCAGATGGTTTTATGGATTTTATATTTATAATACTTATTGAAATGTATTTGTTAAAATGTTACTCATTTGAAAAATTGAGGGATATAAATGAAAGATCCAGGATTAAAATAAGTAAGAAAAATGTATATAAGACTCTTTCTGCCTCTCTTTAATACTATTCTTTCTGAGATGAATTATTAAATATTAAGGCTTCTATTAAAGTATTCATAATTGAATAAACCGCTATAACGTGTAGCAAATAGTACATAATCCAAAGATTGTACATATATTTAATAAAAGTTTACGATCTTTCTTCACAAATATCGCTTAATATTTTTTTTATGGTACATTTATTTATAACACATATTTTTACAAGTTTTGTTGTTAATAAATATTCACTGAATTACTTAGTATAAGCCACGTGATCGCACGTGCCATTGCTTCTATCTTTGTCAGATACTTGCTACTTATTATATCTAGCAATTTATCAAAGTAAAATTCATTTAATTGGAAACTTTTTCATTTAAAAGTCGTCGTAATTAATAAAAAATTTGTTCTTTACTCGTGTTGATGTATTTGGTTAATTTTAGAGAAAATATTGGTAACATTTTAGTTAGTTTAGATAGGATTTTTGAAGTTATCCCCACCCTCAATATTTAGTCCGTCTTCCTTCATCGAAATAGTAGCAGCAGTACCTTCTGCTGTTTGACCGACGTAACATACCAAGAAAATTCACTCGTCAAAATGTATTCGAAAAGTATTGGAGAACGTCAAGCCACTAAGGAACATGTTTTAGCTATTTCAAGAGATTTTATTTCACAGCCACGGCTTAGTAAGTAAATACGTTCATTTTACTAAAATCCAGAAATAGAAAATTTCGCAAAGCGTAAAGTGTTCGCGTAAACTGGGCGTAGCAGCAGATCGATTTGCCAGTAGTCAGCTGATTCTGAATATGTTTGCTTTTTAATTACAATAAATGAGAAAAAATGATTCAGGTGCATAAGAATATTTTGAATGACCATGTATTTAACTTTAGTAGATTAATTCAAAATTGAAACAAGTTCTTTATGCGTGTCGAGATATGTATCATGTGACTATACATATAAGCACAGACATAATAATTCAACAAAATTTTTGTATAATACATATCAACTTTATACGAAATATACATTTGTTTAAATCAGATTTCATACTGAACACTAGAATTTTCATTGTATTTAAAATATATATGTGAAGTATATTAAATTAAAAAAATAAAAAGTTCCTTTTTTATTTTTATAGCATACAAAACTGTGTCAGGTGTAAATGGGCCACTGGTAATATTGGATGAAGTTAAATTCCCAAAGTTTGCAGAAATTGTTCAATTGAAGCTTGCTGATGGATCCTTGAGATCTGGTCAAGTATTGGAAGTATCTGGGTCTAAAGCTGTTGTTCAAGTATTCGAGGGAACTTCTGGCATTGATGCAAAAAATACTCATTGTGAATTTACTGGTGACACTCTTCGGACCCCTGTGTCCGAAGATATGCTGGGCCGTGTCTTTAATGGATCTGGAAAACCAATTGACAAAGGCCCTCCTATTCTTGCGGAAGATTTCTTGGACATTGAAGGTCAACCAATTAATCCATGGTCACGCATCTATCCTAAAGAAATGATTCAAACTGGCATCTCTGCTATTGATGTTATGAATTCTATTGCTCGTGGACAGAAGATCCCTATTTTTTCTGCTGCAGGTTTACCACACAATGAGGTATTTAAATTTATTTAATACTATATATTTATTACTATATAATTATACACTATGTAAATGTAGTTACTATATGTATGCAGTTATTATAACTGATGTAATTGTACTTTATACAGATTGCTGCACAAATTTGTCGTCAAGCTGGTCTTGTAAAATTACCTGGAAAGTCAGTTTTAGACTCTCATGAAGACAACTTTGCTATTGTATTTGCTGCTATGGGTGTGAACATGGAAACTGCTCGTTTCTTCAAGCAAGATTTCGAAGAGAATGGTTCTATGGAGAATGTATGCCTCTTCTTGAATTTGGCTAATGATCCTACCATTGAAAGAATCATTACTCCACGCCTGGCTCTGACTGCAGCTGAATTTTTGGCTTATCAATGCGAAAAACACGTTTTAGTCATACTTACTGATATGTCCTCTTATGCCGAGGCTCTACGAGAAGTATCAGCTGCTCGTGAAGAAGTTCCGGGACGACGTGGTTTCCCCGGTTACATGTATACTGATCTAGCAACTATATATGAACGAGCTGGTAGAGTAGAAGGTCGTAATGGTTCCATTACTCAGATTCCAATTCTAACTATGCCGAACGATGATATTACTCATCCTATTCCTGATTTAACTGGATATATTACTGAGGGACAAATATATGTTGATCGCCAACTTCATAATAGACAAATTTATCCACCTGTTAATGTACTTCCTTCATTGTCTCGTCTTATGAAATCCGCTATTGGTGAAGGCTGGACGCGAAAAGATCACTCTGACGTGTCTAATCAATTGGTAAGTTTTATAACCTACATATGGTTTTTAGTAAATAAAAATATTAATTTTTAAAAATAATTTTATTTTAGTATGCATGTTATGCCATTGGAAAAGATGTACAAGCTATGAAAGCTGTTGTTGGTGAAGAAGCTTTAACACCAGATGATTTACTATATTTAGAATTCCTTTCAAAATTCGAGAAGAACTTCATTTCTCAGGGAAGTTACGAAAATCGTACAGTCTTTGAATCACTGGATATTGGTTGGCAATTATTACGTATCTTCCCTAAGGAGATGCTGAAACGAATTCCTACTAACATTCTTGCTGAATTTTATCCAAGAGACTCGCGTCATTAATTTCTACTATGATTAAACTTTTTCTTTTTTAAATTCCATAGAAAAAGTTGGAAATGAAAAAGATGGAAAAAGGTCTGACCTTTTTATAATTGAATCGAAAAAGAATTAAGTATTTATAAAATTTCGAAAACGCATATTGTTAAAATTACAGTATTTTGTTAATCAAATCTCAAATAAAATTTAAATTAGTATGTTTTGATAAATTAAATGGCTGGACAATAATGATAAACACGTATTAGTACAGAACTTAAATCTAAAAGGTCAGAACCCCGTTGTACGATTTAACGTTAACTCTTTATCGTTGAAATCAAATTTTGACAATGTATTGTGTTTTGTGCGAATAATCACTTATGAGAAGTGATTGTGTAAAGTGTAATATATTATTCAGTATTAACATAGAAAAAGAAATATGATTGTATAACACTTTATATTTTTCGGTCCTACATTCCAATATCAAGTTGTCATCTGTAGAAATGTTATTACTCAATTAAAAGAAATAAATATTAAATGTTATTTAATGTTGATCGAAATATTCAATCTTTTGTGCACAAGGTTTGTTTAGTTCACACTTTACAAGTATCTTTGTTATTTTAAGATTGTATAAAATACATAGTATACTTATTTTAAATGGGTATATACAACAATATAAATATGCAAGTATATGCATTTGTTTATGTTATATGTAATTATCATATTCAATGCAAATACGTGTTAATAATATATAAGAATAGGATATGTATAAACAAGAATTTTTTATGTTAAGTACAAAACACATGTCCATGTTCAATATGTTTTTTATTATTTTACAAGAGAATAGAATGAATCAAGAAAACATGGTTGTAGTAACATCTTATAAACTATATATGTTCATTCTGTGCAAAACATCATGTTACATATTTTCAAAATCTGTGTAATGTTTCCTTTGATGAATTAAAAATATTATTTTATAATTAATGGTCAGGTTTTAGCTGCTAATTGATGAATTGCTAATTGAACACGAAGTTCTATACAGGCATCCTTTTCTTCTATGATACTGCGAATTAAAGTAGTCATCTTTTTCTAAAATACGGATAGATTACTAATTTAAAACCGAGAGAGTAAATTACAAATTTCTCGTAATTACCTCGAGTAACTGATTTTCTTTAACTAATTGAATCATAGCTGTCATCTCTGCTTCATTCGGCGAATGTACCCTTTCCTTTGGTTTTTTCTTTACTGGACCACGTTCCGTTAACATTTCCATTAAACGTTTAATTTCATTTCTTTCTTGATTTATTCGCGATTTTAGTAATGCTTGCATATTTAATAATTCTTCATAAATTAAACTCTCTCTCAATTTGTCAATAGCATTTTCAGGCTCAAGCTCTACTGCTGAAACTGAATAATATAATTAAAATAATAAATTATACACATTCTAAACTAATTTTAATCATCTACTGTACCATCTTCATTTATTCTAGATGAAGTATTTTCTTGTTCATTAAACTGTGATGCAAGTGTAGATGCCTCAGCAGAGTCAACAATATCCTTGTCATGTGTATAAACATTTCGTTCATTCTGAGTAATATTTGTATTTGTTGGTTCTTTATTGTCTTCTGAAATATGCGCCTTATTATTCTTTTTTAATGTTAAAGTAGATGTTGCTTGAACTTCTGATTTCACATGTTCTCCGTCTTCCTCTTCTGTTTTTGTTTTTTGTACATTTAATTCTACTACAGTTTCGTCATTTGATTTTACCTCTTCATCTAAACTTTTTTGCGCTGCACCTTCCATTTTTTGGACCGTTTTATATTTCCTCTAAAACGAATAAATAAAAATTTATATGCGATGTAATCATTTCGTCATATATACTTGTCTAAGTTAAAGAATAGTAAAATCGGACCTTTAATTGCGTTATCATACGTTGTACTTCCCATAATTGTTCCTCGCGCGATTTTGTAACAAAACCTGCGTTCATTTGCATGTGTATTTGCGAGAGTAACGACTCTTGTTTAGATAATTCAGCTGCTATACTTTCTACAGAGTCTGGAAGATTAACGCTACCGGATGAAAGTGGCGGCACATATTTTATTAATTGTACGTTTGGAAAAAGAGCTTTGCAATGAAATAACAAAGCTAATAATAGCCTATGACTCATTTGTAATACAGGACTTAAAGTCATTGAAATGGTTTGAGCATTCATTTTAGTTGTTTTTTCCTGTAATGCAGTTTTATGTAAGACAGATACATACAGATTTTATGCCCTAATTTTTTCTTTTTTTTTTTTCAACATACTCGTGCTGTAACATGATCTAAGTGTAATATGACCCACGCGAGAAGAATTTTATTACACTTAGGAAGCTGTTGAGTTAAGTGTATTAGTTGTGCTTCTCTTTGAGCAACATCTTTTGTAGACGCTGCTTGTTCAAATCTTGATATCATTTCACTGCTCTCTAGAACAGGCTCTGGTAGCTCCCTGTATTATCAAAATATTAGTTTTATATTTTTTTATTTTTAGATATTCGTTTACATTTAATATTGTGAAATACAAACCTAAGGAACAATATCAACAAGCTTGTAGCTACTGTAGGTTCAAATTCAGATAAATTTACTGGTTCTCTATGGCTGTATAATTTTTTTAAATACTGAACTTTTGATTTCACTCCTGGTACTTTATACAAACCCTCCACATTCATTCCATGTTCTTCTATAAAATCAATGCAGTCTCTTACAATTAAAGGTAGTTCCACTCCATCATGACAACGACTTCTTTCCACTGCTAAATGCAAGCTAACGCCAAATATTGGTTGCTCCTCTACATAGATGATCAAAGATTAGTGAAATTACTATCAGTTAAAGTTAGTTAAGGTTATTATCAAATAATTTCAAAGAATACATATATGTGTCTTACCTCCAATATCCAAGCCATCCTCCCCTGTGTGCTTTCCTTTTTTACGATCTTTTAATTTTTGTTTTGCTTTATCCTTTTCTTTCTCTTTACGTTTCTCTTTCTCTATATCTTTTTCATCTTTGTCCTTTTTCTTTTTGTCTTTTTCCTTTTCACCATCCTTTTCTTTACCCTCTTTTTCTCTGGATTTTTCACGTTTTTCTTTCTTTGATGGAAATTTGAAAGCCTTGGTCTTTTTTGATTTTGAAGGACTTCTGTGAGTTAAAGCATATGCTAATTCAAGTAATAAAGTAGTTGTATATAATATATGAGAAGGTACATTTACTTTATACATTATAAAATGCAATATTTAATTCTCTGTATCACTATCCATCACTTCTCTGTATGTATAGGACTAATACTTTCACAACAAAGTATATATTTATTATAGAGATAAAGACTAAAATAATCAACAGTATTAAATCGTAAATATTTGTGATAAGTTTGTTTTCCATTTCAGGATGATTATATTTAAAATGCTAACTAAGTAGACATATAAACAGTCCGATCAATATAACTAATTTTAGATTAGTATGAAGCTTAAGATATCAGTGCCAACAATATGTAAAATTAAAATAACTTGATGATACTAATTTATATCTCAATATCATTCATTACAAGGAACATTATGTAAATATGAAATCAATGGCTTAATGAGCATTTGTTTTCAGAGTTAAATAAACAAAACAACATATAGAAGTAAAATTAAGACAAATCAATTAATGTCTATAATTTGTAAATAACTTTGTAGAAAAACATTACTTTGTTTCCTGATCTTCATCAGGGGAACTTTCACCCTCTAAGGTGGCATATCCTCGATCCTTTCGATCTTTCTTTTCTTTCCGTTTACCACTAAGAAGTTCTTTTTTAGAATGTTTTTCATGTCCACCTTCATCACTAACTGGAAAATATATACATATGTACATATGACAACTAATTGTTCAAAATATAAATACAGTATTTTTAAGCACTTAATTAGAACATATTCGTTAATCAGGAAAAGAATTCGCCGTTTAACTAGCGAGCTTTATGACAGATGCATAACCTATCCATTAAAATAACTGTCATGCGAAGGAAATTAGATAATTCGATAAACGGTAATACGTACAATCGCTTTCGTTACTTTTTTTCGCTGATTCCGAAGCGTACAATCCAGGAAATTCTTTTTCTACATCTGGACTTTCGAAATCCATTCTCTAGTACTTACGATGTTATAACAGACTTAAAAATCTAAGCATCAAAGTATCGATTATTTCGTTCGAGCTCTTCTTTTCGATTGTACAAAAATTACTCGACCATTCAGATCGATTATTTAAATATGAATTTCTGCGAATATTTTTATTTTACTTTCTTCAATTCATTTCGTGTACTTCGGAAGGTAGCCACGGTTTAAAAACGTAACCATCGCCTTCTTTGTTAGCCATATAAGTAAAATATGCTTGTTTGAACGATACCGAAGGGAATTTTCCATACTCCATCGAATTCCACATCGATCGTGAATATAAAACGCGTTCTTTACGAACTCGACTATAGAATATAGCTTTTTTCAGTGCGATCTATAAACGAATAAAATATTTGATATATATAATGAAATTAAACACTTATTTGTATCTATACTGTGTTAAAGGGAACCTTTGTTTTTATTTCTTGCGCATCATCGTAAGTTAATTTTCCAAGCTGAATTTTTGTCATTTTCAACGATGGTACAGCAATTTTAGATTTAGCGGCTGCCATATCTAGCATGTTCCACATTTTAATACTATTGCGTATTGATTTGTCTAAAAAAACATTATAACAGAAAATTTTCATTCCTTGCTTTGAAGCTATGCCTTCGGACATTTGCAAGAAATATCCTTTACAAAAAAAAACTAGTGCAAATTATTGAAAAGTATAATACTAAAGAAGTACCCAAAACCACTGATTGTGAGTTCTTCTTCAGTAATGATTTGATCTCAATATTAGTTCCATTATTACTCAGTAATTCACTAATATGACCAGTAAGTAGTTTATTTCCAGTAGGAATGTTATTGGCCATTATTGGTTATTACTGACCAATACTAAGCTCTCAATAATACAATTATCAGAATGCAGTAATACACCACTTAGAATCAGTAATGTGTTACTAGCCAGTCAATAATATTCTTCTATAAAGATTTATGTATTATTGTATGAATATTATAATATAATATGCATATGGTACATTACGCGAGAATACTTTACTTACTTTTAGCTGCATCACTAAAACGGATCCCTTTTCTATACATCAACCAATATTGCAACTGTGGCATTAAAAAACACTTGGGTAGTTTTGCAAACAGAAATCCTTCTGCTGCCATTTTTTTTAATTCGATCTGGCCGCGTTTAAGAATTTTAGAAATTATAATATTTCATTCAAATAAATACAAAGTATAAAAAATAAAATTATATATTTACCTTCACTATAGCCATTAAATAACATTTAGGATCATCAGAATCTTCTTCAGTTTCTTTATCCCAAATATCTATATTCTCTACATTTAATTCAATAGAATCATTTTGAATATCGTCTCTAGTTTCTCTATGTACTTGTTTCTGAGGAACATTTATATATTTCTGATCTCTTCTTTCAATCTTGAAGTCTCTATCTCCTTTACGTGAACTCCTTACCTTATTTTCAAAAGGCTTTTGCCCTACCACATTTGTATCTTTATTTTCTTTATGTGAACTTCTTACTTTAGTTCCAGAGGATTTTTGCATTGGTAAATTTTTAATCTCTGTTTTAATTTGAGGATCATCAATATTTGATTTAATATGTCGAGCAGAATTTGTTAGTTTGTCTTTAATACTAGTAGGTTTTTGTAAATGAGATGCTATATAGCGACTGTTATCCTGTACAACTTGTTTGTCTTTTTCTGTATTTTCGTCATTTTCCATTTCAAGATATACACCACATTTTTCTTTGCAACTATGATCATCATGTATGTGATACGCTGATTGAGGAGCATAAATTTGGCGGAATGCTTCTTTCACAGCTTCTTGTCTGTATTTCTTTTCAGCAAATAAAATTTCTTCAGGTTTTGGCAATGGACCAGGAGTAATCTTCATAGGTGACCAATGTCGATGCAAACAAACACATGGTATTTCATGTTTGCTTGGTTCTGGTGTCTGAATAGGTGTAACCATATGGATGCCACTTACTATTTGTTTAGGAGGTAAATGGTCATAGTTTTCGGCAACTCCAGTTATACAATATTTAATGTCGTCTATGTATTCATCTTCTCTTGGAATTCTTTTTACATCTGATATCATTAATTTTGTATTTGGTATGAGTGGTTTCGAAATGTTAGCAATGTTCACATATGGTTGCTTTTTCAAGGACTTTAATCGTTTTTGACGCTCCTTCCATTTCACTTTCTCCTCCTTATGTTCGAGTATTTTTCTTTCATATTTACATTCACATACTGGTCGTTTCGTTTTAAGTTTTCGATATGATATAGGACAGCCAACTTTATTAAATTTGGTACATCTCAACCAACAAGGCAAACTGTCTCTGCATCGTGTGAAATAATCTATCAGGCCTACATCTTTAAGCGCCAGATTCCAGCGGTCTTTTGGTGGTTTCGCGGTTATTAATTTGTCTCTGGATTCAAGTTCTTTCAACAATTGAGCTTTTTCTTCATTTTCATCCATAGCTTGAATACCATATGTTTCTACGTATTCGTTACAACTGCAAGATTCTCTGTTTTTTGAAACTTCAGATATTTTCGGTCTACTATATTGATCGAGAAATTTAAGACTTCGGTTTTTACGTTGCGTAAGACACATATCATATGGAGATTCATAAAGATCATATTCGGGTACATATTCGTTGCTTCTACGAGGACTTGGTGGTGGAGTATAATAAATGACTCCATCAATAACTTGCATCTTTTTGTCTTCGTTTTTCTTTTTTCTTAATAATTTCTTTTCTTCGCCATTTTTTTTTCCACCTATAAGTCCTCCGATATTATATAATAATATTTTCTTTTTTGCTCTATTGTCTCGACAAACACATGGTTTCCCACCTGGCCTTACCGGTACTGTTTCTGGAGGATAATCTGGATCAGTCAGATATATCAAAGTTTTCTTTGTTGGCAATTGCTGTTCTGACTTTGTCCTCCAACCACAAGGACCTTTAGTTGGTAACTGCACACCTGCATCTTCTTCAGCTTGTATAGTATCAATTGTAGTTTCTGAATCTTCATATTCTAGTTGACATTTTGCTGGAGGATCATCTGGGACCTCTGCTGGTTTTATATCATATGGATAGAGTTCAGAAAGTTTCATCATATTCTTCAATTCGTTTATTTTGTTCCTATAAACTGTTTCAGGATCTACATCTTGATTAATCACATCTTTCTTTTTATCTCGTCTTACCGACTTTCTCGTACTCAACTGTTTATTTATCCATTTCTTTTTTATGTTTGATGATGTAATAGATCTGTGATTCGATTTCTTTGAATTTTTTCTTTTCTTATGTTGTTTATCAACTTCATTTATATTACGTATGTTTTGTCGAGGCTTAATGGCAGATCTTTCTTTATCAATATTAGATTTTTTCGAATTTGATTCTCCGTTTTGTTTTTCCAAATATTTAGGATGTGAAGGATTTCCTATAGATTTCATATTCAACTTTTGATCGTGTTTATCTTTTACTAATTTTAAAGTACTTTGATCTTGTACCTTATCCTTTGTTGTATCACGTTTTATTACTTGATCATATTTCTTTTTGTTTTCCTCGCTTTTTCTAATCACATTTTTATCCAGTTTTTTTGATTTTGTCTCAATTATTCTTTCCTGGCTTTTTCTAAATTCTTTCTTATCGGGTTTTTTTGATCCTTTTTCATTTATTTTTTCTTCGCTTTTTAATTTTCCTCGATTTCGTTTTTTTGAAATTTGTTCTGACGTATTTTGTGCAGGATGTATAGGAGATATCTTTTCCGACTCTTTTACAATTGGAGAATCGTTTCTTATCTCTGATTTAGAAATATCTTCATGTAATGCAGATTTTCCAATTTCGTCCATCAATGCCTTAGATTGTACAGGCGTACCTGGTGGTTTTGGAGAACTAAGTTTTAATAATTTTTTAAAATCAGTTTCAGATTCTTTTTCCGATGGTGCTGTACGAAATATATTCCATGGATCATCATAACCAGGATAGCTCGGATCAGGAACGAATTTTTTAACCTTTTTCTCTACTACCCTTCGTCTTCTAGCTTCTATAGCTTCTGGACTCATGTGACACTTCTTGTCGCGTTCCTTTTCTTTTTTTTTTACCTCAACTGGAGGAGACTTTATTAATTCCTCTCCTTCCACTTCTTCTTCTTCTTCTTCAATATCTTCTCCTGGAATTTCTTCTTCTATAAATATTTGCTGTGATTTTAATGGTATTCGTTCTCCAAAAGGACCTTCACAGACAGCTTGTCCAGGTCTTGTTCCACATGGAGGACCCTGAATAATGAATTCTATATTATATTATTATAATTTCCATAATAAGTTTACAAAAATGAAACCTACTCTTAATATTTCTTTCCGTAATTTTTCCTGCTCTTTTAATTCTTCTGGTGTTAGAGTATGCAAAGCATTCCAAGGTCCTCCACAAATATTCATACCATGTTCATCTCCACATGGTTGAAAATCTGCGATACTATACATTTTCTTCTCCCTTGTAGCTTCATCTCCTTGCTTTCGTTTTGCCATTTCAACTCTTCTTTTTAATCTATTTATATCCTGTGTAAATGGACTTCTTCTACATGACTTATCACCTGGATACTTTTTACAGGAATATGCAGCAGATTCTTGGGGTCTAAACTTTTTTCCAAAACACAAACCTTCCTCTTTTGTCCATGGTATATTGTCATGGCTTACATTTGGAAACAAACCTTTAGTAAATATTTGTTGAATTGCACATATGCAAGGTGGAACATTTCTAAGCGGTCTAGGCGGTGGAGGTTCTATAACTCGTGCTGGCATGCGTATTACTTCTTTCTGAGAACCAGTAATAAAATACTGTGTTTCACCTGTTTCATTTGTGACACCACTTATTATAAGGTTGTCAGTAAGGACATCTTCCGAAGCTATAACTTCTAATAAATTCACAGTTGATTCTGGAGGCGTTAGTGCAGGAGAATGCATTGCCATTGATCCTACAATATATTTTTTTTTATTGTCGTCTTCGGTTATAGTATCTATCACAAAATAAGGCGCTTTCGTTTCTTTTGCTTTTAAGTATGACTTTCTGGTTTGTCTACAGGAACAACAACTGTCACATGTTGGTCCTGGAAGTACTAATTTTGTTATAGCTTCTATATTTTTTATCATTTTGTTTGCCTCTCTTTCTATTTTCCGAAATTCTTCATCCACATTTTGCAGCCATTCTTGCCAATGACGAGATAAATTTTGCCTACCACTTGGATAAATCTTTTTAGGTCCATCTCCAAGTTTCAGTACTGCAAAGAATCTCTCGTTGCTGTTGGAGGGTGTTACATTAGCAACACCAGTCATTTCGTACATTACAGGGCAAATTGGTGGTTCATCTGAAGCACCAGATATTATATAATGTGCATGTTTCTCGCCAAGCCAAGATTTTTTATTTGATTGAGGTGGTTGTAAAATTCCACATATTTTATATTCTACCGGCCCTGGTTTTTCACTAATTCCATTGATTGTAAAATCAAATAATCTATTTTCACCATATAATGATGGAACATCAAGACCAGTAGATATTTGTGAGCTATGCGGTATCCTCCGTTTTGTACTGATTGCATTACCTATTATGCTTTTAAATTTTTCATCTTCGTTATTTTCTGTAGGTTCACTCTCTACAGAGTTACGTTGATCTTGATTTAATTTAAAAGAGTATGGAGAATTACCAGTTGGGTTATTACTCCTAATTTTGACTGGTACATCATCCTTCTGTTTCGTATCAATAAAAATATATTTTTTTTGTTTTGTACTAATGGAGGTATCTCTTTCCTGATTTATTTTGGTAGAAACATTATTTGATTGCTTTGTTTGAACAGAAGGATTATTTCTAATTTGAATTAATTGATAATCTTGCGAAACTTTTTGTACTTTCCCGTGTTTGTTTTCTTCATAGTAAGGATTAAATTTTGCACTGAAATAATTATTTAAAAGACAATCTTTAGGAGGTAATATTATATTCGGAATTGGTATTAATCGATGTTGCTCTTGCCAATCTTGTAAGCGATTGTAAAAAGTTGCCCAATCTGTTCGTATAAAAAGTTTTTCTTCATAAGGCGATTTCATCTTTTGCCTTATTGATAATGTTGGTTGAATAGCTATATAAATGGTATGTGATAGAATAATAAATTAATAACATTATATAGTAACATGTTAAAGTATAATAATACATAAATTCATATAATATAGAAGAAGTTACGTTTCGGTGGTAATTCTGGCATTGTTACAGGGGGTAAACGTTTGTGAAGCTCTATAATAGCTTCTGGTAAAGTCAGGAATGCAATCGCTGATAAAATTATTCTCTCATTACAATCATAAAAGTTTTCTAAAATTTAAAAACAAAATTTAAAGTAAAAATATAATAAAAAGATTTAGAGTAAGAAAATACAGCATACTATATCCTTCCTCTTCAAAATAATTTCCAGTTAATATCTTATAAATTTCTCTTAAAAATTCGATTACATTGCAGTTACAAGATTCTTGCAATTTTTTAATAACATCTGATGTAAGTGTAAAAAATGTAGATATAATTCCAATTGATATAAGAGTTCTTTGAGTACGTCCTGTTACCATTTCTTCACAATCTTTCTGCATTATACATTGTAACATCCTTAAATTTTTAATCTATCAATTTGGAAGTATTTCATATTTTAATCGAGGTTTAATACTATAGTTGATCAATAAAAGATGAATATTATACTTGGTTAATAGAAAAATCTTGATACCATCGTGGATACGAGTCTGTTTGCTGTTTTAATATAGTTTTTGCTAGAAAGGGAAATCATAATATCTTAAAATTTTGTTACACTAATGAAATTATAAGATTATTAAATAAAGTAAAGTTAAAATATTTACTTTTTTGCTTTCCAATTTCAACATTTTTATTCATTTTTTCATTGTATGCTTTTTGTTCTTGTTCCCATAAAATATCTTTTGCTGCAAGAATTTCATCTTCTAAATACCACTGCAATGGTCTTCGAAGAAGAGATGTAACTTTTTTATCATGTAAATCTTCAAATTCAAAATCATCATCAGTATCTTCTAATTTATGTTGTTTATGTAATTTCTTTACTTTATATAGCTTCCTTAGCCTTTCTGAAATCTGCAAATTTTTCTTATTTTTGTGTCTGTGATCTCCTATATCAAGTTGCTTGTTTTTAAGACTTTTCCTTCTCAATTTATTTTCCATATAGTTTGTAAATTCTGTTCGCAGTTTCAAAGTTGGGCTTTCAGTTATTGTTTGTAGAGACATCAATGGTGATTTACAAAGTGATTTTAGCCTGTCATATTGCATTAATGGATCGATATTATCATCTGAACAACAAAAGTCGTAAGGTTTCAAAATGAGCTTCTTTGCATGTTGTTTTCTGTACAATAAAAAGTTGATACTGTATTATTGTAATATTTATTAGGAATGTTGCTTGTATACCTTCTCTGATGTAATCTCAGTCGTGAGCTGGGTGTTTTTGACCTCAGGGAAACTTTGGACATTCTGGCCAAATGAAGCAAAGGACAATAATAATTAAAGAGTATATTATTTATTTTCTCAGTTTCATTTGAGCTGTGTTACTATTATACTTGTAAATTTATGGGGTGTATGAGGGATGTTTGGTGTCGATTTGATGTTTGATGTTTGATTTGCAATGAACATATCTACAGTTACAAATTACATGTAGTATATATGGTTGAAATTGTGTTATAATCGTTTCCTGGTATAAATTTATATGTGCAATTTTTTAAATTTACTTCATACGTTGTATATGCTATAAAAGGTTTTGGTTGATTATTAATTAATGCAAATAAATGATATTTCACAATTATTAAAATTACATTTGATAATTATTCAATAATGTTACACAAAAAAGATAGGAGATACGAGAAGTAATAGAATTTGTGTAGAAAATGAAATGTATTAAACAATTATTGCCATTGTCTTAAAACCAACTTAACTATGCATTTAATGTGTAATTTCCATTTAGCATTTTCAAGTATTGTTTTTATATATTTCTTACAAAATAGCATTTTATAACTTTTTATTTATTTATTTATGAGTTATTATCTGTTATTATTCAAAGAAATGTACAGGGTCATTTTAGCTAGGTGGCGCCAGAGATATTGCTCTTATAACATTACAGTAGAATATCTTGGTATACTAAGTTTATAATGAAGACTTCGATATATTCAATGTTGCTTGGTTTCGGCTACTCTAAGTGTACTGTGTTAATCTGATTGAAAAATTGAAATTCTACTGATAAAAGTGTAAAATAACATTATTTTAAACGTATTTTTCTACTTTTTGGTAAGTGTAGCACATTTCTATTATATAAATTAAGTTCTAACTCAGCAATAATTATCTAACGTTTCAGTTTTTAATATTACCGGAAAGTGGTTAGGTTAATTCTTTTATTTTAATTATTATATTAATTCATTTATGTTACTAATTTATGTCACATTAATTTATCCATTCGATTTGTAGGTCCATAAATGACTTAAACAACTCTTTATCGATAAATCGATATTTTTCAAAATGTTAATTCATTGTAATAAACGTTTTTGGAATACTTTTGAATGGTTTTATTCTTATGTTTAGACATAATATGGTACGAGGTGGTCGAGGTGGAATGATTAGAGGAGGTAGAGGTGGTATGGGACGTGGAATGGGGTTTCCTAGGAAACAATTCCTTCCACGCCATCCATTTGATTATACTTTGTGCGAAGCTGCATTTCCACGTGTTAAACCTGCACCAGATGAGTCAGATTTTCAAATGGCACTGTTAAAAAAGAATACAGATATGTGCCCTACACCAAAGGAACAAACTTCCATTTTAAATCTAGTGACTAAACTGCAGACTGTTCTGGATAATTTAATAGTTGCTCCAGGCAGTTTTGAAGCTTGTGTAGATATGAATTTTTTATATAATTTAACTATATATGTTGTAATTTTTATTTATTCAATGAAAGTAATGTTTTGTAGCAATTGGAAGAAGTGAGACAAGTAGGTAGCTTTAAAAAGGGAACAATGATCAAGGGTCACAATGTAGCTGATATTGTTGTGATTCTTAAAACATTACCTACTAAGACAGCGGTAGAAGCACTTGGTACAAAAGTTAATAATGACTTGAAGAGTGTTAATCCCAAAGAAATTTTCAGACTGACTCACACAGAGCGTGGCTTTGATATTGCTAATAATGAAGCCACAGTGCGTGTATTGATCACTACTCTACATCAAAACTTGAGAAAATTAGAGTCAGACCAGCATTTAGATGTAAAGATATGTCAAGGCCATCTTGCTGCAATTAGACATTCTCGGTGGTTTGAAGAAAATGCTCACCATTCCAGTATAAAAGTTCTAATAAGATTACTTAGAGATTTGAGAAGTAGATTTGAAGGTCTAGAGCCATTATCTCCTTGGATGTTAGATTTATTGGCACACAATGCTATAATGAATAATCCTAGTAGACAAGCATTACCAATAAATCAGGCATATAAAAGAGTACTTCAGTTACTTGCTTCTGGACTCTTTCTTCCAGGGTCTGCTGGTAAGATTCATTATATTTTCATTATATTGTTACTTATTATAATCCTTGTCTTTCGGCTTCTGGCTTACATCATATTTACAAGTATTTTCACTATATTTTAATAGAATAATAAATTATATTTAATAGAATAAATTCTATAAACTCTTTATATAACATTTTTTCATGGTTTCATTAAGGTATTTCTGATCCATGCGAGGGTGGCAATATACGTGTACATACAGCTATGACATTAGAACAACAAGATTTGGTATGTCTTACAGCCCAGACACTATTACGTGTGTTAGCTCATGGAGGTTACAGACCATTACTTGAGGGCACTAATAAACTTGCTGTAGAGATGAGTGTATGGGCAGGTGGTGTAGTTGCTAGTCCTTTAGACAAAGCATACGAACCTCCTACAGAACAAGAACAGCAAGAAGATATGGAAGAATGTAACGAAGAGATGATAACAGAGAGTGCTTAGCTTTTTATTCAATGTAGTTGTGTTTTCATTTAATGTCCTTGTTACTATAGGGCAACAATTGTGTACTATTTTCTATAATGATGTATTCATGATCTTGATCACCTGATACAAAAGTTAATGTATTCAGTATTGCATACGAATTCTAAGAATGTATGATTTTTTATTAACGACTAGTGCAGATGATTTTACACAATGAAAATGTGTGGACTTGTATATGACATTTGGAATAAAACCCGAATTATATCTATCTATTATTAGTATAATATATAATATAAGTGCCTACAATGTTTTCTAAATTTATTCATAATGAAACATATTCTTTTTAAATTATTTCAAATATTTCACTAATATTCGATAATACCTAGCTATTATCTTTTCAATTTCGTACACTTGGCAGTGTTGGATATGTTAACAAGATTGCAATAAAAAACTAGGTGTTCCGATCCTATCGCAAGCAAGGATCGTTTTCCGGTGTTCGATTGATACGAGCACAGTTTACTGATCGACTGCTGATACCACCACGAACCGCTACTTTGAAGAGTTTTCCTTGTGGCATGCAAATACAAACTTTATATTGTTCATGACCAGATGGATTTTGCAGAAACAGGGGTGCAACTGGTATGTTTTCTACATCGATAGAGACACCATCTTTGGCATCAAGAATAATGCTTCCGTTGACGCTTCTTAAAAAAATATCTGTATCCGCGCTCCAGACGATATCTTTGCTTTCCATGCTAGCGCCTTCTGCGCCTTGCATAGAAATTTGATCATCCGAATTTACGGTGAGACTTTCGTTAACTGGTGACGTGATTCTGTGCGTTTCTGCAATTTTTACGTCGATTTTCTTCACTCCTGCAGGTAATCCGAAATTGGGGAAATCGGTAGTGAAATAAATAGTCCCGGTTCTAGGGTCTTTCACTTCGAAAGATTCTACTTTTGACATAGTGGTACCGTTCGACAAAATCGTTACTTTAGCGAGCGTTTCATCGTCTGCTCGATGGTTATTCACATTCACGCGTATTTGCACACCAGCTTCGTTACCGGATATTTCCATCGGCTCGTCTCCGTAACTCTGACAAACACCTGATTGTAAGCATACCTACGAATGCAATACGTATCGTCAATTACAATTTTACAATAATGTTTCTGATATACTCGAATGTCTGACCCTGTCCAAGTCGGTTTTTCCATAAAACTTTACAAGATTTTCGTCGGGTATCACTTCCATTGCTTCCATTCCTTGACTGATTCGTAGGACAGCGATTACGGTGATGTTGAGAAAAAGGTTACAAAGTCCAATTATCGCTAGGATAAAAGTTAAGGTCCATAAACAATACCGACGTTTTGTTAACTTCTCGTTGGATGCCGACATGGTATAGGATGACACGATTGTTGTTCGATTAATGTTTTCCGAACTAAAAGTATTATTATTGTTGTTATAAGTGTTACGAATCCGATTATCAATATGAAATGTTCATTTATACCTTATGTGAACGCTACTGCAACTATTTTGACGAATGCAGCTTTTAATCAATGGTCCGTCGCTGTTGGATAGATTATCCTCAGCCTTTGATACCGAGGGAGATCCAGTATCATTTCCACATGCGTCGAGAATGGCAGACATTGAATCTGTGCTACGTACATAATATCTTTTTCGCTTATACAATTACTTTTTAATATATCGTACATGTATTTTGTAAGCGTCGGAGCTCGAAATAATCCAGCCCTATGTTAGAAGAACATGCATTAAAGATGAATTACAAGGGCTAATAATTTTTCTATAAGCCTACAAATAGTTACTCGCTTTTCTAAAAAATTTGTTGAGTTGCGTTACTTCTGAAACACATGTGCGATATGTTTAATACCTCAACTGAATATATATAATTATGAATCAGAAACGTATTAATACGACATACCTAATTGAATATCATCCATCTAACGATACAGAACGAAATTTACATATCTTAAGCATTTTTACGTGTTTTGTGTTTGTATATGTGTCGACAAATGTAAATCATGAATTCACGAATATTTTTTCCCTGGTACAGGTGGTGTCATTAACGTTCAGACTGGGAGTAACACAGTGCGATTGGTTTTTAACCTTGATAGTATATACGTTCACCTTATGTGTTGGTTCTCTCATTTATGTTATGCAACAGTTGCATTATGTCACGAATCTGTAAAACAACGATCCTTACCTCGGCAGCTTCGAAATTCTGGATGAAAACGAAAATAGATGATCACCTCGGTTTCGACCGCACGCGTACACGGTGTCACGAAAACTAGGTAATATCTGCCGGTTAGCGCTTGCGCGTCTAAAGATCGATGTCGAATATTTTTTAAAATTTTCGCTTCTAATACGAAGATCACAAAAGAAAAATACGACAAGTATTCTTTTGTTGATTTTCTAATTTTAATATATAAGCAATAAATATACAGGCTATTTTGGCAATACGAAATTGAGTGACAAGGTACTGAATTTTGAAACTATCGTACTTGTATGTAAAAGATAAGAAATATGACTTATCCCCTGCGGCCTTCATACGTATGTATAACAAAATTTATTAAATTCGTAAAACTAAAATACAAAAATAAAAATGTATAAAATGTATTAATTAAAAGCCTGGTTACATTACATCCTACATTGTGCACATTGATCACGCCGTTACGAATAATTAATGATCCACCACTATCGTGTTGCATATAAAATAAATATTATTTATCATTCACATTACTTATGTATATTATTATTAAGATGATCCACAAATAACGTCGCCTTTCATATTGCATTCTATATTCCTAAGATAAAATGATACAAAGACCACATGGAAAAAGAAATATAAGTCCATGTTTGTAAATTTTCTAATGTTCACGTTATTTGACAACTAAGAAAGAAGTATTTTAACACGAAACAGCCGAAGAAGGGAATAACTTGGCAGATTTGAAAATATAAGCGTCTATGTCACCAGCTATAATATAAATCCCCAATTTTGGGTTGAAAATTAATTTCGGTTGCTCAGGAATTCAGTCTCAAAATTTTTTCAGAAAAGTGTCGTACCAGGAGATGCTTGTCGGAGGGATTTCGCGTGCTCTCTCCTTGTACGTTTTCTCGTAATACATAAGTATTTGTCAAACGTTCTCCTGACACGATATTTTTTTGAAAAATTTTTGAAAGTGTATTTGTCGAGAATCGGCAAAAATTTTGGGTCCAAAATTGAAAGTTTGTATTAGAAGAACACGATGCGTAGGGAGTCGACACGGGAAATCCCTCAGTCAATCGGCTCCCCTAATACGTGATTTTTCCGAAAAATTTTTAAGATCAACTCTTTCTCGGGAACCGGAGGGAACCTTTGGCTCAAAATTGGGGAGTAAAGCATAAATTATGAAATAAAGGAATAAAATATAGAGATATAGCTTAACATAAAGGTATTATTATATTTATTGCACTTTTGTGTCACGAGTTTGGCCAAACTTGGTTCTCTATCCACGAAACATAATGATAAACGCGAGTATATACACCGGGATCAAAGAGACCACAAGGTTTTCCAATGCTTGTTATACCGATTAAGCTATACATACAATCGTAATCATCGTTGAAGATAACGAGGGGGCCCCCACTGTCACCCTATACATAGAATAAATATTTTTATGAAGAATGTAAAATAGAATAGGCGTACAGTAAGTCACGAAAGTATTCGTACCTTTGTAATTATTGAAGATAAATGATTTTTTAACGACATATTCTGTGCAGTGCTTATCGATACGTATATATAGCGTGATAATCAAGCCTTTTTAACTGATATATCGTTTATCGAAAAATAGCAATTTACTATCACACAAGTGGAGATTCAAATAAATCATTGAATTAAGAGAAAAGAGAGATTGAAAGAGTGCATGAAAGATTCTTGTGATGAACGTTGGGGGTGGACTGGCGGACGCCAAGGTATATGATTAAAGAGCTCCAAGGAAGAAGAGCTCCAGGAAGAAGGTGGGGAGCTTGCAAGAGAATGTTAGAAAGAGAGTAGGGGAAAAGTTGTTAGGACCAAGATAAGGGGAGGATGGGAAAAGGAAATGAGAGGGTTTATATTAACAAGAGGTATAGAGCGCCACAGGTTGACCGTAGATTGACAAACAGGAGACAAGAAATCACGAGGAATTAGAAAAGGCGAATAGAAAAGCCTGAAAAAGAAAGAGATGGCAAAGGACAGAGAAATTAAGATATAATAAATGGTATAGATGGCTAAAAGTAGAGGAGGTTCCAAAGTATTTGGTACAAGGCTAGAGCGAAAAAAGGATGAGAAGGCTGGCCAAGTTTAGATTAGGTAATGAAATGAAAGAAGGCAAATATTGTAATTATTGTCAATATGTAATTATTAGTCGATAGATTAAGTTAACAAGTTTAGATTTAGGCAATATAAGTAGATGATTATCAATTAGTATTAGGGATATAGCGTAATGTAGATGATAAAAGATGGCTGTTTTGTGTTAAATCATAAATACGGAGCGGAAATGTGATATGTAATATGATAATGACTAATTGCGAGTATAAGATAGGAATATATAGCGGCAAAAGCGGATCAAAGAATCGGTATCCCTTGTAATCCGTAAAAAAATAATACAAATGCTATCTATCTAAATAAATCGTAGAATTCGATAATTATGAGGATACGAATACTCGTGTGATTCGTTGTAAATACATAGATTGCGAATGTTTATGCATTTATGAAAAATTTAAATGTGCTCAAATATATAGAATAGAATCTCATGCAATACATGATATGCAAGAATGTACGAAATATCGAAAATATAAATATTTTTAAAGGATGAGAGAATCTATTTAAGTTTTACTTCTTTAACGATAAACATACAAATTTGAATTTGTGTAAATATCCGCGGTCTAGATATAAATTTCTGAAATATAATTTTATCATATTTTTACCTGACAGGTGTCTTTTCCGACTTCACCGGCACAAATTTGCCACTCATCCACGATACCCTGCATGAGTTTACTCTCGTACGTGAATGATCTGTTGCATACCGGTTGGGGTACCAAATTAATGGTAACTTTCAATAAATCTTTCGATGGATCCTCAACTAGGAAAGAATTAAAGATCGAACGTTATTTTATTAACCCTTCAACGGTGTAATAAAATGGCTAAGAATTCAGAATTCAAATTACATTGTTAAAGAGTTGAAGTAAGTAAAGATTCCTTGATCTATCGTACTTACGATATCCAATGTTTCCCCATCCGGACGCAGTTGCTTTACCATCGGTACCAATATCCGGTAAAGAGTACGGTAAGCAACTTGGTCTTATCCACGCGTTAAATTCCACGTCTTTTTCTAATTTTAGTAGCGCTATATCGTGATATGCGAATCGGCTCTGGTACTTATCGTATTTTATTCGTTCGATAATACGGTAATCTTGCGGTCTGGCGTTATCATCCGTTCTCTCGAGGTTTAGGTCACCTAATCGTACCCAGCGTGCTCTTCCCCTATAAAGAATTACATCTTAATAATTAAATGCTGAATATTTATGTAAATTCATATTTTTATGAACGCGACTGGAAAACATGAAAGCTAAACAGCAATTCGTTGCACGTATCAGACGTTACAACAAATACTGTACTTTGCTTATTTGAGTGAAGCTAATTGTAAATTGTCTTGTAATTCGCCACAAATGACTACGAACAATTTTTAGGGCATTTACATTTGAAAACAGACTATTTAACTCTCGTTATTACAGGAGGATAAATATCGAAATACATCGGGTATATCTATCGGATCTATCTTCTATTCACCAAGAGGAAAGAAGTTTGTTCAACTAATGTTAACATTCTCAATTATAATTATCATAATTTAATAGCATTCCTTTTCTTGTCGGGTCTAAAGTACACGATATATCGCTATTCTTTCGTTATTCTATCAAAAACTAACGATATCTCACGATATGCAACAGGTTTGATTATTTCTTGTAAAAGTTCAAGATTGAATTTTTAAGGCGTCGAAGCTTGGACGACTCGAATAAAATTTGAAATTCCTACCCGTAGCTACTGTAAGTACAATGTGCAGCGGTTAGAACGAATCTTTCCGAAATTAGCGTGCCTCCGCATTGCCAATTAATACCATTGTCGGTATCAAATCCAATCGCAGCCATATGCGGGAATTCCTTTGGTTCAGCCTTTGTACCACCGACGATCAGCTTGCGAGTTTTAATCGCGCATACGGATATGTTGATCAGTGGTCGGTCAATTGTTAAAGTTGGCGAAGGTACGAGCTGATACACGGATTTGGCGTATTTTTCACACACTACAAATACACGAGTTTTAAAGGAGTGGAGGAAACCGAGTTTCTTGAAAGTCAGAAACTTAATCCCTTAATTAAATTGAACAAATTTTAGGGAAGAACACCTACTTGCTTTTGCCCTGGCTCCTTTAGTAACTGATGCTCGAGCTGTTGTAGTCGGGGTTGTGTCTTTCATCGTGTTTGTGATTGTATTTGGAGAAGTAGGCGTGTTTTTTGGACAACACACGATCGGATCAAAATTTTTGTATCCGCATATAGAAGTTGGAGATTTCCCTTTCAATAAGTCTTGATAAACCGATGGACATTTCTCTGGAGTGAGGATTGTACAAATACCTGAGAAACCATCGATAGTGCACGGACTGCCTGAAAATGATTATGAATGTTAGATAAAAAAGACGAAAACATCCTGTCTGTGCGCGGGAAAATTTAATGACTTTATCTACGTATACAACTTTATTTGTATTTACTTGGGGCTTGGTATAGGGCATGGTAGAACAACAATGTGCAAGCAAGCATGAGACGATTCCTTATGAGAAAATAAGAGGAAAATATAGAATAAAGTTTTCCATATGTTAATAAGTCAATAAAAAATAATCAAACTTGATTTTTTCAAAAACTAAGCTACGTAAATATGTTATTCTATATTCTTCTTACTTTCTCATAATCTTTATTCGCAATTATACGCAGTTAAAACGGTTTCCCAACTAAAAATGCAAGTATATTTATACTCGTGACCTGGCAGAACCTTCTTCCGCTTTTTATTAATATATGAGACTCTTTATCGTTGTTCAAATTTTCCGAATTATACGACTGTTCTAGCACTACGTTAATGTTGTTTAAGCTTCCAGTCACAACAAAAAGATAAAAATCGGTTTAAACGTTTCTTAAAAGTTTTACGTTCGAATCTTACGTTATAAATATGACTGAAGCGTGAAATATAGAAGTAGCGTACAATGGTTCACGAAAATATTTATAGAAACGTGTCACGAATATTCATCGTCTCGTTAGAATTGTAATGTGATACAATTATTATGGTTGCATTGGTAAAAATTGAAATGAATCTGAAAATGCATATAGAAATTATAGAATATTTATTGCATGTTTTATATGTTATATACGTTATATATATGTTATATATATATATGTTATATACTGCATAATTTACACGATATTTAACGAAATTATTAAGCTATCACAATTATGTGTAAAATCGCTGTTCGTACTGCATACTGATTTTTTTACAAATTCCGTGTTTGAATAAAGACTCGCTTACGAGGATATCTTTTTCATATACTTTTCTTATATTTTTCAGATTGGTCTCAAATTTGATCGCAATGAAATCTCCAAAAATTATATAACGCGCATAATACGTTCGTAAGAGTTTTCTATGGTAAATGTTCGAATATTTTCACGAATCGCTGTGTAATAAGCTTTTATTCCTATATTTTTTTACTCTTATCTTTTACTCTTACTCTGAGAGAAAGCATCTCTTTACCTTCGTACTGTGCATTACAGGATATCGAACCACACAAAAGAACTGAGAAAAATAATACCGATGTTCGCGCTGATAAATGCATTGTCGTACTTTGTGCACAATCTTATTCTACTTAGCAGCCTTCGAGTTCTACGCTTGTCTCCATTCGATGACTACCTCGTGTCTTTCTTTGTCCGTCGTTTTTGTATGCCCCTCCATGTCTCTATCATCATAGCTGGTAGTGGGACGAGCAAACGATCCATGATCCTTCTCGAATACATACTGAAAAATCTACAAACTGGTTAAACGAGGTAAACTAAAAATCTTCGCATTCGATCAATTTCGTTTTAACGTAAGACGATCAACGACGTTACGAATACTTTCAGTTCGTAGTAAAAATATCCGAGCCCATTGCGCGATTTATAAATAATGGCTGTATGTGAATTTTACAAAATTCTACTCGTTCTCCTACTTTATGGAATCGTCAGAATGCTGAATTATCTATTAAAGAAGCAAGCAACGATATATTTTGCTATTTGCCGTGTGTAGTACTATATATATATTCGTTATCGAAATATCACTGGTTCTCTTAACATCTGGAGGCTTCCTACCAATTTAGAAGGTCCTTGTTGATCTAACTTATAGTTCAAAAATTCGGATACCTTGACAAGCACGAACGCCGGTTTTATTATCGCGTATCGATTTTTGAAAATTAATTTCATCGCGTCGTGATATTCTATCACTAGATGCACGTAACTACGATGACTGCGAAGAATGATCGGTAAAGGACGATTGTAGATATCGTAAGTTCGTCCATAAGTTTGTAATTGAAATAAATCATTTTGAGCGGGACATAATATACGCGTCGTACGTCGCCAATGCAATGATCGTTCTTCATTTTTAGCTCATGTGACAATCTCTCTGCAGGAAATTGCGATTGCGCGTGTTATGTCAAGTTTTAATTGCTTTTGTAGACGATACCATCGACACGCTGGAAACAAGCGTATTGCTGATACAATTACACTACGAATAATATAGGAAATGTAAATATGTAAGAAACGCAAATGTGTTCAGTGTAATGATATTAAAAGATGTTATTCCAATCCGATCTATATCCAAAATGCTGTGTATAACGTAATATCGATAAAGGATCGTTCTTTTATCATTAATATATATTTAATATATGTTACATAATACTTAATCTGCTAATCGAAGAAAACTCGACGTTTGGATTCCCAAATTGTTTATTTTATAGATCTGCTATTTTCTTAAATAAAAAGATGGTTGTTCTGGTGGTTATGGCGGAACTTAATATATTTTTGTGGGAATGAAAAATGATAATTTCATTGGTAAATTGTTACCGATTAGAGCTGCACGAGAAGCCGAAAATATCGGAAGATCGGGTCGAATTTCAAAGTATATCGCAATTCCAGATTGTCGCGATTCTCGAGAATTATAAAATAATTTTTTGATATTTATATTTTATGATAAAATGTTATATCTATCGCAAGTTTCGTTGTTATTTTTGCAGAATATTCTAGCTTATATAATTTTGAAATTATCGAGGATCCCGATTTCCTCGAGGATCTCGGAATTCTCTGGAATCTCGACGACATAAATTACCAACTATATTCGACAACTCGATCCGATCCCGAGAGAAATTTTCGATCCGATCCTAAGCGATATTTTCTCGCACACTTCTATCACCGATGCATAAGAAATTTCTGGGAATGAACAGAAATAAAACACGATATTTGGAAAACAATGACGATAAAACATCGTGAATAATTTTAAATAATCAACCAAAGAAACTGTATCGTCCGATTTACACGACAAGATTCATTTTTGCTTCGATTTTTGTATCCATTATGTTCCTAAATATCAGTATTGGGAAAAATAATAAGAAACAATGGTAAATTTTATAGTATATTTTAATCCAATACAAATCATTAAATAACAATTTTTCAAGACTATCTATTTAGCTTATAGTACCTTCCATTTCGAGGATATAATTACTATTACATTTCTCTTTCAGCTGAAATATACAAATAATAAATTTCACGGTACGCAGCGATGCCGGCTTAAAAATATTTTATTTCTAAATATCGTGTATTCATATACATAATAACACGATAGCATATTTACAATTCAGTATCTGATATATATGTATATATAAAGCATCTTACGCTATACAATAAAAAATCTAGTATGTCCATTTTTCCGTATAGTCAATTTGCACAGTCGCGGCATCAATCATTTGTAATAAAAGTAATATTGATGAATAATCGATAACCATAAGAATAACGATACGCGACAAAAATCTAATCTCGAGTTACGAACGCTAAAATTAATAAAACAAAATAAAAGAGGAACATATATCCTACCTAAACGAAACGGCACAAAAATATAATGTGATATAGCGTTTAAGAATAATTATATATATAACGATACGTTATACGCTATATCATGTTCATATGTTTCCTATGTAAAAGGATGTAAAATATGCCTGAAAAAAAGCCTGAACCAATTTTCATAAGCTAACTCAACGCTAAATCTACCGCGACAGAGAGGAGAGTCTCGAAAAAATTACCGTCTAACCGGTTTGCGCGTTATCTATGAAAAACAAATAGCTTGTATACATAGGATATAAGTATATGTATCTATATATATACATATATATATATATATATAGATTGCAAGAAACGCATCGCATATCTGTAAGGCAAATTTTATCGAAACTCAAACCTGTGTCTTGCAACAATTGTTATATGTACAGTCTCTGTGTATCCGTGTTAAGTTATCAGTCTTACGGCTCTCAAGAGAAAATTGTACATTTTTTTCTATATATTACAGGCGTATGTATTTCACATGCATGCATTTCTTAATCATTTCCCTTATAATGTACGTATATATAACTAATTCCGGGGCGGTGCGGTAAATAAAACGAGCCTAACCAGTTCTATACACGTTTCATCAAGAACGGACAACAGTATGCACGATATTTAATATAAATTAACTACACTATAATGTGATGTCGCTAGGATAACTTTGGTTTATATACATATATATCTTCACAATGATGTATCTAGTGGGTCGAATGCATCAGCGCGTTGAAACGTGTGTTTTCCATTTGTCCATGGATACTTTTATGCGATATTAACTTTTTAGCATAGTTAAAAATTTAACATTGCAGTTTTAACTATGGTAAGAATTTAAACAATAAAAGCTTATTTACGTAGACGAAGGACACTTCTTCGAGTTCTTTCACAGGAGTACTCGAAGATCAGGTACACGAACGCTGAAACAGAATTCGATTGTACCGACAGTTTACGAAAGAAAATTATACAAGCTTCAATTACCTCAGGCTATGAGAGTGCTCCCATGAAAGAAGTTGCAATTTTCATGAAATGTGAACGCAATACGCAAACGCAAATGCCTATACAATCTAATTGCGACAGAGATATCCTCGCGACATTCTTCTCAGCTCTACCGGACTAAACGCGAATTAAACACGGCGCGTCATCAACGTCTCGTCGAACTCACTGAACTTTACTTTATCTCTGCGTTGCTATTTATACATATATAATATAGCGATCGTTCAATAAATATATATACAGAAAACGGGAAAAGCCCTATCTGCACTCTAGTGAGTAATTGCATTCTAGAGTATTGGTAAATATATTTTGCTTGGTTTAATCCCATTTAATATATCTGCATAAAACTTAATACGTATAATTAATTATATATTATATGTATGTGTGAAAAAAGCTTCACTTTCTTCGATTTTCCTATATTCAGTCGTTCGAAATATTCTTCCGTGACTTAATTTTTATTAATTGGCAATCGTTTGTGTGTACAATATCTGGAATGAATCAAGTACAAGATATAGTACAAAAAAAAGAATTAAGGGAGGGGGCTAATTCTTGAGGGGTTACAGGTACAACGAGGAACAACAATGTATAAGTAGTCTGTGCTTAATTTTCCCTTTGCCTCACTGGAATTAACAAAATACTAGATTAATGATTAGATAAAAGTAGTGAATTTTGTTTATATACATAAAACACAAATTGTCTGAAGAGAGCTATGAAGAGTTGCTTCTTATTACAAAGTAGAAAAGAGGTGTTCTTGCCTTTCTACTGGATTCTACTTGCTGGCAGCCTATTTGCCGTAGATTTCTGCTTGCAGAAAATAAAAAAAAAGAAAGAACGTGTCAATAAAGTGAGTATCATATCAGACAAGACGAATTTCTGACCGATCAGTTAAGTACAAAAAAGAATTGATTCGTCAGTGAACACTTTGGGCACAAGTAGATCTGCAAACATACATTTTTACAATAACATCTTATCCATGATTTTCTTTTTTATGTCACATACACAGAAGATACGTCTCCAGTCATCGTCTCTGGTTGCCCTCCTATAGATCATTAAATATGTTACTAATATAAAAAAAAAAAAAGAAAAAGAGAAAAAAATGTTCACAAAGAAGTCACCGACTCTTTAGGAATCGTTTCACACTAATATATTCACAACCAATCATTTAAAACTCTAGGAAGAATTAACAAGTATAAAAAAAAACTCTCTCTATATATATATATGTATGTATCAAAAAATACAAGGTACAACTTGTAAGTGTATATTAAGGACCTAATACGAAGGCAAACGACGAAACCTCAAAGAGTCACGCGACTCCAGATACATGAAGAGGTGAAGAGGATATTACAACGACGTTAAGAGAAAAGAATAAACAACAGAAGAATATGTGTTTGAAGAACAATAATCATTGTCAAGATCTGATATATAACGTCTAGTAAAACACTCTGACACTATTGTGCTCCACATGGAAGGCGATATCGAGAACGAAGAGGCCGTCCAGTTCTGCGGAAGGGGAAGGTCGATGTCGATAGCCAGCAAGAAATCGACTAAAAGGTGACCATCGCGTGCAAGCTGGATTAAAGCCAGTGGTTGCCACTTTGTCAGAAGTATTTCTAATCGCAGCCAATGTTATTCTACAAACTCGACGGCCTCACTCCTTGTGATTTCACGATCGTCCAATCCCGCAGTCCGTTTCTTCACACGAACTGGAGGAGATGTACTGTCATCGTCGCGCCATACGATGTCCCTGCAAAGAAAATCTCGTTTCCTGAATACTTGTTTCTCTAGGTGTTATGCTTGGGGCATAAAAGTCAAAAAGATTACAAATTATGTTTCGTTTTCCTTTCCTACGCACGAACCAGTCGTACGTAGTGCGTACGTGTTACGTTGGCATGCATCAGATGTCATGCGATCGTAATAACGATATATGTGCTTAGTAATAGAGATAGCAGTGATAGTAATGGTAATAATAATATAGTCTATTGATTTGTACTTCGTGAAAAATAATAGAGAAGAAAGTAAGAAAGAGTATGGATCGAATTCCGTAGCTGAGTGTAAGGTTACACGTGCGCGAAAAGAATTCGTTCTGAGAGCCGGTTGAAGAAACATTGATGCGGGACGTGATTCTTCGAACATACATGTTTTTCTCGATACCAAACCATGCCATAAACCTACACGAACGGAATAATATATCTTTACTCGTATATTATCTCCAGACGAATTCTTTTCTTTCTTTCTGTTACTGTACTCTATATATGTATGTATACGCGAGCAACAGCTTCGATTCCAATTGTAAGGACGCATTCGTGCTTTCGTAATGCCGCATACATCACAAAATTGTCGAGATCAGAATTTTTAATTCAGTTTCGTCTTGAAACATAAAACTTGCTTGCGATATTATTCTTTGAATGTTCGTGAAACGTACGATTAAATATCAATGGCGTTCCAACAAGAGTGCAAAAAGATAAAAAAATCTATAGATATATAAACACATATACACAATTACACGAAAACGTATATGTATATGGGATTAAAGATATTTTATAAGGAAAGAGTATGTATGAGTATCGACGTGCTAATCGTTGGGTAATTTGTCGTGCAGAAGGCGCGACGCGTTATGAGAGTATTCTATACGCGTGGTAACTGATACCAATTTATCGAACGATAACAAGCAATACAGAATTAATACGAACAAGGTTGCGTAACTTTGGTCTCTTTATAGTTATTATCACGAATCGTTTCAATAAAAAAGAGAGTAGAGATAAAGAGACAGTAGCTAGCACCGGTCAAACAATAAAGAAACAATATTATTCCCGGATCGGTAAGGAAGCAACTGATCTTTTTCTCTTTCTCGTAATTACGCTCTTACGTATGCCGTGACAACGATCTACAACTGATAAACTTTGGAGTTGCGCTCGCGGACATTACTATTCCTTCGTAGTTACTTTCCCATTTTAAGCGGTTAGGACTGGAACGTATCACGCGATATCGAAACTTTTCCACAGAAAAATAATAACGTTAATTTCGAACAGCAGTTTCGCGACAAACGTTATAATAAAACTTTTGCGTATCGACTGTTCAAGAGAGCGCGAACGATTGTGACCGGCATTCCATTCAAAACCGCTAAGCACTCGTCTAGTTTCGTCTTTTTAATTTCTTAGAACTTATCATCCTTTTTCTAAGCTACACTCTTCGTTATATCTTGCGTTACTTATTTAAAGCCCCTCGATTCACCCCAACTAAAAAGGAAAACCTCGTTAAAAGAATCTCGTAAACTCGTACGACGGTTGATGCGAGTTCAAAGAAACGAGAGTATTATACAGAAAAAAAGTTAGAGAAAAAATAAGAAAGGATACGCTAAAAGGGAGTGGTTACTAAGAGAGAAAGAGGAACGGACGAGACCAGCGAGATTTGGTCAACTCGAAGGTGGAAACTTATCTTGACGGACATCCTCGGCTGATGGTAGCCAAGTTCCAGGAAAGAGGAAGAGGAGGAGAAGGAAGACGACGATCGTGAAGAAGGCGTATTGACGATCTCCAAATTGGTAGACAGCCTGGGGAAACTTTGGAACGAACATCCATCGTATCTTGATTCCTGATCTTCGAATACGTTTGGCAAACCCTTGGGCTGCCTATTGTCTCTCTCGCACGGTTATTCTCTGTGTTTCTATGTATTGTCTGTTCTGCACGTTGCAATCTGAAACGAGAAGAAACAAGAACTGTAGTCAAACAAGACTGTTAGCTTCATAATGAATTGTTTAACGAGCCGTGTAGTGTAAAGGTCACCGCTACGGTAGGCCTACGACACTCGATGACGATTGTTATTTTAGCTTCTCTGACTTACGTTGCTGCCTTCAAAAAATTGGATAAATTTGTTGATTCCGATAATATTGTTTATGTTACAAATACGATATAAAAATATGATAGGCAATGTGTTTTTCGTTGCAAGTGTATATGGATATACAAAAACAGGCAAATTTAACGCTTATATCCGAGTTTGTTTTTAGAATCTTTATAAATCTTTATGATTTAAGTGCTTTGTTTACCCGAGTATATGCAGATGTTTGTAGTTATGTCTCCGTTATGACAAAGGTCGGAATATTTATCAGTGACGTAATTAAGTTGCATTATCAAGGAATTATGTCCTTATCGGTACTATTCATTTTCGACGGATAAGTAACAAATTCACGACAGAGTACGAGCTTAATTACTCGTTAATTTTTCGAGTGGCTCGTTGAATAATTATAATTTCTATCGAGATTTTTCTGATAAAATATCTATATTGAAATTAGGCATTGACCGCGTTCGCAAAAATGCACACCTTCGAAAACGTGAATGTAGTGCGAACAACAATTCGGTCGAGATGCAGGGAGTCGAGATTATCCAGTCAACCCACGCGTCTAGACGTCTTAAAGTTTTTGCAGAGCTTACGAGGCGTGGTATGGTATGACTACAATGCAATGCGAAGCCGATACAGTATATGATCCTGTGCCACCACTTTTCAACCGCGCCTCAACCGGTACAAGTGTGTATTAGCTTGCATTCACATCGTATTAGGTTGTCCCAAAAGTTTCTTTCGTTTTATAAGGGAATAAATATATATATATATATATAGATGCACAACATTTTTCTATCGGAACACAATGGATCGTACGTAATTCAATAAAATAATATAAGACAAAAGATATTGATGAAACTTTTGGGACAACCTAACACGATGTAAATGCAAGCCAATACACACTTGTACCGGTTGAGTCGCGCTATGTGCCTAAAAGGCAAATTCGAAAACAGGAAGATGAAAGGGCAGGCAGCTTTTAGAACAAATAATTTATAGCTGCTAGAATTTTTAACAGTATTTTTAGAAATACGTGTTTTCGCTTTCGAACCTTGAACTAAATTTTTTTATAGTGATCATTTGGGTTATTTTGATCCGTCGGCGAAATGGTAACGATCTTTTAATTTATCGTTCGGCGTCACCTGCTCGCAAAAAGCAACGCGACGATATGGACCGATTTAACTGTGAAGTCAAGTAGGTTAATATACGGGAACAGGGTTCGGATTTCGCAAGATCTTTCTTGCAGATCTCCGGCTAAGTTGAACACAGCAACATCTTGTCTCGTGTTTACGTCCAGTCTACTTGAAAGATTCACATGAATCAGGGAGGCATATTTTCAATGTACAGACTACTTTATGCTAATACGTATGTAGAGTATGTTCGCGTTTGTCAGACTGCTGGCAGTAGGCCAAGGATTCGGCTGCCGATTCTTTTGACCGTGAAATAATTCGCGATGTATAAAGCGTTCCAAGGCACTTTTAAATTGTCGCCTTGGTGAAATACTTAGAAAGGAACACGGAAGAACTATGAGTAGTATCAAGGCGTTAATGGGAGAACTTCACCAATAAAGTAGAGCGTATAAGAGCTTGCTCGTATTCATCCTATGACATTGATCTTATACGTATTTACGTAATTGTTATAAACGCGTAAGAGAATAAATGGCGAATTAACACTTGATCATTAAGTTATGGCCGATGTTTTTAAATTAGTACGAATCAACTGCGGCAAATTTGTTGATAATAGTATCTTTGATTGAATTCGCGTGACCTGAAAGAAGTTCATTCGCACTCGACGAAGCAAGTGTCCTCCGCTCGTGGAACTTACGACTTAAAGGGACTCTCACATTTGCCCGCGCTAAATTTCAGATAACCAAATATGTATACCGAACCCATTTAAAAAATATTCTAATAAAAAGATATTGCTAATTCATAGATATATTCATAATTTAGTACACAGAGTAACTGTATCGTACCATTGCATTTAGTAACTATTTTATGATCTACTCCTTCTAAACATTAACTTAGAAATATTCGTATCTCTTCTAGCTATGAAAACTAATACATTTTCTATTACTATCGTCGGTATCTAATACCACCTTGAGTAAGTCCGGTGTGGTCGTGTATAAAATTGACTTAACGAACGAGAAGAAGAGGAAATGAAGCGAAGACGAAGAAATGAATGTATCTTGTCACGCGTGGTAACAACCTTTAGTTAAGGCGATTAGAGTCAGGCGACTCGCCAGTCGCGCTTGTTATCGTCGCACCACGCCAGATTGTTATTTATAGAGAGAAAGTTTTAAACGTATATATGCTGTGCGTACAAGGACGGAGAAAAGATACGTGCTAACGCTGCATGCTAATTCTTCGCAAATTTTCAAAGCAGTTTAGACTCTGTGACACGCTATTCACGGCTCGAATCACAGAATTATGCTGATTACGGGGCCAGTGGCATTGTCGCTCGTTTCCCTTTCCTTCTCCTTCTGTTCTCTTTCGAAACACACGCAAGGACGGTTCTATAAAAATACGCGCGTGATCTGTACACGTGTATCGATAGCTCTATAAATTACCTTACACTTGTTCTTTCAACATGACTTTGCGAAACTTACACGTTATCTTCTGGTGTTAATAAATTGCCAATGAACCGATCTATTGTATATCGCTAATCAGTTGGTCTATTATCTAACTTCTCTATCTCCATTAATAACAAGTAGATTTCGAGCTTATAGAACTGACTGTGTTTCTGATCTTGCTTCCCTATTAAGGAAAATTTATAAATAACGAATTTTCACTCGCAAAATTAGCAAAATATCGTACAGAAATCGTCGGAGGGTCATTACACATGTATAGTAGACTGTACAAGATCAACTTACCATATATATAATGCGACTAGTGCTTCCTTTCTCGCCTGTTCCGCGCTATCGACCTCCTCGATTCTCTGTCTTCTATGCAAGCATGTCCTTCCACAATTTGAACTCAATTGTAGTCCATCGTTTCCCTCCTTTTACCATTGTTCTCTTCTCCGTTCTCTTGTTCCTGATGCCCGTGTATATTACGCGCTTCCATATAGATAGACACATAATTCGTACGACCGTTTTGCGTATGTCGCGTGTGTTACACGCGTTTTACCTCCTCGTCTCGCATGATCTGCGTCTCGTGATCATTAAACCAAGCAGACTGGAAGAATTCGTACGACTTTCGTACATCGTTTGTGACCAGTGACGAGAATTCACCAGTACGGAGCGTCGTTCGTGAGATGTTGCCAGGACGCGAATTCGCTCCACGTACGCACGTTCACCCTGGTCGCGTCTGTGATTCGAGATATGCTGTCCCGCATGCCGTTGCTCGAGAAACCGTCGCAGGTTGTCGTCAGGATATCGTACCGTTTGGCAGGTGCTCGTGGCTGCGACGTGCAAAGTATTTTTTATATACTATATTCGTTTACTGTAGATTAGTACATAGTAGAGTGCACGATGGCCTAGTTGTGATGCGTGTTATGTACTTTTTAATAGCCTTGAATCATATATTAGTTATAAAGCAATTAATAGTATAACAAGTGACATAGGAAAGGAATCTACACTATTGGTTATAAGTGTTAGAACATACAAATTCAACGGTTTTTACTATTTTCACTTTCTAGTTGTTTCATTATAAATCTGTTATTCCATATGTAAAGTACCAAATAAAATAAAATTTGTTAGAATTTACTAACAAACGAAAATTGTAAGTGTCTTAATACTTATGTGATCGTTAATGTAGATTTACATTTCTATAGAAAGTTACAAATTTAAATACATACCTCCAATTTTTTGCGGACGATGAAGTTCTTTCCATCGTTGTTGTCCCAGTATTCCTTTCCATCAGTACGATATCGTACGCAGAACTCTATCATATTCGATTTTAACGGTAGAGTTAATCGAAAGCGGAAAGTGTCGTATAGGATCAGCGCGGGCGAACCAGGCTGTTCGACGTAGGTGCAATGAACGTCCTCGTGTGTCTTCCAGGAGTCATTGCTCGCCCTGACCACGACTTCCTTGTCATACGCCAGATTACGTACCTTGATGGTGCCCACTAGACACTGATCTGTTTCTTTCACTATCACGTTTTCCAGGCTCACATTCTCCTGATCAAGTTTCTGGCGAAAGGCGAGGTAATCGCTAGCTGGCTGGGGGAAAGTTACTTGCCAAGGTGACACGAGTTCTGTAAATTGATCATTCTCAATTTTCGAATTTAAAAATCGTCCAGTTAGTCCAGCCAGGTAAGTGGTACTCCACAGAGGAGGTACGTTGCTGGGCTCCGACATCACTCGAACCTAAAAATCAAACAACAGAAGCACATGAAGCACGTAGCAGACACGTAGATTTTTCAAAATATAAAATATTACATCTCCCAAAGAATCTGTAATACACACGAATAATATTAATAGAGGAAAAATAGTCGATGGATCAGACGGGGTAAAGTTAAATTATTAAGTTTATTAAGTCACTCGAATCGCGAAGATAAAACTTCATTAATGCTTTGTTAACGTCGAATGAACAAAACGACAATGTGTACAAATTTTATAGTATAAACAAATATTTTAAAAATTAGATTGTTAACATTTTTTCTATTATATTACATATATATGTATACATTATATTAGTAAAAATTGGAAAATAATTGGTTTGCAAAGATATAAAAGATAATAAAATATATCGCGAGAAAGTTCAAATACAAGCGGAAAGTCAAGTAGAGCTTGCGTTACAGGCAGGATTATTTTATTTCCTTTCACAATTAATCGGAACAAGGTAGGAATTAAGAACGAGTACCTGAGTAAGAGGACGGCCACGATCATCGGCAAACACTACCCTCTTCTTCTGCTTATTACTACCGCCATCGTTGCTGTTACGAATGCTATCTATGGCCAAGGAACCAGATGACAAGCATGGCCTTATTCTAGGTGGCACCGATCTGCTGGCAATCGTCGGTGCTACCAGGGGACTGTACAGAAGCGAACTGTACATTGGAGGACTGTGCCCCAGAAGTAGCTCAGCAGGCATCGCTATGGAACACATTTAGATCTGGAAAAAAATTGTTTGTTCTTTAAAATATCGAAATATCTTCAACTTTGGATTATTTGGAATATTTTTTATTTTGTAATATCTGGAATATTTTTAATTGACCCAATCCGCAAACACGTTGCACGATAGTAGATCAAATAAATTAAAAGATCCAACTCTTAAAATTTATTTCTACCAAAATTTTTGCCCAATATTCGCCCGAGTAAAATACAAAAATATTTACTTTACTGAAAATTTGCACATAAATAACAATTACATCCATTTCTTACTCAACGTTAACAACACGTTACTAAAAATTTCCACTTGGTATCTACGATCTAAATATGTACGGCACGTGTTAATATCGACTTTCTAAATTGGCAAATAACACTCTCCGATAATAAATTACTTGAAAATTAAGATCGCTGTCGTATTCGTTCATCGAAAAGTTTTTCGGTCGCGATTTGGAGAATGGGATCCAATTTCACATCGCAGAAAGCTTTTGCCGAGCACTCTGTCGAAACTGGAATTCGTGTTGCATGAATGATCAAATCGCCAAATCTTTAATAGCAAGGAACGTGCGCCGTTCACTGCCAAAAATTTCCCCAACGATATTATAAGACCGTGTGGTCGAATCACGTGAATCGTCATGCGCCATGATTTATCAAACAATCTTGTCTAAATCCGAAATTGTTCGACAAATATTTACACATAGACTTGAGCGAACCTTGGAGGAAATATAGAAGGAAGGAAACAAAGTTCACGTACCTATCGAAACTGTATCTTGGCTTGCAAAATACCGACTCTGTTGACTAACTTACGAACAAACAGAAATCTTTCCTAATAAAAAAAAAAATATATATATATATATCATCGTGACACGGAATAATTTATAGAATTCGAATTTAAAACTTGCGTTGGTGATCGATTAAAGCCGTCAGTCAGATGCAACATCAAGGATATTCTTTGCTTTCGCTTAATAGCTCGGCTAATACTTTATTATTGATACTTAATTAATGGAATCGAGATACGATAATTCAGTTGTTTCCATCCGAAAGAATAACACAGACTGAAAATTTTAAACAACTCTATCACAGTGAAGCGTTTTGCGCGACAGGGTAGACGCATAGTGGTCATGTTACTCCCGGAGTGGAATTACGACTTTTAAATGTAGCAATAGTCTCTTCTCTCGTCCCTCGAGACTCGATCTCCAACTAGACTCGACACGTACCAGACCGGAACCAAGCAAGTACGCGTGCACAACTAAGAAGCGTTATAGCGATGTCGTAAATCCGATGTTTCGAGTTTCAACTATATAAACTTATCGCGCCTTGTCTCCTATTTCTATTTCTAGTGAATTTTCTCTATCTAGCAAATGTCACAACAATAGGGTTATCGTATATCTCCCATTCACGAATATATTTAATTTCTAGCGGTATTATTATTAGTAACAATAATAATAACAACTGTAATTTCTAATATCTTTTTAGGAAATATTGCGTGGACACGATTAATTTGAAGAAAGTGCTTGCAAAGAATTACTGGCAATTAAAATAAGAAGGAAATAAATTAAACGCAATATGACGTATAATATTGTCCACTGGCGTCATAAATAACAAAAGGTCGGGGTTAAAGTATACATACTTTGAGCATTGTTTATCATTACACGAACCAAGTACCAGGGTCGAGCGTTGCAGTATAGAAAGAGAAACTTTGAAAAAGAAGGGAGGAAAAAGAGTGACAATCTCGTATCTCATTTACCGTATATGGTCCCCTTGGTGACACTTTCTACAACAGTTGCAGCGCGCGTGTTATGATGATTTTTGAATTTTATTTTATTTTTCGTCGATATAAGACTTGTGTCGCAAACATATCAACAACAATATATTTTCAATGTTCCGGGATAAAATTTTCCAGTTGTCATTGAGTGTCGAACTACAAATCGTTGCACAATAATTGTTGTTCTGCCGATAACTGATTAATTTAAGAAAAAAAATTCGTACGGCGTACAAACCGCTAGATGATAAACTTTCCATGTTTAGCTTTCGCGCGATCTATGCTCTCGACACGACAAAAGTCTCCGTTTATGTAAGAATTTTCGAACAAATGGAATTTCTTGTAATTTACAGTTATCGTGACTTGCGAAAGTATGTGAACAACTTTGAGCCGCGACATATACGATACTTTTACTTCCAGTAATACATCGAAAGATCTAAATACTTTGGAAAACACGAGGTGCTTCGACAATGATGTACAGAAGGTTGTTCTTCGGGAAACATCGACTCGAATTTTAGTATCTATCTATCTGTTAAATTTTATTACGCGTTTATCAAAATTAACCATCTATGCGTGTATTTTATTTATTTCAACCTGATGACATAGAAACGTCCAAATTAATTAGAACGATTGCTTCGTTTCCTTTATCACGTAGAAACCGAAATATGGCGATATCAATTTTTCAAGCGGAAAATCTTAATTCTCGCTGATAAACTTGCGTGTCCTCGATACATCGGGGCACCGCGCTGCTGTTCTCGAAACCGATTGGAAGCGATTACCGCCAATTCCGTAATTACCGTTCCGACTACTAAGTAAATCCATAAAAACTCCATAAAAATGCGCATCCGAGACGCAACATGTTTTCGTGGCGAATCTGAAACCTAACACGTGCTATTATCGATTTATAAAAGGCAATGTCACAGGGAACGAACATGAGGATTACAGGGAAGATTGATAAATATACACGAAATATGATAAGTCAAATTTTGTTAGTTTCGATGTTATTTAGTGATTAAAAGAATGTACTTTAGTATAACATGATGCAAGAGAGGAGCAACCTATACAATATTTTATAAATAACGAATGGCATACCTAATGTCTGAAATACGATCATCGATACTTTTGAGATCAATATTTTTGATGTAAATATTTTGCAAGAGAACGCTATAAGCAAATATAATAAAAAAAAGATCCTTTTGATAATATGTAATCGTTTGGTAAGGTATTGTATTAAAACGATGCTCCCGTATGAAAAACAGAAAATATTACGTATCGTGTCTTTCTATTGTATAGATCTTTACATTTTTATATTGAAAGAAAATCGTACGCGTTTAAATCAGTAATGTTTACAAGTATTACGTGAAAGGTCACAGAATGACGCAACAGTTGCGTAAAGTAACTATACTGCTCAATGATGAAATGTACAGAATTGATAGAAAATCATATATTTTTGTAGAAGGAAAGGTGGATGAAAAACAGAGGCTCGATTAGATAATAATCGACCGTCATGCTGCAGGCGATGCATCGTATCATCGTAATATTTCATAATTCGCTGTTGGGACTTTATATTGTAATAAGCGAATCACGTCCAACGTCTCTTAACCCAGCCCAGACAGTCTCTTAGTTTGACTATTTTGAATGTACATTCCTTTTTTCAACTATTGATAAATATTCCGTACCTACTATAGTAACGGTAAACACCGTTAGATTGATTTTACAATATATATAAGCAGCAATTCGACTTGTTCGATCGGATGGCATTAAAAGGTCAGTAAATTTGGACGAATGGTGTTGTCATGAATAAAGTATGTTCACATTTCGTATCTCGAGAAGGAAAAGTGCGCAGTCGTAGTACTATTTCGGGTGAGACCGCGATTAAAATTAGCGTGGCGCATCTTCAAAACGCTACATACAACGAGACGTGTTCCGCCCTTGGAACAAGTCCAATTGTCTGACTTCTATGATACAGTAGGTACTACGTTTACTGGTTGAGATTCTGCTTCGTTATCTAGTCATTGTTCGCAATTTCTTAGAAATATAACTCCTTCGGTAACTGACCAGATAATGTTATAACGTCTTACTAGACATTCGTAATAATTTTGTTATTGAATCTTACCTATAATCTATCTTACCGATAATTTACCAACTGAGAAGCGATTTATTGTATCGAACGTAATACAGCCGGTAAGCCTGTAGTGAAAAGTCTAAAAGCCAACTCGCGTAAACTCGAATATATTTTCGAGGAAAAAGAAGGCACGAAGTTCTATTGACTCTACGAAGTTAGTTTATCGACCCGTGAACGTACAGCAAATAACGCATAGTCCTAAACGGTCTACAGAGTCACGTGAAAGCTAGCTGTTAGACGCACGGGTGTATACAAATGATCTTAGCTTGCGACGTCTAGTCACCGGCTGACGACTGCTTAAAATAACCATTTGATGGATCGAAAGGTAACCCGAACTATGTTTAACTACGTTTTTTTCTACATGTCGTGTTTATTTAGTGTCGTATTTAATCTGAAGAAACTCGAAATGTTCGTGCGTAGTCATTGGTTACCAATGCGCTGCTTTTGAACTATAGTGCACTGCCTATTAAAATGGAAGATGTATATATTATTTGCCAGTGAGTTTATACAAATATTTTTGCATAGGAATTAACGATCCAACGACATATAGATTTTCGTTAGAACAAACGAAGAACCACTGCAAGGCATACACGTTTCTCAGTCATTAACATTGATAAAATATTATTTTTAATCCCCTCTGCGAACGATTACGCGGAATTTATATTGAACGGACGTTATCTAACGAGTCTGTCGTTGCAAAAAGTAACGTATTTCAATACGATCGTTTCAGTTATAATGAAATTCGCTTCTATTGTTAATTTCCTATCAATCGGCAGAGATAAGGGAAGGTCGTGGGTTATTGTAAGTCACGTGTGGAATTAGACTACGACTAATCCGATAAAACTGGAAAGTGTATGAGTCCTTGACTTATCATAAGCGACAGAAATTTCATAAAATTATTAAGTCAGAAACATCGGTCACCGATAACACGACCAATGATAAACCCTTTTATGATACAATTAGTCAATATATAATTACTTAATTAATAAATTGTTAAACAACGTATAAAACGTTTGCAGTTTCAGCAAAATGCCATCAAAATACATATCTACGAGTTAAAATCGGAAATAACACGAGACTTTTAACGCCACAACGAGATATTTAATAGAATATTGAGGCAAAAATGTCTACTGTTTGAAAAACATTTTGCGACTCTGTTTATCGACCTGCAACAAATTAACGCTCACCAGATAAAGCTTTGACATTAATTCAACTTCATTGTGATGTACTTACTTGACCGTTAATTAACCGAGCCGCCTAATTAATTTGCGTGCAAAATGTTTATGCCAGCCTAAGAACTATGTTAATAGTGTCATCAACCGTTACATTAACGCAAAGTAATACTGACGCTGATAACGAGAGAAACAATCGAGTATGCAAATTATTTCTCTTGATTGTAACTTGTTGTTTCAACATTTGCATGTGTATCCTTTTAATAATATATCGGCGCCAATTATGCAAATCGTTTCGTTGCACAATAGATCGATAACGTGGACCTGAATATACGTAAAAGTACGCATGGAGAGCGAAAGAAAGAGAGAGGAAGAAAACGAGGGAAGAATGTGTAGTGGCGAAACCCTAATGACTCCAGCGAATGAGATCTCTGAGAATGCCTGACCTATGATAATGAGACAACAGCTATATACAAAGACAGAGACTGCTAAGAATGATTATTATTGAAAATACGTCCGATATTTGGCCTATCTTTTTGTTACCAAGCTTTTCGTCAACATAATAATTCGTTCGTATATAAAAAAATTCGATAAATTGATAAAAAAAAGATGCTGCTTTTAAAGATAGGAATTCATAAAAATTGTTTGCTTTTGCGAAATGTAAACATTCGATCGGAGAAAAGGGTTCTTCGCAACCGGTTCACATTTACGTGTACATAATACAAGTAAAAGAGAGAGAGAAAGAGAGAGAGAGAGAGGGGGGAAGAGAGAGAGAGAGAGAAAGAGAGGAAAAAAGGAGTCAAGAACCGTATATACAAATGAGTAGAGAAACCAGTTCGCAAAATTTGAATATCTTCTTTTTATAGCATCGACTTCTATCGCGAGTTACGGTTGTGCATCATTAAAGAACAGCCTTGAGAAATATGTGCTAATCCTGCTCATCCTTGAGCGCCTTCTTATTAAAGAATGCGCTCAATAAATCACTATCTGAGGCTACGATCGCAAAACAGAAAAGAAATTGACAGACAAGGTCAGGATCAAAGGATATTAACGATCCTAAAGAAATGAAAAAGATAATTTAAGAAATGAAAAAAATAAACTTGATAATACTCGATACATTAAACAAATAGACACGCGAGAGTCTCTTGGTAACCTAAAAACTAGTAAAACACGGTTACAATAATGGAATAGTCCATAAAACTTCCATGCCATATCGCGCACGCTTTTACTATTTAGGCCACGATCTGATCACGTGCTTAGAGAGTACGTATTTCTAAAAATCTTATCAAGCAATTCATCATTGACGCTATTAGTCCGTTACAAGCTATTGGTTGAAAGCGCTGAGATTTTGAGACCGTAAAAGTTCTGGGGAATCGGTATATTTCAGCGATCGAAGGCGACGTTGAGGTCGGTCCTCTGGCTGTTATCACCGTCGCGTTTCTGGTTCGAAGCAGCCTGATAACCGACATATCCTTGCCGCATGTACACCCTCAAGTACGGAATTTTACCGGACAAAGTTTAGTGGCCGAAACCATGAAGAAGAGGCGCACGTTGTACTCGCGCATAGATCTCGCGAGATGCTTTTCTACAACGATAAAAAAAGGGAAAACTACGTGTCGAGATAATTGGTTCTGACGCCAATGTTAACTGGGCATGAAACGTTCGAATACGCGTGCGTTATCTATAACAAGAATTATTTATAGCTTGAGTTTGTAATTTTTCAGCTCTCCGAAACCTCAAACTTTCGAATTGTCAAATTTCTGAGTTTGGCAACTTGGAAATTTTGAAATTTCTTGATTATCGAACTCTCAAATTTTTAAATCTCTAAATTCGCAAATTTTCTAATTTTCAAATCCCCGAGTTCTGAAACTTTTAAATTACAAATTTATTTCAACGTTTCGTTTAGCTATTCTTTTTATTCGCGCCAAGTAACATTCTCTTATGATGAATGATAGCCCGCGATCGATCGATGATCGATTTACCATCGATCTGAATTCTTTTCAATTGTACCTTCGAGAGTCACTAGCAATTCGATTTTATCGATAAAGCAAATGTCATTGAATTGCGCGATGAATTATACAGATATCCTCACAAAGTATGACGACTAGGTCATATTCTCTTTCCTAATCGATGAGACTTAGCTGCCGTGATGTCTAAGATATCACGATTGACGAATAAGATTTCTACAAGGCAACAATAAATCTAAATTTATATGGTCGATAAGGTCATGCCACGTTTAGAATATAATTATATTTGAGAAACATTGGGATTCGTTTAAGCGAAGATAGCCTTTTGACTTTTGCTGATTTATATGTGGAACAATAAACCGTGAAAGACTGATACAACAATGTCGATGCATAAGTCACATAACGTAATGCATTAATAATACGTACGTAAATATGTAAGTATCTTTATCTGCAATCTGATGTACTTCTTATTAAGCCCCGGTACTTCACTTCAAAACTGAGTTTCAACAACTAAATAGCACAATTGATTTTGTAACACTAATATCGAATTAAAGAACATCACATTTGAAGAATATCACTGATCTACCACAATTCGAGATACATTACATCATTAAATACATATAAAATAGAAGGGAACACGTAAAGCTAATACTTGGCATAATAGCACCTACGCTAACCTGACTCCTAAAAGTAAATAGCGTACGCTTTTAAAACGATCAAGTGTTACGTAAGTATCAGAGGGGCGACAAACTCTATCGTACATTCACCGTGGTGCATACTACTTCCTTTCAACCTTATCAACCGTACAAACTCATATTCCTACATTTTGAAAATATTAAAAGAAGACAACCATCTCGCATAGAGATTATTTTCGAAATATTAATTCTGTTACCAGGAATCTATTATTCGTCATCACTCATAATGTAAGCTTCGTTATAGTATGGAATCCTAATCGTTCAACGGATTTTAGGTTAAAGACTACAGGAGGAAAATGCGTGATAAGTAAAATTTCGCTGATTTTCTGATTTTTGTTTTTTTACTGGTTAAAAGGCAGTGGATACAAATTGCAACATTTCTCTCCACTTTCTCCGGAAATGCATGGTGTCGTGGTACACGCGTGGGAATAATACGTGCAAACAATTCGTCTTGTGTTCATACAACTGTCTCCCGGGTAGGCGTCCAAGGAGAGACGAGTGACCGGAAAACACGAGTACTTGGTGCGGGGGCACTAAGCACGCGGGCATGCGTACGTAAAAACGAACAAAATGCATTTTAAGAGAGCAGTCAAGCCGGTTACGAGAAGAAATCGGCTAACAAACCTCGAACGCGATCCTTGCGTGCCACTACTAACGTTACGTTATTACATTTAAATCGTTTCGAGACCTTTTCATTTTTCAAAATTAATATAATGACGTTCTTTAATTTAAAACAAGGATAAAATGTATATATACATATGTATAATTATATTACAGTAAAATATATTACGCTAAACGAAATTTGAACAATAGGTCATAATGTAAACACTAAATTGATTAGCATTGTTTAGATTGACAAAATATGCACTACGTCAGTCAAATATAGGATCAAAATTCCTATTTTTTAAAAGTATTTGATTTTTTGAAATAACTAATCTGGAACCGAGTATTAAAAACACATAAGTATAATCAGTAATGTAGAAATAAAAAGGAGTGGAATAAAAATCGTGAGCAATATTTATTTATTGTTTCCGTCGTTGTGAGGTCAGGAGCCAGCTAATCGATCCCTCCTTCGCGTCATTCAAAACGTCGAAGATTAAACAATAAACGTTGCTAATAATGTTCTTCCCGGCCATAACCGCTAATCAGTCGTGTCACTTTCCTTTCTTTATTAACACGATAAAAGCATTTCTTTGAAATGCAGACCCGTAATCGCGTTTTCTGGCGCTCTCGTCTCTCCTACGTATAATGCAAATACAAATACATATCAGAAATTTTTCAGATCGATTATCACACGCACGTGTTTCGCTGAGCAGCGTACATCTCGCGCATCTAATATGGTTCTGATGGGTAAATTTAAAGCGATATATGTGATATATGTGATATATAAGCGAGATAATAATGCCAACCAGATAAACTCTCTTTTCTACGTGACATTCGTTACGCACTTCCAACGAATGTTATCTCACAGTTTGTTTGTAAACAAAGTGGTTTGGTTCTCGCGAATGATAATATACTATTACTTACTATTAAAGAATGCAACTATAAATAAATTTTATCGAAATTTTCTAGTTGCATAGTGCTGCATATTATAACCAATTGTATAATCCTACACGCTTCTGTTACATAAGAAATTGTCGTCAATGCGCAGCCGAATGTTTTCATTCTCATGTGGCATCGACCGCGATACGAATCAATTAATTCCGCAGGTTACATGGGAAGTAACTGCTACGTTTTTTTTTCAATGCAGATAGAAGATGATTTGATATAAATTGTTATTTAATCCATTTGATCCATGTTAATACATTAATGACCATTGATTGAATTATGGTTTTATATGATTTTTCATGGGGGGCAATTATCAGTGACTCTGAAGAAAGGAGAATTTTTTATACTGATTTTAATTAATAATAGTTACATAGCGAAAAATTTTTCAAATCTTTGCTCTTGTTTTAATTACAAAATTTTGTGTTCTTATACTTTAAGATTTTGCTAAAATCATTGGTCATGAATGTGTTGAATTATAAATAAAATACTGTGCCATCAACAATGCGAAATAAAAAAAATTGTAAAAAATTGTAATGAAATAATGAAGATACTACTCACATATTTTTTGAACTGGGGAATAGTAGTACTTAAGATTGGAACGAAGCCAAAGAACCAGATTGTCCTCTTAATTCTTCACGCCTCAGTTCTTCTTTTGAACTTCACAATTTTCTATATACTCTTCCCAGGTATTGTCACGTTGTCTACTTTTCGAGATCGTTAATGACAAAAGGATCTTCGAGAAGTACGTATAACGCAATATGTAGAGATCTCTTTAAAACGTGTGAAATGAGCACATCATAATAGGCCGGTAGATTTTTTTGTCTCGTTAGGTATTTAGTTTCTTCAAGCGCAAACAGGAGAAACGAGTCGCAAAGTGTCGAAATTTAAACGAGATGCAAACGAACGAGTATATACAAATTAGCAGCGTATGGATGATGGGAAGATTTTCACGTGGCGAAAACGATGCCGTGCATCGTTCGTGCCAACTTCTCGAATGTCACGAATTTCGCATAATTCTCTTGTTATGTGTATGAAGTGACACTTACGGATTTACTTCCGTCAGATTAATGGGACACTTAAATCGACTTCAGAGGATAATTAGGTTCCTTTAGCAGCGGTAGTGGTGGTCGCGAATCGCGCGATCTAACCTACACTTTCCGACTACCTCCGAGTCTAAAATCTGAAAGCACCGGCGCGGCGTGAGTGCCATAGTGTCATCCGACGGCACGTCTCGGACGACCCGGTGTTCCCTCACTACGCATGCGCCGACTCAGCCTCGTGCGCTTCACGTGATTTCGACGAAACTACGAATCAGAACGCCCCTAAATCCACGTGCTTGCATTCTTACGCTGCTGGATGACAGAGCCGCTTCGTAGAGCAGGATAGCAATGTCGATTATCGAACAATACCGGTTTTTACCTGAACTTTTATCGTACCTCATCCAAATATTCTCTGAAAATAAAATTTGGAAGTTATTTTGATAACAACAAATCCTGCGTGACCAAACGCATTAGATAGCGTTCCGACCCACAAGAACACGTAATACCTTCGTTCGCATGATGTACAATACGTTTTCAATTATGGAATATAAGGAAAGTTAACAAATTCGGAACTATTGGTACAAAGATTTACTTCCTCTTTCTTATCATTGTAATTGATATTGTAAAATTTTTACTTAAAAATAATCTTCCTTTACAATCATATTATAAACCTTGCCAACGAAAACTTCACGTGTTCTTTTGTACAGTCATTTTTTAGAACATATTTTCAAATTTAATATTGTAAAATATAGGAAACTAATATATAATCGGATTTTGCTATTCTGTATCTAGAAATTCGTTTCAAATTTGATATTTATGTGATATACATATGTACGTATAATACTTTTGTTTGAAGTTGAATTTACAATAAAGCCGGAAATTAGTGTTGCGAAAAAATATTTATATATGTAACACTTATATTACTTAGAAAAATATACGACAAAAATATAATACATATTAAGGAATTGGTTTATCATAATACGTTCTATTTACTTCTAGATAAGATTCTCGGTTCTAGTAGAACCGGTTCGATATTTGGCCGCCATATTTAAATCCTTTTAAGGCATCTTTTATTATAGAGAGTTGATTGCATAGGTCATAAATACCCAAAAACCACAACTCATAGAATAAACGGGGATTATGACTACCCCATAAAATTTGTAATAAGTAATTTACAATACTTTTGAAAAAAATAAGTATGAAAGTTTGAAAATTACGCGACTTGATAAATTTGAAAAACTAGTAATACCACATTCAGTAATGTAATAGCATCGATGACGTATAATTTGTTAAAAGATGTATACGAATTATTTAACGACTGTACGTCATAGAAATGAAACAGAGTCGTTTGCTTCTTCATCATTGTCCGAGGCATGGATAAACGGAGATATAAATGAACTCCCTTGGTAATACGACACTGTCACATTTCTTCAATGTAAAACTTTCTATTATACTCTAGCTTACTCCGTTAAGCCTATTGTCATCAACAACGAAAGATTACAAACGAAAATCTAATATAGCTAAGAACACGACAAAATATCAAGAAATTAATGCACGAAGAGAAAGTATTAATTTTTTTATGTTTCATTATTTTTCTTTCGCATATTGCTATCGTCCAGTTACGTTTATTGAAACATTGATGTACGTACTTTTTTTAAATTATGAAATCAGTAGTAAGGCAAAAAACGAATAAAAGAAAATGTAAAATCGGATATAACAGTAAAACGATTTTTTTCTTTCTTAGAATCAGTCTATCTTCTTACAGTCAAAGCATAGTAATTGAATATGTCGTCGACTGTCGAATACAGTAAATACAAGGACAGAATTTTTTCATGTGTTAGTTTACAATAATTGATTACTTCGTGTCTTCGTGTAAGAGCGCAGAATTAACAAATGTTGATTTGTTGTATCAGTTTCTTGAGCACTTATTTAACGAACACATATATTCGATATATACACCCATAAATAAAAACCGTCACCTAAATAATTATTAAGAGCGTGTTCGGATATCGTAAAAACATCTGTTTTCTTGTACTTCACATTCGTACAATTGTAAATTCACATATTTCTTTTTTCCCATTAGTATTAAGAGATGTGATCTCCATATTGAACGCATATGCGTAAGGTAATATCGTGAATTAATTGAAGCGCGGTTATCCCTATTATCTAAAGAGATCTCTTTAGCAATATCATTAAATAATGATGAAAATAGTTTTCTGTTTACAAAACATTAAGTTCATCTTGTTTGATACTCTTTCATTTCTTTGTATAATAAAATAAAATATACAAAATCGTGATATATTAATTAGTTCATACGATTCACATTAAAATATTTGTCGACTTTTTACTCATAATGTTAATATTTATACGGTTATAGACGTACAAGAAAAGAGTGGCTTCGTTGTGTAATTTAACAAATGAAATTATAAACCTGCAATAAAAATTAAATGGAGAAGTGTAACATATATTATTCATCACCTGAGAAAAGAATCCAAACTTATCATAGAAGAGTAATAAAAACACGATAAACGAATGTAATCGTAGTATATCGTGGAGAAGAAAAAATGTACGTACAATAAAATGTATATTTATGTACAGTATTTGAAATTGCTACGAGCTTATAGGAACCCTGTTGATAATGTCGACAACACGAATGAATTTATTCTATGTCTGAAATATCAACCGAATATATAAAATACTCGCTTACGTATATACATGTTAAAGGTAAAGTCCAAACTTTAGTTTTATGTGAAAGTTTGAATTGAATTTTATATGATAAAAAGAAGATTTATGTGCGAACGATACGAATACTAAATATAATACCATTCGTTGTATTAATCATTTTAATTAATCTACCATGAACGGAATCATTTGCGAGATTCGATTCAATTAATTCATCTTTATATTAGGAAGATATACCCTTTCAGAACTTTGTCAATAACAAATTGACTTTAGTCTACAGATTGTGCTCATGATTATATTATGATGACTTACGCCGTGTTTCTAGTTATTTACAAATTAAATATTTGCTCACGGACTTTACCCATAACGCATGTAATTGAAGTAATTGCTTTAATCAGCACAATTATTCGCTTTGAAATTGACAAAGATGTAGAAATACTATGCTTTTCTTTTTCACCAAATTTATACGATATTTTTTAAAGATATTTTAAATCACGCTGCGATCAATCGACAATTAGATGTGATGAGTAAAACATTATTTCGTAGGTATGAATATAAAGATAAACACGTTTATCGACACCTAAATTTACATAAAAAATCATGCTGGTCTTCGATATATTCTAATCCATACTGATATATGTACACTGCAGTCAATATACATCAATAACCAGGCATGTATACGATTGCATGGCCTAATTAGACCAGTATATTATCACAAAATAAATGCTAAAAATTAAATGTCCTATCAATTGTCTTCTTTCTTTTCAACGTTGAACGAATAGATCCGATATATATATACTTATATATCGATAAAATTTACCTATCACTGTATTAGTAGATTCATTCGAACAACCCTTTTCTACTTCAGCTAAAGAAGATAAAAAATGGAAGAATTGATTCCAAAACGAAATCGTAATTTGTTTCAACCAGATTCAAGACAGAGTGTTACACGTTCGAGGTCTCTGACAGCAACAAAGACTTCGAAACCTTGCCGCTGGGCTAGACTCTTCTGATCACCGTTCTTCGACACTTTCATTTCCACCACTTTCCTGCTGAGGTCTCGCGATTTGGTACGTGATAAGGTATTCCGGATATGCTTGTTCGCCTCTGTAGACAACATATTCGGGGAAAGCTAAACCACCTTGGGACGGTCTACCCATTACACTATGGTGTCCTGGTGGTGCATGAGCCATTTTCATCGCGGAAAATTGCAAAAATGATTTTCCCAGTGTGACACGACAGAGTAATAAATGTCTGTAAATGATATACATAATATTACAAATGTAAAGAATAATAATAATGACTTTATAATAATTTAAAGTTCAAAATTTTATTCATTTCTATATGCTTACCTATGGCAGATGTAACAACTTCGGTCCTTATGAGCAGGACATCCAGTACCTCCACATATTCCATACACATATTGATTACTTTTACTACTGTGCTCTGCAAAATAAATTCCGGCGCCGAACATACCGCCGATATACGCATGTCGTTCATCGAAACCCTTCTGAACGATGGCATTAATAAATGGACTACCATGAAATAACATCCTCTCGTTCGCCTGTGGCAAACTCGATCCAGGAGTAGTCCTAGACCCAGTACTCGGAGAGGAAGGTGCGGCTGCACCAACTTCCTCAGCAACTTCTTGCCTTCTATGCGCGTAACGTTCCCATAATTTACGATTTTGCACTTTTTGTATCTATTTTAGAAAAATCATAAATGGACTATTAAAATTGTTAGCTGCTGTTCGAGCATACATTTTACAATCACGTATAACAAACCTACCCTAACTATGTTATATCGAGAAAATATACCACCAGAATGGCCATTATCTCTATGTTGTCTAATAGTGCTTTGCATTTCTTCCTCAACAGCTAGAAATTCTTTATCCTCAGCTAATAAGTCTACTAATAACGTTCCCGGTGTAATAGTCGGTTGCCACGGAGTACCGGCAGTTGTATTTAAAAGTTTCTCCATGCCTTTGATTAATTTGTGTCTATAACCATACGCGGATACTCCAACTTGTTTCAGATCTTCGTGACCCATCTCCGCTAATATATCTAACGTAATCTGTTCACGTTCGAACAATTCTAATAAATGTTCTAAACCAAGGCTCTGAAGAAAACCGGCTACAGTCGTGATATTCGAATTATCTTTAGAATCTTTGGAATCTCTTTCAGAACACGTTTCAGATGGCGGCATTGGACTTAAACAAGAAGAGGGTCTAGCAAGTGGTACACATAGAGTCATAGCTGTTCCAGAAGGCATAATGACGGTTTCTTGAGTAAGTGGTGGTGGTGGCGTAACTGGAACTGAACAAATTTCAATGGTATACACACATATACACACACATATATATGTATATAAACATGCAAATATATTTGTAATTGTAGATGTATCATTGAAATACATTTACCCGCAACGATACTGGGTGGCCTACTGTTAATAGTATTATTACCATTACTATTTAAGTTAATGGCAACTCCGACGCCACTGTTACCAGATGGTATCGATGGTACTACTTGCTGTGAAGCCATAGCATCTTGCAATAAGCATCTTACATCATCAGCGCAAGCTAGATCCAAAGGAGTTTGTCCTTCTTGGTTTTTCGAGAAAGGATCCGCGCCATGAGCCAACAAAAGGGCACATAGCTGTGTCCTACCTTTCTGTGCTGCTTCGTGAAGTGGTGTAAAGCCCCATTTGTCAGTAGCATTTACTACGGTATTATATTTGATGAGTAATGCGGCAATATCTAAATGACCGTAACTCGAAGCATTGTGCAAAGGTATCAATCCTCCTTTATCTTGAGCATTTACGTCTGCTCCACGTTCAAGCAAAAATTCGGCTACTTCCAAATTATTGTATCCCGCTGTATTAAGGTATTAGCAGGTTATATTGCGTGAATCAGTACGAAAAAAAGGAAGATAAAAATTAAGAGACTTACCGGCTAAGTGTAATGGAGTACTATTACGACCTTGTGCATCCCTACAATTAATATTATCTTGTGTAACAAGTCGCTGTACTCTTGCTAAATTTCCTTTCTTTGCTGCATCTAAAAGTGCACTATTCCCTCGTAATAAATCGGCTACGTCTTGATCACCATCTCTTACTAAATCTAAAGGTGTTGCGCCGTCTCGGTTCTTTTTAGTGGCATCTGCACCGTGTCTCAGTAATAGGCGAACTATTTCGTATTTTCCTTTAGCTGCAGCTTCATGAAGTGGAGTGAATTTCCATAAATCCGCAACATTCACAGATGCACCATGTTTTACCAACAATTCCGTTACTTCATAATGGCCATAAGAGCAGGCATTGTGTAAAGGAACTAGTCCACTAAATATAATTAAATACTTAAATTAAATACTTTCTTTAATTACTGTGTTTAAATGACCATACATAATAAATTGTATAACGTACTACTAACCCTTTATCTTTGGCGTGTACATCTGCTCCATGTGCCAATAAATATTCAACTACAGGCACTCTATTAAATCCCGCTGCAAAATGCAGCGGTGTGGAATGCCGACCATCTAAGTCTCGACAATTAACAGCCAATGGATTCGTCCGTAAAATTCTTTCTACTGCCGCTAAGTCGCCAGATTTACTTGCTTCTAATAGCTGCGCTTCCGCGTCGTCTGTCCCACTCGGTGGATCTGTAAAACAAAAATGAGAATAGAAACATTCTTCAGGTGAAAAATATTTGGTATCTGTAGTGAATTAGTTTCGAACCTTGTAATATTTTAAGGACATTTTCTGCAGCTACTTGTGCTGCAGTATAGCCCTGAAGTGATACTATAGATGGATCAACATTGTATGATAACAATATTCTGCAAGCTTGCACATTGTCTTCTCTAACACACCTGTTTATGCAATAATATTTTTTTTAAGTAAGAGAATCATACATTTTCTCATCATAAAATAAAAAAATAAAAAACTTTAAATGTTCTAGACAATTCACGGTACCTGTGTAGTGCAGTTTGCCCTAATCCATCTAAAGCATTGACTTTTGCATTATGTCTAAGTAGCACATCCATTGCATCATAATGAGAATGATCAGTAGCAACATGAAGAGGTGTAAGAAAGTCTTTATTTTTCTCATTTAAGGCAGCATTTTTCCTAATTAAAGATTCTATTACTTGTTTTCTCTTGGGATAAGGAGATGCAACGGCACAGTGCAGTGGTGTATCCCCAGTGTATGGGTGTTTAAAGTTTACAACTTCTTGGGACAGGTACTTTTTTAATTTAGTAAGATCTGCCTGCCTGCAGGCATCCAAGAGGCAGTGTCCCTTGTATTCGTCTACAATTAAAGTGTATCTAACAAAACCATGTTCTGTGTGCTTTTCTAGAAGAGTACTATCGACATAGGAAACATACATGTCAATCTTTCTTGTAATTCCAATGTCGGGGCTACGTCAATGGCGCTTTTACTGTGGCAGTTTAATTGAGTTGGATCGGCACCCTCGCTTAAAAGCAACGAGCACACTTCGACTCTGGATTTGCTAGCAGCTTCATGTAGCGGAGTAAATGCCCACAAATCGCTGGCATTAACTGCTGCACCGTGTTTAAGAAGTGCTTCTGTCACTTCGAAGTGACCATACGAACAAGCATTGTGAAGTGGAACAAGACCTCTATAACATAATCATTGGAAACAAATTATTTCATATGCCAACTTTTAATAATTACATTAGATAATGCTGGAGTTAAAGAGAAATTTACCCTTTATCTTTTGCATGCACATCTGCACCGTTTTGCAATAAAATTTGCACCAGTCTTGACCTATTGTATCCAGCAGCTAAATGCAATGGTGTAGATCTTCTGCCATCACTCGCATGGCAATTTACATTTAAAGGATTGAGAAGTTGTAAAAGACGCTCCTCATTTCCAGATCTTGCTGCTTCTAACAATTCATCCTTCTTATATTCTCCTGTTAATACTGGTTTAGTTGCAGGATCTGCCAATTCTAATGCTGTTTTTCCTTCTGTATTTCTTATATTGGCATCTGCTCCATGTTGTAGCAGAGCAATACACACATCTATTTTACCCTATTAGAATAATCAGTATATTAGATTTAATAAAATTGTCTTAAAATTAAATGAAAATTAATAAATCAAGTGGAATGAAATCATACTTTAATTGCAGCTTCATGTAAAGGTGTATAATTCCAATTGTCTCTAGTGTTTGGATTAGCCCCTGCTTCTAAGAGTAGTCTCACAACATCAGAATGTCCAAAAGAACAAGCATTATGCAAGGGATGTAGACCTCCATCGTCACGTGCTTGAATAGATGCTCCAGCAGACAGTAAGAATTCTACTACATCTATCCTACCATAACCTGCATATTAAAAATAAAAAATAAGCATGAGAAACACAATATTAATAACAACAATTTTCTCAGTCTTTTTTTCTTATAAAAAAATATGTTTATCTTCCATTATTTCAAACATCATTATTTAAATTATAAAATGACAACATTGTAAACTAAGTGTTCTAATTATTTTAACCTTTAACGCAACAATGAAATCGTACATAGCCAATCATAAGTGATGTAATAAGGAAAATTCTAAACTATATATTAGATATTATTAATATAGAAGAATAAGAAAATTTGGTTCAAAAATTATGCTTTCCATTTGCGAAATATAAAAGATATGGGTTTGTGTCCAGCAATAATTATTTTAGTTCTTTCATACTGCAAAATATATTTAAGTTTCATTACAAATATATTCGATTTCGAAAGAATTATTCAAATGATAATATGACAACATTGAGAACTAAGTGTTCGAATTGTTTTAAGTCCGCGACATGACAACGAAATCTTATGATTTCAATCGGAGGCTATGAATCGAAGGAAATCCTAAGTTGCATATTGGATTTTATCAATGCGACAGAATAAGAAAAGCTGGTGCAGAAATGATGCTTACCAGCTGCAAAATGCAGAGGGGTGGACTTGCGTCCGGCAGTGTCTCGAGCATTGACCGTCTTCGGTGTAACCAACGCCTTTACCCTTGCAAGGTCTCCGGTTTTACATGCTTCGAACAGTTCCCTTAGAGGATCGGTGTTTCCAGATCCCGATAGGGAATCGGCATTTGTCAACGTCGATCTACGTCCTGCCATTTTACACCGCCATTTTCACGCCACTATCCGACAGATACACTTCACTGTGTATGGCTCATAGTGTTGAAAGCTTTCACGACGACATCGAGATGAGTTGCTATGGTACAATCTAGTGGCGCCGCCTTACACCCAGAAGTGATCATTTTTTAAAAGTCCCATATGAAGTACATTAGTATTAGTAATTAGTACATAATTGTATTGTTGAATCTAGATGCAAGAAAGGGCTTCAGTGTCCAACAGTAACATTCAAAGAAAACTTAGGGCATTACGAAATTAAATATTTTTTTATCCATAATGGTATTTCTTTAAAACTGTTTGTAGTATTTAAAAATGTAATATTCCTTCTTTGTATATTTTATTGTTATAGTATTAATGATATAAGAAGTTAATTAATAAAGATACTCATAGCCTTCTCTTCTTATATAAAATAGAAAATTATTATTTTCTAGAATAGGGATGTTATAATTGTTCGATAAAATTATATTGTTTAACAAAGATAATGTCACAATTCAAAATCCTGTTTGTAATTCTCCTTTTATATATATATATATATATATATATATATATATATATATATATATATATATATATAGTAGTATATAATAATGAACAATAGTAAGCAATATGCAATAAAATAACATTTATTAAAGATTGTGTAATTACTTTCCTTAGTTGTCACTCTTCTGACAAGCTAACAATATATATTTATGTGTGTGTGTGTAGGGCAATCCATATTTTGTACACAAATATATTTTTCCTATGTCTTTGGAATGCCTTTGGAATACAACTTATGTGTGTTTAATTTATGATAACAACAGTATGTTATATGTACAGTTATAAAATAATATAATTAAGGAAATATTACAGTATGATTAATGAGTCGTTTTATAAAAATGTATTTTTACTTATGCAAGTTGTACCTGCATCCTATGAGTGTACACTACACTTTAAAAAGGTATTATTAGCAAAATGAAACCTATTTATATAACTACCATTAATACTAGTATTTTTAATATAATACAACGTATAGGGAATGTTTGACAAACCAAATACCGCAGGTTTTATTCATACTTCCCATTATCTCTTAACTGTGCATAATGCAAAACGATTTCAAAAAATGGTTACATGGCCAATTCTGAATAAGATGGATGAAAAAAGATACCGTATGGAAATAAGAAAATATTTTGCAGTTTTAGCAAATGAAAATCCAGACATAAATTTTCCATCAGTACTTATGTCTCATTTGCTACAAGCAGGAGGAAAAAAGATTTTAATCCTTATGTGGAAAATATCAGAAATTAGCTTAAAAGCTTATATTAGTAGAACATGTAAATTTTTATTTTTGACATAAGTTAATATCATCCACAGTGTTTGCTAATATATTGATGATTAATTCTGCGTAGGTCAAATTGAATTATTACAAGCTCCTAATATTGGTGATAATAAGCACATAGTTCAAACATATTTTACCATTAAAAATACAGAGAAGGATAATACTATTTCTAAATTTCATGAAAACGCAAAATTAAGTTTGAAATCCTTTGAACAGTACATGCGGTAAAATATATATATATTTATTTTATATCTCAAAAATGTTATAGAAATTTCAAGATATACAAGATATATATGTTACATAAAAACTTTGTTTTTTTAGGTGTAACTCTATTGAGCTAATAAAGGTACAGACTGCTATTTTTGAAGTAAAAAACAACATAGAGAAATTAATACTTAAGCTTCCAGTAAATTCATTAATTGCAAAGCGCTTAATAGATATTGATGATACAGAAATTATAAGTTGTTTGTATTTGATATCATAACATTTTGTACTGATAATTAGGCTAATTTTAAAACTGAATTGTAATATCTGCAAATTTATAAATTTTCAGCATGGAAGAGAAGTGTTGCTCAAAATATTAAATTTTTAAACCAAAAATATTTGAAGCTTAAAAAGCTAGAGACTTTTAGTAGCACATTACAAAATTTAATTTTGGATTTATGTGTAAACTGTAAATTCCTTGATGGGAGAAATCTTCAAAAAATAAATAGTGAAACACTTTCGCTGTATTTAAATAACAATATCCAGGTAAAAAATATAAAAATTAAAGTATATTTTACATAAGGATTAGCCAATTATCTAAATAATTTATAATGCATTTAATTTAAAGCTTGGTAATGGATTATATATGAAAGGATGCTTAGTATTTAAAATTCTATTATCAATATTTGGTCAAATACTGAAACAAATACAATATTATTTAAAAGTGGATAAGTCATCAGATTTATTAAATTGTGATAAAAAAATAATACAGCATTGTGAAACAGTTAAATCTCTAGAAGAATCATTTGAAAAACTTATGGAACAAGTTTCTAATTACTTACACGATGTACAACATAGTTTACAAAAAAGAACTATAAATAATACATTAGATAAAGACATGTTAAATTTTATGGATTTAGACACAATTTTAGATTCACCAGAACTTAATTTATGTACTGAATATGTATGCAAAGAAAAGATAGCGAATCAAATATTGGTCTCTCCAATAGAAGGTAAGATTTCTTACAAGGTAAATAATAAACTTTTCAATTTTTAAAATTATTTTTAGGGAAATATAAACACTTGTTTAAAAGACACAAATGCAATAATCCGTTTGGAAGATCAACAAGATATGAAGTTAATGATAGCCTAGAGAATGTCACACCAAGCTGGAAATCTCCACAAAAACAATTAATATACAAAACAACTAATAGACTTAAAGTTTCTCCAAAATATTCTAGATTATTTTCCGCTAGTGATACAAAAAAAAATCATTTGAAAAGTTTGTAATAATGTTTAAAAAAAAAAATGCCATCATGTTAATATATTTAAGCATAAAAATTTTACATATCTTTTCAGATAATAACACAGCATCTACTCCAAATAGAAGAAGCATAACACCAAAAAAATCTAGCATTCAAATTTCAAACACACAAGGGGTAAATATAGATGCTGCAATTAAAGATATTTTTGACCTTTCTTGTAAAATTGCGGATGTTGTAGTTTCCATGTCTAAACCTTGATTTAACTTTCAATTAGAAGTTCCACATTACAAGGATGCCATGCAATTTGAGAAAGAGTAAACATCAAAGTAATTGGAAATGATTTATTTGTTGTATAATATATTTCAAATTAAATTAATGAAAAATCTATTTTCACAATAATTTGTTTCCCTTACATGTTTCTTAGTTTAATAATTCCAACACTGCTTAGAATACTTAAGTAAAATGTGTATATACAGAGATAAGAATACCATTTGTGTCTGTTACAAGATACGTATCAATTCCTTTTTATAGGCTTTCCTTTTTAGATAGATTCGTGTAACTTTACATGCATGTTTATCCTTACATACTCTTCTCACATACATATTGAAGAGGACCAGTCGCATATTACCAGATATTACACACATGTAAAACGATACCAATCGATGTACATATATAAATTATGCCATGCAACAAAGGAAGAACGTGATTGGTTAAATTTCATTCCCTCAATTAATCTGTAACCGTTTGTTTTGTATAGTATAATTACCTTACTTTAAATGCAATTGCTTTTTGTTTATTATACACCACTTATCCCTTATCGTTTTTATTAATTTTTAGCTTGAATATCAGTTATTAGTATTCACAAAAAATTTTCAGATTGTAGGTTAGGATTCGTTTGTGCGCAATTTTACTTATTTAAACTTACCATTCAGCTTTTATGAAAGTTTGTATTTGTTTAAGAATATCTTTTCCACTAATACAATGTTATCCTGCAAGGCACACGGTTGTCTTTCAAATGAAAGTACGAAAATTGACGGTAAAGATATTTTACTATTTTGTTTTCCTCAAGAAATTGAGTGAGTATTTGTTATTTGATTGTTTATAATTGTTCCATGCTTGTGATTCATAATATCTATGTTCATTATTTAATATTTTCAGACGAAGGAATGAATGGTTTAAGAACTGTCAATTGAATGAAAATACTGAAAGTGATAAGACGCTCTATCTCTGTGAATTGCACTTTGATAAAACATGTTTTACTGATTCAATGGAATTAATTCCTAATGCTGTCCCAACTATTTTTAGCATATTAGATGGTAAGTGTAGCTGTAGTAAGATTCTTTAATTTTTCTCGGTGTCAATACTATTAAAAATATGTCCATTATAGAAGGCCAAAGAAAACGTAAAGCTGAAGATGAACCTGGATGTAGATCACCTACAATTTCAGCAATAAAGCAGAAAAAATTGGATAGCGATTCTCATAGCCTAGTAACTCCGCCACAAAGCCCCTGCACTCAATCAGTAGAAAATGTAAACATTTTTATTATTTTCTTGAGTTTCATTTGCTATAGTTGATAGTTCATCAGAGAACTATGGTATTTCAGAATGATAAAATGAACGAAGAAGAGACAATGGACATATGTTCTGATCATGAGATATCATTAAATGGATCTGCTGATATAAAACCAGAATTGTATCAAAAAGTGGCAATAGGAAAGAAGTTGTATCGTTTAACAATACAAATAGATAAAATATATGGGAAGCCATGTCCAAGATCAAAAAAGCTCAGAATGCTGACACAGCTAATAAAAGGAAGTCAACAATTCTCAGAGAATACGTATAATACTAATCAAGGAAATCAGTCTCTAGAAAAAGTTAGTAGAAAGGCCATTTGTGCAAAAGGTGGATGTAAATTAAAAAAGTCAATTTATGATTCAAAGCCAGCATTTCAATGTGAACACTGTGATAAATATTACGTAATGAAGAAAAGTGATAACCAAGAGGAGAAAAAAGCTTGTACTATGTGTCATAAAACATTTTCATCTTCCCAATCTCTATATCTTCATACTAAAACTCATTTTGTATGTGATATGTGCCAAACTGAATGTAGCTCACAAGTGACTTACGATAAGCATATAAGATTACACGTTAGTACCGATCCATTGCATCCATATAAGTGTCATCAGTGTACAGAAACGTTTGAACTTAAGGAAGATGTGAGGCAACATTATCTAATCGTTCATCCTACTATAAAATTACAAAACACAATTCTGCAAGTGACTGCACCATCTTTGACACAGCAAATACCTCCACAAGATTATCGTTGTATTAGTTGTAATATTACGTTTAGAAATGAACAAGCCTACAGGTAGCATCTGTGATTATAAAAGTATATCAATAAAACGCTATAATATCTAATGTGGATTCTAATGTGGAAATATTTTTATAGGAATCATATAAATTCCCATAAAAAGAAAGAGGGACTAAGGTGCAGTATTGGTGATAGTACCAACAATATATTTCCAGTACCTAATCCGTTAACTGGTAGCCAAATAGGTATTCTTCGAGCTGTAAAATTCAGTTGTAGAGTATGTTCGATGGAATTTGATAACGTCGGTGAAGTTGATAAGCATACTAGAACTCATTTGGAAGAAGATAGTGAGGAGGAGCGCAAGTGCAATATTTGTAAAAAACTATTTAAAACGACCACACAACTCAACGAACATTTAAAGTACCACCTGTCCCGTGCACATTCTTGTCCCGTATGTTCCAAAACTTTTATTAACAGAACTACTTTAAAAATACATTTAAAAACACACGTTGAATCATAGGGTTGTATTTAATTCATGAAATCGCGCGAATGTAATTTAATTTCGGTTTCCGGTTGTGTTAGAAATCGATTATCATCGTCTTCGTGTGTTTTCATGTTTATGGTGATATGATGTCGGTAAGGTTCCTGTACGTGGAAACCTTTGTGTAACGTGTACAGAGTTGTTCTATCTAATAGACTTTTGTAGCCAATGATGAGGCAGAGAAAAGATATTATGTATGTTTATAAAAGAATTATTAAATTCTTCAGTAGCAATTTTCGCCTCTCTTTTTTTCAAGTAATTAATTCGGTTTTATTTCAGTGTCCATAACATAAACGTAGCTATACAATGGCGACCGCTTAATTTAAAAAAGAACGTACAATATACGAACGACTTAGAAGGAAGAGCGGAGGGTGAAGATCAAATTGCATCGCTGCAACAATAAAAGAAGAAAAAATGATTCATCGTGAAGACGAAGCGAGATTATACAATTTGTGTGTCGATCAATCGAATGTCGAAGACGAACATTACTTTTGACGTCAATGTTTCTTGAATTCAGTGCAAAGTTTGGCCGAAGAATGAAAATAATAGCAAGCGGATTTCTTTGAGGCGTTCCCTTGTGCTTGAAGCCGACGGAACGCGCGTAGAATGATCTTGATTCCTGGTCTTTCCAAAAGGAACGTTCAACAATCATTGGCAACGACGGTGAAATGGCGGAGGAGGAAGAGAGAGGGATGGAAACGAGGGCAAACGAGCCGATCTTGAAAGGGAGCCGACTATCCATGGCGGAACAATCGGCTCGATGTTCACGGTCATCCTGTCAACAGGAACCACTTCAAACGTAGCCGGCCTCAATGTGTTTATTTGGCTAACGTCAAATTTACTCGTGGAGAAAGGAGAGCTGCTTGTACCCTAGCCAACACCTTGCTACCTCTGTTCATAAGCTGTCGCTGTTTTCTTCGCTTCCCGAGCAAAATCGGATCGTTTTGTCGCACTCGACCATCGGCACTTGGGCGTGGCTCGTGTTTCTCTATTGTCAACCTTTGACTTTCCTTGAGTCAAGTACTGTCTGTTGGCTAGTTCCCGGTAACGTAGTTCGCGTCTCTATTTATATTAAGGAAATATGTAATTCACACGTTGACTCGCATGCAGATTAGTGGCGAGAGAAATTATTTTTGACACAGAATTGACTTTGAATTGCAAAGTTCTTGTTTGTTATTCCGTATACATTAGCAGTAATATATTTTTAAAAGCGAAAACAGTTTTACGTAACTATTTTGTTCTAGAATTATAGGAGTTGTGTTGTAAAAGAAATAAAATAAAATAAAACAGAAAGATTTGTAATCTGCGATTTTAAAAGAAACAGTTTGAAATTTTATTTATTTGAATTAATGTATCTTAGTATAACTAAAGTATTTTAATTCGTATTAATGTTAGAGATATATGTATGTTCACGTATTTAGTAACGCTTTGTCATTGGCATAATGTGGGACGACAGCCGACCAGGTATCATCGAAATAAAGAAAAACAGTCTATAAATTTGCTATGGTTTTCCACGGTGGCTAAACAGTAAATCCTGCCTGCATGTATTTCTACCTAGAGGTTCCGTGAAAATTAGGGACATGGAGGGTTGTCGCGTAACAAATTGCGTGATTTCCCGTGAACGACTAAAGAATCTTCTATATAGAAAAGGCACGAAGTACATTTTAATCTGTTCCTGTCCATACGTCGAACTTTTAGAGATGCGTTACTTTTGTTAATCATTGAAGGCAAGCTTTTGCAGAGAAACAATGGCATATGAGAAAATTAATGTGAAATGACTAAAAGTTCGTCGAGTCACTAGCTTTGCTGTAACAAGTTTGCTTAAAATAAAGAAATCATCCTCAAATACATGGCAAGCGTATCGAATAAATTAATCCTGGCAAATTAAAATATACGAAGTTTAATTTGACGTATCTACAAAATTACGTATACGCGTATATTTTGTAAATACTTAATTCCTTCGTCTACCCGCAAATTTTCCGCTCCTTCTGTCGCGAAATTTTAAAATCATCGGCACGATGATCGATTCGTCGCGTATTTTAGAGATTTTCACGCGGTTCTATTTTCGCAAAGGCGTCAAAGAAGAAACGTTCAAAAAAGAGACGTCCCGTTGTTAAATTTGCACGTCACGTTTCATCAAATATTCTTGGGCAAAGGGTTGTTCGGCCGTCAAACATACTAATTCAGAGTCGTGTCGTGGCGACTGGTATTCACAGTTGGGACGCTGTTTCCCGATTGTTCAATGGACGTCGTTTATGCGACATCAAAGTGCCGACACCGCGATGCAGCTGCGTCCATGCTCTTCTTGGTATCACTTTTAACAATCGCGGTGCGTTTTCCTTCGTAATCGATGATTTTTCCATACTGTTGTATCTTTTCTAATTCTCTTTCTGGAACTTAGAAAAACGATGGTACTATGAATTATTGAAATCGACGATCTATATCATTGATCGGATGAATTTCAAGATGTATCGTTCAATATTAGTATATATAAGATCTACGTTTAGTAGCTGGAACGAAGAAATTTCTTTAATTTTAATATCGTTTATTTTGATATCGATAATTGTGAGATATTCTTTTCGTACGCATGTAAACTTACGAATTTTCAATTCAATATTAAATTCTAAATTTTGTTATATTCATTCTGTTACAATTTTTCATTACTTCTTATAATGGGAGTACTAGTTGTATCGAGTCCAATTGCTTTTGAATTAATTCTCCAAGATTTTCATATTAAATTACGTAATGATAAACTATGTATATAGGTTATGTAATGACAGGCAACGATAAACTCTAAAACAGAGAGAACAAAGAATAAGAAGGGAAGCGAGATTCTACAAGTATATACAAGGTAGAAACCGCAGGACGCGTAAGCACGTGCGTTTTTAAGGCAGAAAACCACGAAAGACGTCGCACCATGGATATAATACGGACGAAGGAAGAGAAAAATCGAGAAAGAGGACAAGAATGAAAAGAAGAGACAGGATGACGGAAACACTCTGTTAGTTGCGGGCACGGGCCATCTGGCAGAACGATCTTTTATAGCATCTATCTATCCCGTGTTCTCTCTCCGATGAAGGAATCACTCGCGTGGAAGTTCCTGGCCCTTTTGATTAATGGCTGACGAGATAAACTGCGATCAAAGAGGATCGATAGAGGCTTTAGCAACTTTGCGGATATTCTTTGTTTGATTCTGTTGCGGGAAAAGTCGAGGCGTTGAGCTATTGAAAGTTGAACCCCTGCCATCGCGATGACCGCAGTAGCAATGTACGCAAGGTTTACTGCTGTCACGGCGCTCGAGATCTGAAGCGCGATTCGCGAATTCGCGTCTTACATACTTGCCGCGGTATCCTATAAAAATGTTAACTACCGTTGAATAAAACAGTAGGGTGCTATAAACAAAACGTTATGAATGTGTTTTTACATTGCACGCTTGAACAATACGGAACCGTTACCAATATATTATAATATTGATCGCTCGGAAAGTTCGTTCCGATTTTTAACGAACCTAAGAAAACAAGAAATTTTCCTTAGTCTGCATATGTCCATCGGGGAAATTGTTTTCAAGCGTGTCGCGCTAAGAAACGTTACTAGAAGTATCTTTACACATGCTCGTTGACTTTTGCCGAAATATCAGACTCGTTAAATGCTGCTCGAAAAGTTCGTTTCGAGTTTTAAGGTATTTGATCGGCATAAAAAATCATATTGAAAAGTTTCTGGCCGAAAAACTTGACGGGTTCTGGAACGGTGGAATATTCAAGTTGTTCAAAGTTCAACGTACTTTTCGAGCGACTTTTCGAATCTCTTTCAATCGTTGCAAAAATACGCTGGAATTCAAGCCACGTGCTTGTCAGAGTATATACGGTCCTCAACTCAAAGGCTGAGTTAAGGTTGCGCGGCTGGAGATTCGAACGTTCGTAATCTTACGGCCGTATAACAAAGAATTTGATTACGATAAGAGAGATTCGACGGAAGGCTCGGTCGATCAAATTCACACGGCAAGTCGATGGCAAAGCGACGCGACGCGTTACGTCGTGCGCAATCCTGGGCTCGCTACACGCTCGGATGACCTTCGCGAGGGTTGAAGTCGTGGCAAACCCCATAATAGCCCTCGAACGGGTCCCACCCTCCCTGGTGAACAGAAAAGCTTCGAAAGTGTGCACAACCGCACAGTCGCCGCCCCTTGCATGGCGGCTCGAAATTTGATTATGCCCCTTCCACGTGGATGAATCCAACAGGATTCATCGTTGGTAGTACCCGTCTATGATTTATACCGCATCTCTTTCCCATTCTTCCCTTCTTCTTTCTTTTTCTGTTTCCCCTTACCGCAACGACAAGTTTTCTTTGTCGTTGTTCGGCGAAAGAGCACGTGCGTTTTACGCGACTGAAAATCATTGTTTCGATTATTAAACAATTTCGTTTTAGCCATGTGGATTACGAAGAACGAAGGTAATCGGGCAATCTGCAGCAGGATAGTCTTTTTGGGTTAGGTTTTATTCGCGTCGTCGCTGTTGAAAATTGGAACGTAAAAATTCGAAGTTGGAAGAACCGCTCGATCGAAGATCGGCGTGCAAAGACTCGAGCAACCGAAACGTTCAATTAGCTTTGCGTAAAGAGAGATATAGTATAGGTAGGATCGTGATCGATACTTTCCAAGTTCTTCAGTTTGAAATTTTGAATGTTTCGCGTTATGTACGTGCGATTTCTTTTCCTTCGAGCCGTATCATCTACTTATTTTTACGAATTTTTTATATATCACTTTTGTAGATATTCATCGATGTAAAATAGTTCCGAGGGAACGCGTCTAGCATGATCTAGAATAAAAAGGTGTAGATGATCGATGGTCATCGTGGCTAGTCAGAAATTTAGTTTCATATTGTTCGAGGACAATCGGAGGATAATCGGTCAAGTTTAATCGCCCACGTGTGGTCCGTGTCTATCGTTCCACCTTGAAAACATGTTTCTTTTTTTTTTTTGCGCACGCGGAGATCGCAGTTTCGAAAAATTGGGATAAAATTCTATACCGATCGATCGGTCATGTGCTCGTGACAGCGGTACAAGAAGATCCGACGAGGCACGCGGCCTGATGATGCGATGTTTTTTCTGTTTATCGAGCGACTGACTTTCTCGATTTACTCGCAAAAGTTCAATAAAAAATCTATATGTTTATTAGGTCAAATCAAGAAGTTATTCGCGAACGTATTAAAACGAAGATCCTACGAAGTTCAGGCGTGACTTCTGTAAACTCGAAGTCGAGCGATCTTACAACGAAATAAGAAAGTAAAGTACCGGAAAATGTCTAATCCCGTTGAAATTCAAATTCGAACAGCCGTTGCTATTCACCGGTGATAAAAACAGTTTCCGTGCCGTGAGCTATTCATTTACCGCTAAGACGTTCGAAACATGGTGACATTCAAACGAGGGAACAATGACCGATAAGAGAACTACTTGTTGGGTATTAAGGGCAAAAGGACAAGTTTACTTACCCGTTTTAAAATTTTTGCGAATTGTTTGCGTAATTCTCAACAGCTCGTCGATTAACGACAATCGCGACCTGCTCTAATTACGATGAAAATTCCTCGGCAACGAGGGAACTAAGATATTCGGTCACGAAACTCCCTTCTCGTGTATGTTCTAGCTATTGGAATAAAATATTTCTATCTACCATTATTATTAATTATAACAATTATTTTATTATCATTTTAAGTTCGTTGAGTGTATGATCAGCCGGTCTGCTGTTGCGACCGCTTTGAAAACTTCGAATGTAACGTAAATGTAAAATGTAAGCGGGCACGAGATTACTCGTCAAACGCAGAGCATGTGTAACTGTTACAACACGGAGTTAAGTTGTAACGAAATAACTGTTTTACTTTTTTTTACCGACAGGGCTCGTCGTTAACGCAACACATCGCCGTCTATTCTTGTTAAGCGATAAATAAACCTTCCTGTAGCTTCGAACGTTCTTCTAAGAAATTTAAATTCAACAAAAGTGGTTGTCGAAATGTACGTATACAGAGGTACGTGTACAAAAACGTACGTTGAGAGTAGGAAACAGTTGTTATTGCCAAGCGAATTTGTTTGAACGGGTAGCCTGGTCAGGCGGTGCAGGTTGATCAGCGAAAATCGGATCGAAACGGAAACGGAGAACAAATTTTTCGATGAAATGGCTCGAAGGCTTTTTCGCTTGGTTACGAGTCGTTGTTATGACGTTCAGGCTGAAAGTAAGACGGATCGAGGGATTCTTAGAGAATTCTCGTTCGATCGGCCGATCCATCAAAATCGCGACAGAACGTTTACGTTTTCCTAGCGAAAAAGGCCCGGCTAAACATTGCCAGTCGTTTTTCCGGCATTTCTTCGACTGTATTTTTGCAAGCAATATCGAGAGCATTTCCAAAATAATCCTTTTCAGAATTTCTCAGCTTCGAAGAATTCCAAACGAACTTTGCGTAGCTTTTATTTGCCATATATCCTGTCGTTAGCGTCTTCTTTCGTTGCTCTCTTAATATTCAACGAACAATTGAATTCTCGTCGTAAGTCAGCTATCCGCGAGTCCGCCAGGTAGATATAATTAGCAAAATGCAAAAATAAATTACGGACTAACAAATATCGTACGCTTTTATCGATGTTTTTAAAACATTCGCAGCGTTTTCAATAGCTGTTCTAATCGTTTTTCTAATCGTACTACCTTTGAATCTTTCGGTACTTTTGTAACGATCGAACTCTTGACGCTCTATGCTGCTATTAAAAATTTCAGACGAGAGATCCTCTTACCAAAACTGTTTCGCATATATTCGTTAGATCAATCTCGTTTTTCTCTCAACTAGCTATTATTCGTCGTATCCATTTGCAACTGCTCTAAATCTTACCTAAACGATCTCGCCTTCGCTCTATGTGCGAACGTCCTTTCATTATTATTTAATTCGATGCTATTCGTGGCGGTAATAATATCGTGACCGATTATTCGCCAACGAAAATAACAAACGTATCGTAATACTAATGGTAATTTCCTTTTGTTCTTTAATCGTCGGCCAGACATATCGTCGATAGGCTGTTGATTTAATAGCCGAATCGTTTCGTGTACTTTACAATCGCGCGTCCCGTAAGAGATTTTTGAAACTCAACTCCTAACGCTGTTAACTGGTTGAATCCTCTCTGATCGTCTACAAATATTTTTTATAGAAATCCTTTTAAACGCCGCCTAATTAGCAATGGAAAAATTACCCATACTCGTTTCGAGCTTCGTAAATCGGCAACGAGTTAACGATCCTCGCACCTGCGCAACGTTCCTTCTCGACGAAGAAAACTCCCTTCGCCGCTACGAATTTCCCCGTACGTACTCCCACCTTCTCGAACCTCTGAAAAACCGTGCTCGTTTCTTTCTTCGATTTACCTATCTAACGATCTATATAACGACCTGGCATTTACGCGATCCGGAATATCACGTACGTAGAGTCGTAAACATCGTGTCGTAGAAACGGAACGATCGGCGGCGAAACGGTCGCGGAAAATCCCTGAGGCCGGTTTTCGTACAACAGTATCGTTTCGAACAGAAGGACGTCAAACTTGCTGCGAGTGTAACAGAGATAGATAAAGAATATCGGAGGGAAAATAGGTGGCAACCTATGGCCTGTGGCTCGTTCTCGCGAAGGGTAGCTTAACTTCGAGTGTTACAATAAATCAAAGACGCGCGTTTGCGCAGCTCCACCCTCGTAACTTTTGCAGAATACCATCCCATAGAGAACACGACTATCCCATAGCAGAGCCGACTGTCCTGTTTCATTGTGCCTAAAGTGTCTTCTCGCCGGTACCGTTTCATCGGACGTATAAACAATTTATCGTTGCTTCCTGTCACGCGTACACGTGACTAAGACTCGATATCGAATGTCGAGGGAAACAGCTCGAAGAGAATTATCGTGCGAGTAGTTAATCGGATAAGTTTTTCAATAAGTTTCTAGATTTTCTAATTGCGGTGTTTACCGCGAGGTATCGTAGCTTCGATGTTCTCGAACTTTCGATTTTTTAAATTTTAAGACTTTCGAACTTGGACCTTTTAACGTCTCACACGTTCCAACTTCTTTTTACAGTTCGGACCTTTCCTACGTTTTAGACTTTCGACGCATCGGAATTTCAGAGCTTCGGAGTCTCGCGATCCTTTGTCATTTCGAATATACGAAATTTTCCCGCAACGACCTTCATTTAGTCGTTTTATTGGTCTATCTTTGTTTATCGACGCCGGAGATTATGATTTTAGACGTAATTTGAAGAGGCTAGCGACGGCTTTTATTTGATCGTTTTATTAGCGTTTCTTTGCTTTTGAGCCAATAATAACAGTTCCAATAATGATGTTCGAATCTCTATTGTACGGTATAATTCTTTTTTTCGATATATTTGTCTATATTCTTTTAGTTGTATTTATTTATATTCTTCTATATTATGATTAGGTGTCGTATTTTTATAATAAATTAGTAGGCAAGCACGGGATAATGATATTTCGTTAAACTTACTTCAACAATGTCTAATTTATTTTATAACTTTCTTTAATACATATTATACCATTTGGAGGATGAAGCATTTCTCTAGATTGCAATTTCGCCCAGCAGATACGTTTTTATTTTCCGACTTATACATTCCGATTTTACATTCCGACTTGTACATTTTATACTTTTCTTTGTCACGCGTTTCATCCGTCAAAATTATTGATCGTTTCTAAGTAATCCGATTCAATTTTCGCAGTCAAATGTTAAAAAGGTATATAACGATCTTTTTATACGTCGTATAATCATGAAAGGTTGCTCGTGTTTCTTGTATTGTTTACGATTATTCATCGATAGGTAATAGGCATCGTGAAAAGAAACTCACCGTCGTAGGTTATAAAATTCTCCTAAACGGAAGTTTCTTTTGCGTTCGATGCTTATAAAATGTATAAAATTTCGTTTCGAAATCCCGAGAACGATACAATTTTGATACAATCCTCTCGATCGAATAACGCAAAGAATAACGTTAATTTAAATCAACAGTCACGATCGGTAAAATACAAGTTAAAGATACGCGTCGAGCATGCAGAGCTGCGAACCGAGGATGCAATCGTCGTCCATCCGCCGAACCCGATATCTCTTTCTTTTTCTATCTTCTCATCCTTTCGATCGGTTGATCTCGTCAAAAGGGCAAGAGTCCGTAGCCGTGGCGACCGATTAATTTCCGACAAAAGGGGCTGCGTATCTCATAGCCCTCGATCGGCCCCTCTAAAGCCTACCTTCGCCCTTACTGGAGAAGCGTGTGTCCCTTTCTCCCTCGCCCTGGTGAGTGGGGGCAAGTTACCTTTTATAATGAAACCATCCAATCCGGAATGGAGGGTGGGCACACGACGTTGCTATATTACCGCGGGGTGAACGCTGACAGATTCAATTATCATACATTTCCATGTCTCGAATGTGCAGGTTGCAAGAAGTCGTACGGTAAATATTGACGACGTTTCCCAGTGTTTAAACCTGAGCAGTGTTCAGTACGGTAGCGTTACGCGGAATCACATACCGTCGGAGGACAGTTGTTATAGTCACGAAGGTTAAATTCTTTAATATCGGCCGCTTTGCACCTTTGAAATGACCAACATGCGCGACGAATCCACTGCCAGATTGTTTCGGCCGTGGAGCAACTTAGATTCACGGGACGAAGCGAAACCGATCGATGCACCAGCCGATGACGATAGCTGTAAAGTCGCGATTAGCAGAAAGCAAGAAGAAGAAGAAAGTTGTTATAACATCTTTATGATCCGTGATAAAGCGGTCGAAGGCAGTTCCTCGGAATCAGTTTATTCTCCAAACTTGCTGGAAGGACTATCAAGAAAAGATAGCGAAGATTGTGGTAAAGCGGAATCCAACGCAGAAGAATCGACGACAGATGTGCGTCCACCAAACCATAGTTGCTTGTGTACAGCGGATCGCGTCAGAGTGCCGTTCATCCAGGACATAGTACATCCCGGTTTACATCCAATGTACTGCTATAATTCGTTTCGCAAACTTAATTTACCACACTCCAGTTCCTTCGACGCTATGATGATCGGTGCCTCGTTGCCCGTTCAGTTGGGAACGACATTTCCACCTTGGATAAATATTAGAAAAGCACAGTTTATCAACGCGTTTCAACCTTCGTACGATGTTCGACGCGACGTCCATGCGGAGACGATGGACTATGCTGTTCAATGCTTGCAACAACAGACGAAGGGAACGAAAAAATTACGTTCCAAGAAGTTTAGATGCGAGCACTGTAACGTCGCGTTTAGTAATAACGGACAGCTCAAAGGACACATCAGAATACATACCGGTAAGCTGATTAACGTATTTACCTACCAGTTATCTATAAATATTTTGTTATTCCGTCGTTTAAGGATAGGGTAAACTTCTGGGTCGCTTCTTAAGTAGATTTCAATTGGTCGGTTCGAGCATCGAAGAGTTGCGATTGTTTTTGCGATTAAAGGATATATACCACGATATCTTGGTCCTAGAAACTGTTTAACTGTCAAATCTTTTTATTTTCGAGGTTTCGGTGTTGTTTTTCGTTTGCGTTTCAAAACGTCGAAGTACGTTAACCTTTCGACGTTTCGGAGTTTCAAGGTCTTAGATCGTTAAATCGCCCAATGTATCGTAGCTTTAGTCTCTCGACGTTGGGAATTTTGGAATTTGTCCAACGTATTCCGATATGGAAGTAATGCAAATTTCCAGACGTTCGAGCATCGAGATATCGTCCAGCTTTCGGATCTTTATGATCTAAGCGTTGAAATTTTCAAACGCGAGTCGTCGTGTTTCTCTCTCTCTCTCTCTCTTCCTATAATCTTCGATTAGAATCTTCCGATTCTTGGCATCGCGTAAGAACGATTTCTAAAAGAAAATATTTTCCCATTGCAGGAGAAAGGCCGTTCAAGTGCGACGTTGAAAACTGTGGCAAAGCATTTACGAGAAACGAGGAGCTAACGAGGCACAAGAGGATTCATACCGGACTTCGACCACACGCCTGTCTCGTTTGTGGTAAAAGTTTCGGAAGAAAGGATCATCTGAAGAAACACACGAGGACGCATGAAAATCGAGATTACAGATTGTCGGCGGCTACATTGGGAATGTTTTCACCGGGGCACGTTCTGCCGTCTCAAGCACTTTTATTTCCACATTACAATTTTCCAACATGACGTATTTATTCCTAACGACTTTAAGTATTACGACGTATATTTATATTGTATATAATGTATAGATGTTATATGGATATTGAATAACGATTGTTGCCTCGATAGAATGATTCTTGGCTTTTTCCAAGGATCGTTTGTCAAGATTGTTTTACCGATCGTATTATATTTTTGATACAATATCCTTTGTAACACCTTAGCGAACAACGATCGAATCCATGCTAGTCAAATGTACATAAATTATGAAGTATTTGTAAAAGAGTTTATAAGAGAGCTTATAACTATTTATACACATATTCACGACGAATAAATTGTTACCTGTTTCTTTAATCGATCATTTTCAATTTTATTCGTATCAAATTCCCGTCTTTCCTAATCAATTCGATTTATAACGTACTGAGTCGGCGTACGTAACGTTTAACGAATAGTAAAAAAGAGATTTCCAATCGAGTTCTCCATTTTCGAATTTGGACGAAGTTTAGACTACAAAGAAGTATAAACTATTTTTCCTGTCTTACTATCTGCTTGTAAATTATTAAGTCTCTCTAACTTCGTCGGTCCAGTTTTACGTAGAATTCGTATAAATCGTTCGTAATTACACGTTGAAAGATACGTGCTCTTGCGCTTTATTACCGTACCAATATATCGATATGAACGGTAGTTCAGTCGTTATGTTTGTTACTTTTCGATCAATTAAATTCACAATCAAAATAGAAGACCGTAACGAACGACAATTTTCGTTCTTATGCCTTAAAACAGATTCTCGTTTACGTATCATCCGCTTCTCGGAGGAACTTGAATTATTCTTTGCTCCTACTAAAATCTCTGAAGAATTTTACGCGCCCTTACTACGCATCCAAATGTAAAGGACATTAGCGAGCAAATTCTACACGATACGGCGATTCTTAATAAATAAAATGGCCAAGCGATCTCGGAGCTTGCAGCGAAAATACAAACGTAGACGAAGAATCAAGGGCCAATGTCTATTCGTAAACAATAATTCGCGAATGAATTTCAAAGTAAGTGTTTAACAGATGCGAAACGTTAAGGATCGAAGGCGTCGAGTATCGGCACCACCATTTTCTCGACAATTAAATTTAAGATGGCTGCACGAAAATCCAGTTTCAAGGGCAGAAAAATCTCATTCGTGTCATAGGGTGACTGGCGGAGAAGGGCTGGTACAAGGGAGAACGAGGGTTGCGCCCTTTTGCTTTCCGGAAGGGTCGGTTACCGCGTGTAAGTCAATCCCTGCCCTTCTTCCGTTCTTTCTTTTTTGTTCACCATCGTTTTCGTTGCAATACGTTCTTACGCGACAGTTCGTGGCCGCATACGTAAATGTTTCGGTCGATCGTGGGGCGAGTAACCGCGAGGGGTAGAGTTGGCCAGATTGCGGCGAAGAAAAAAACTCGAATTCAATTAGTTTCCCCTTCGAGGAGATTATTGCGCGGCTATCAGATTACGTCTCCGTTGATCGTTTAGCGAATCGAGGGCAAAGAAAATTTTATACGCGACGCTATACTTCAGAAATTATACCTACATCGACGATAAGGAGCACCCGAAGTACGTTAATCTGGACTGTTGCTACGGATCGCATTAAGTGCTGTAAAATTGTAAAATTGCGAAACAATTCTTTCCTACGTAACGACATTGTTGTTCCGATATAAGTTTTCGTCGTAAATTTACATCGCGTCGTATCGTTTGTATTGTTGGCGCCAACCTTAAGACTCGTCGAAACAAAAAGTTTGTTCGACGATCCGACGACAACGTTCTTTCGAATTATTTATTCGCCACATTTGATAATCCGTAATTTATCGCTCGACACGCGTGTTTCTATCAAACAGCGAAACACCGTTCGAAATAGATCGATCGAAGAATAAAAATAGATTAAATTAATTAAACATAGATATTAGAAATACATAGATATCATATGGGAATTAAGAAATAGATTAAATTAATTAAAAGCGAGTGGAAAATAGGTCCTGTCGTACGGACTCGAGAGAATTTTGATTTACGCGAGATGGGAAAATACGATCAGCTTAGGACTACGTTTTTACACGAGGACGTGCGGATTTCTGGTTGCGTGTTGGGTAACAGCAACGAGCTTCGACCTCGTTGACACCTAACTACTCGTTTACCGATATACGACAACGTAGGTTCTTAATTTTTTTTCACGTGGCATAAATCAGCCTTTTATTTATTTACGGTTCCTTCTTCTTCGGTATCTCTTACACATAAATATCCGCAAAGATATCAAACGCGTTTCCGCTCCTATAAATAGTTCGTTCGCAGACACGAATTTTGCCACCTAAAGAGACGAGGCCTCGATTTTATGGTGTTTGAACGTTTGGTTAAACGTAAGCCAGATTACCTGTAATCCGATTTCGTGGTCGTTGATCTCGGATTACCACAGGACCTGTGACGCTTCGATTGTAACGTTAGAATTTCGGAAGGCGTGTCTTCAACGTCATTCGTAGGTACTTGACCCCAAATCGAGCTCCAAACAAGCCCAAAACGCTATTTATTTCACAATGCTGCTTGAAACTTTTTCTTTGCTTTCCTTTGTTTTCCGATGCTGCTTTTCTTTGCTTCGTTCCATCCTTTACACTTACATTTCTCATTTCCGAATATCGTAATAAATTAATCGTACGATTAATAATTTGACGACAAGAATTCATCGTTCAATTTATACTTTATCTATGACGAACGTAGGAAAATATCTTCTCCTACGTTACTAGTCGTTACGTTGAAAGGTAAAGACAAGGTATTTGCTTTTAACATGGTCCGAAGAAGCAACGCAGTTTGAGCGTACGTTGGAACGAAGAAACGATTTGATCTCGATTTCTGGCAAATGCTATTACTCAACAACATCGGCAACGCTATTCAAAAGTTTGTATTCTTTACTCGACACCCCATGGATATGAGATACGATTATCGAAAGAAGACCGAGGGAACAGGAAGAACACCCGGTGCGAAGACACCATTGATTCCGTTTCGACGACTCGCGAACGAAGCAACACTTGCTGACGTTTCACGTGCAATTCGTTTCAGCTTTCCTTTGAAAACTAATTGCGAGTACGACGATCGAAGACTCTTACTACGATACTTTTTGTTCTCGTTGCCTGGTTTAATTTTTTCACGCCGTAAACTCCGAATTGTCTCCTTAAAAAATATTCAACGATATCGAAACGTGGCTCGATTGGCCAACGACGATCCGAAGGAGGTAATAAAGTTAAAGCGATATTCTCTAATAAGAAATGCTTCTAACTGTCCCGCTTCTTGCCCGCGCACCGTTAAAAACGATCAACTGCCAAATTTTCTCAGTTTCAACGATTCCTTCGCAGTCCGAGAGGCATTCGATCTTTACCGTCATTCGCATTCGCTCGATCCATAGCCACTGACGTGCATCTCGCCCCCCCCCCCCCGGGTGGTCCTGTATATCGGAATGTTTACCCAAGTCATTGTTACGTCTCTGACACTCGATGCGTTCCTTTTCCCGTTTAAGAAACGTTTAGCCCCTAATAGACGTCGAGGCCTCGTCGTCCGGCGCTTTCAGGTGACCATCGACGACTATCCCCGTGCTCTATACAGTGCACGACTCCTGGGGCGCGTTGACTCGCTGATATATGGATCGTTCGCGATCACAGAGATCACGTACGACGAATATCGGGACGTTTGGTTGGCCGTTTTCAAAGAGAAAGTTAGCGAGACCGTTATAGAAGAATATTTCGTGAAAAATAAGAAAGGAAGAGACGTACAGAGTCAAAGGTTGCGGTTTGTTTAGTTTAGTTAATTGCGATTTATTTTTTCTGCGCCATTTTATTTATTTTAATCTATTTGGTATATTAATCTCATTTATTCCATCTATCTATCGTAACGTAACGTCGTATCGTGATGTGGTGATATCTTCTATCGGGAATATCAAGTCACTTCTTCTTTTTCCTCTTCCTCGGAACGCTCTTCTTCGTATCCGTTTCCTCCGTGGGAACCTTCTCAACAGGTTATAGAAGAATATTTCGTGAAAAATAAGAAAGGAAGAGACGTACAGAGTCAAAGGTTGCGGTTTGTTTAGTTTAGTTAATTGCGATTTATTTTTTCTGCGCCATTTTATTTATTTTAATCTATTTGGTATATTAATCTCATTTATTCCATCTATCTATCGTAACGTAACGTCGTATCGCGATGTGGTGATATCTATCGGGAATATCAAGTCACTTCTTCTTTTTCCTCTTCCTCGGAACGCTCTTCTTCGTATCCGTTTCCTCCGTGGGAACCTTCTCAACAGGTTTCGTCAACTTCATCTCGTACTCCGTTCTCTTCTTCGTCGACCAAGGTCTTGGCGTCTTAAACTCCAAATCGATATTAAACGTCTTGTCACCGCTGTTACTCTTCTTCTTCACTTTGAATATAAATATATTCGGATTTTCCGCCTTAGCGGGCGTTCCAGTCCCGTCGGTAGTTTCTTCCTGATCGCTCTCTTTCGCAGTAACGTCCTGGCTAGATTTCTTCGCTCGTGGATACAAAGTAACCGTTCTACTTCCCGCAGCCGGAGGCTGATCAATTTCGTCGGTGACCGTCGCAACGGGCCGAGAATCCTCGACGCAATCGCACGGAGGATCGTATTGCTGTCTCACCTCCTCTTTCTGAGTTCTAATCACCAATCTATTATCATTGATAGTAACTTCCATCTCCTTGTAAGGCAATCCTCTCTCGGCGATCTCTGAACGAAGTTTACACGGCCTCTCAAACTCTTTGGGATCAGACGGCATCGTCGGACAACACGGTGGAGATCTTTCGATTTTCGGTTCAGAAGTAACGTGTCTCAACGAACGCTTGCTGCAACAGACACTCTCGGGATAATCCCCAGGACTTTTATGCTTGGCCACTTTTCTTCCAACAGCGGAGGATTCGCAACAGGGCGGACACGGTGGTCGCTTATCTGACGGGGGACATCCGCATTTGTAAGTCGCCAGCATCATATTTTATAATTCGTACGATTCGTGCTTGTTGCAAGGAGATGGAGAAGGAAGAGGAAAAAGAAGAAGGATAAAACACAGGGTTTACATGGCGGAGGATTAATTTACGAGTTTGGTTAATGAGAACGGTGGATGGATGGATCGATCGAATATTATGAACGTGTCCGATTTCTCCAATGTCTTGAACTAGTTGCAATAAAGATCGATTTTCAAGTCCGTTTTAATCTGTCAGAACGTTTATTAACCCCTTCCTTCTAAAAAAAACAATTCCTTTCTAAAATTCCTTCCCTAAAAAGTAATTAATATCTAAATAAAAGTTCCACCAGTCGGATAGTTATGCTTTAAAATTAATCTCCCGGTTCGCCGAGTTGTTTGGCTTGTCGTTGTTAAATTTGTTTATCGGAATCAGAGATGCATGCCTGTCCGCCTATGCCTGCTGCACCCTGCCCGCCGGAATGTCCACCCTCGAAACCGAAACACGATCCTTCCGCAAGATATTACCGGGAAATCGGGACCGCCATGATTGGAAATCATTTGATAATTCGTATGGAAAGAGAAAAGGGAAGATCGAGGAAGTTGAAAGGTTGGGATCCTCCGTGTGATTGCGACGTGATAGAAATACAGAGGCCGACGAGCACGCAAGGGCCGAAAATATTGAAGGGGACTGACAACAATCGGATCCTGTTCCGCGTCGAGTCGAAGAACGCTGTCGCGAAAATAGACGAGGAAGATTCCATGCCTCAGGCCATTTCTTACGAGGTACGAAGGTTACGTAGGAAATGTTAAATACAAAATTGAAATATAGAATTAAACACTCGGTCGTTAGTTTCGTACACGATGTAATTTTTTATAATAATTGTACGAATTATACGATTATACGTACGCAAGTGTATGGTCTTTCTACGGAGGTTTGAATTGGAAGAAAGAGATAAATTGTTACTTTGCTTACGAGTAAATTATCGTACTATTTGGAATACGCGATGGATAATAAAATGCTATTGGCTACGATAGTCGAGGTACTTGTATAACTATGTATGAATTTAAGACTGATTTTTTGCACAATTATAGAGATGTAAAATTGAAGAGTAAGATAGAAATATAGTATGACAAACGTTAATGTTACGCAGGTTGGTCAATGCAGAGGAGGTCCAAACACAAATGATCAGTGCAGGACGTTCACTATTTACCCCGTTCTCGATGGTTCCAATGCCCAGGAAGTGCACACGGATCGCGTGACCGAAGGAAACGAGCACGTGTTCATGTTAAAAGTGAAAAAGAAGGGTGTTTCCGTTGATCAACCGAGAAGAAACGTAGAACTCGAGCTGAGAACGCCTAAACCACCGACACCACCTCCGGCAGAGCCGATACTGAAACATCAACAACCGTCCCGAAACGTTGATTTTACGCAAGACGAAGATGACACAGCGAAGACGACGTCGAAAACAAAATTAAGACAAATTAAAAAACAGGGAAAGATACGAAAAAAATAATTTAGAATTTGTAAGAAACGCTCTACCGTTTGAATGTCCCAAAATTGAAAGCACGTAGAAAAGTAATTAAAAGCCACGCTGTTTCGCACATACATTTAAATAAATTTACAAAATACATTTAGAGGGAAAGCAATTTCGAAGAATCGAAGCAGCTCGTCCTCTTCCTCGCAATGATCTGAGAGAAGTTTTCTCCAAGATCATCAGAATCATTGTCGCATAGTCAAAATTAAAAAAAATTAGTATTCTAAAATACCATGGAAAATCTAGAAGCCGTCTGGGAATTATTGAAAATACTACCAACAATCGTACTACTTACAAAAGTCTCGGTATTGGCATTGCCAACATTTACCGAGTCATTGTTACAACGAACTCGCAGGTACGTCGTCATTCTACGCATCTACATCGGGACTACTGAACGGTTTCTGAATGAACTTGTAGACGGGGTTCCTCAATGAAGTTCGCAAAAATGTAACAACAGGTCTGCGAGGCGTAAAAGTGCGCGAGTCAGCGTGCCTCGTTCCTCGTTCATCTATAGCGAAAGCATCCGTAGAAAATTGTTTCGTTACGGCCGGACGAGTCGTCCTCGATGCTTCGCTTTCTCGAAGAGGGCCTTGGGTCGTCAAAGAAAAATCGTCAATGAGGACGATCGATGATACGACGCCTCTCCTGGGACCTTATTGTAAACCATTCGAATTAACATCGTGATCATCCTTGTAATTACCCTAACGCCTTCTCTCCTTTTGTAATACTTACCTCACAACGATCATCGCGAATGACAGCGGCTACTCTGCGCAGCGTACCATCGACAAGGTTCCCAGAGGAGTACGGAATGGTATTTTTCAATAATTCCTCCGACTGCACGCTGTGATTACGGGAAACTTCGGCGAATCGGATAGCTTGAAATTTGTAGAATGTTAATTTAGAATTTCTTGATTTTCTTTTGCAGAGGTCTTTGGTCTCTTGGTATCTGTACCGAGCTAATGACGATTCATGCGCGTTAATTACATACGTAAGAGTAACAATAGTATCGAATCTTTGATAATCTTCTCGACCATCTAATGTTCGTAACTTTTCTATATTTCCAACGGCATACGGAAAAATGATCAATTTCTACGAAATCTCGAACAAATAATAATTCTTTCGTTTTTTCGAACAACACTCGGTAACGCGGAGAGAATAAAACGAAGAGGTATGGAGGAATAAGAAAGAAAAGCTTGGCGCGTCCATAATCGCGATTGTCGTGGCGGTTTATAAAACTGTCGTTCTGTCCGTGTGGTCGGTTGGTCTAACAAAAGTTCTGGTCGATAAATTAGACGAACAACGAGAAGGACGTGCTCCCGATGTACGAAAAATAGCGTGACACGTATGATCGCGGCGGTAGGTGGAAGAGCGAACGTCTGTTCCAGTGGCAGTCGATTGTAAAGAAAAGTCTGCGGTCACCGATGAATGGAACGACAAGTGACCAAGATATTATACGTGGGACGAATCTCTTGGACGAACAGAAAGGAATCTTCTCGAGGGAGAAAACGTTAGGATGGAAAAATAATTGGAGAAACTTCGGGAATAGAACGAAGAATTTTCGCACGGTTCTACGTAAGTTTAGGAATCTTTTGCGAATGTACGAACAAATCTTTAGACTTTCGAGATATTGGATATAATTTGGAATAATTTGGATTGGGGATAATGGAATAATTTTTCTAACATTAAGAAAAACGACTGTTCCGATATTAGACGGTATTAAGAATTGTTCTAATATCAAAAGAATATAGTAACTAATTCTGGAAAGAACGTTGAGAACTTTTAAGGTTCAAGTTCGGAGAAATAGCGACACGAATGATGAAACCTTTAGCTCGAGTAAACCGTGGACAAAGATCGATTAAAAGGCAAATCTTTTCCTTTGGTTTCATCAATTCCTCTATATCGTGGCAGCTATCTATGCTCGAAGAATCGACAGAAGATTCTTCAGTTACGCCTATAAGCGTTCTTTGGGAGCAACGTGGATCGTTTCATTTTTCATCGAATGGAATATCCTTCCCATGATATCCACGATGTTACGCTGAAATATCGTCTTCATTCGGTGTTCTCCATTGTCTGCGGGTCCCCGTATTTTTTTCTTAATTCTCTGACACTAGAAACGGGGCTCTGGTGGGCGGGTGGCTATTCCTGCTGCCTGGAAAAAGAGTGAATGGCGTCCAAGTCGAGGTCCATTCAGACGAGCACCTGACTCCCGACTTTTTCAATCGTGAGAATCGCTTCGAAGATTTTTCGGGGTCGATTCGACGTTACGATGAAAAAACGAGGAAAACCGAGAATAATCCGTGGCTGCTTTGAGCCCTCCGGAACAGTGTTTAGGTGGAAAAGTGGTTGCGTTAAAGTTCTAGAGAGTAACTTGACAGAGGAAGATGTTCTTCGGGGTGATCGATGCTTTTGTGCGCTTTACGGCGAAATTCGTGCGCGATTTACCAATTTTCGAATTTCGAATTTCGACTCTGACAGAGATTCTACAGTTTTTCAAAATAATACACGAAGGGATTTCTTACGATCGAAGGGAAAAGATATTGCGAGGTGATGGAAGCTCTTGCGATTCTTTAAAGAAACTTTGTAACGACGCTCGCCAGGCTCTTCTCAATTTTTAGCTTTACTAGATGTTATATCTGAAGATATTATATATTTACTATAAGCAAACTTTACTAAGAGCTATCTTTATTTTCTCAATTTATTCCGCCATTAGCACACCATAGTTTACACGAATATCATTCGACTTTACTTTATTGCTGTTGGAATATCGTTCTTAAGAATATACCTTTTATCTCGTTACCTAATAGATGCCCTAATTACCTTAACGCCTCAGTAAAAGAACGACGTATAATTTATTTTGTAGCAACTATTCTAACAGGACAAATTCGTTATAGCTTGATTTCAGAGGTCGTAAATAAGGGTAGTAACTTTTGTGATGCTCGAAGTTGGGATGCGATAGAATCGTACAATCCATATCTGACGATTTATTAGTAATTATATGTCAACCGAACAAATAGCCGACGTCGACGAATAAACTGTTAACTGGTTTTCGTTCTATTCGCTGTGAAAATGAATCGAATCAGTAGCCAAGGATTAAAACGGCCACGCACAGGAAAAGACGCGATCGCCACTTGTGGGTTCGGTCTGAAGGTAACGAGACTTCCACGGAATATACCTGGCCTAGGGCAATGCGTCTGAAAGCTATTTCAGACCTCTTGAAAATTGTCTCAATGGATCTAGCATAAATTTCTTACGTACTGAGATACTCCCGATGCGATAATTGACGAGTTTACCAATGACTGCGAATATCTTTGATCGAAACAGATTCCTGCTGTCTATTTTCGACCGAATCGTGTTCCGCGATCGTTAGAAAGTTGCTTAAATTCGGAGAAAATATAAGATAAAATACCATCGTTCTTCTTGAATTGTTAAAAATCTTCTTGATGGAGACATAAAACGAGATTAAGAAGATTAAGAAATCTATTTTAATATTTCCGATACATTTTATTCTAACATGTCTGTTCCTGTGAAAATGATACATTTTTAATGGTAAATCACTCTTTCGTGATTCGCGCGAGAAGAGAATTAAACGAAAAAGTGCGGACGAGTGAAAAATAACAGTGGAGTAGGGTTTACAATCGCGATTGTCGTGGAAGTTCATAAAAGTGTCGATCTCTCTGTGTGGTCTATCGGTCTAACAAAAGCTTCGGTCGATAAATTAGACGAGCTACGAGAAGAACGATGCTCTCGATGTACGGAAAATAGCGTGACACGTACGATCACGGCGTTGGAGAAGCGCACGTCTTTTCCAGCGGGAATCGGTGGCAAAGAAAGGTCTGTGTGGTCACCGATGAATGGAACGACAAGTGACCAAGATATTATGTTATACGTAGGACGAATCGCTTCTGCGGATAGAAAAGAATCCTCACGACTTCTTCTAGAAAACACGTTCGACGTCAAAGACTGGTAATATTTCATGGAACGTTATAATCGAGCATTTTCACACGGCTGGTCGCGCAGAAAAGTAGCAACAGTTCCTGCTATGATTAAAAAAGATATATTTCTTCCTTTAATTATCTCTCGTTACTTGTACGTAATTTCACGCATTTTCTACGTTACTATACCCATTGTCGATCCTCCGCTACAATCTCTATTTCCACCTGAGAATACAATTTCCCCTCAATTTTCTCTTAAATTTAAGCTAAACCTCCCCTGTCGATATCTCCCTGCTACGCGTAAACTGCAATTCGCAATACGTTCGAGAATAAATAAATAATATATATGCAGGAAGCATAATGGACAAATAAATGCACGCATGGCAGGTAGTGGAAAACGTGCGATTTCTCTTCGGGTGGTCCGCGCCTGTTTCATTCGAGACCGCAACGAAAAGTCACCGACATCCAGTCATTCACGAAACGTAATATCATCATTATATATCTCGTCGCACAGATGCGTCGCTACAGGGACGCATAGATTTCGTTTTTATATTGCGGTTACCGCGGCCATTGTGCTCGGTCTTGACGAAAGAAATGGCTGGAGAACCCCCATAGAGAAGAGGATGGCGTCACTGCGGGGTTGTATCACTCGTTTGCTACCCCTGTCGACAGCTACTATAATCTGTACACGCTTCCTGCGCGGATTTCTCACTTGGCTTCCCCTCTTCCGGGACCATTACCTATCCGGGACTCTGCGAGATACCGAGCCAACGTGTATTAGAATCTGGGACAAATTGAGCTGCTCCTTTTTCAACGAGTTCCACGCAGTTCGTCAGTGAGACGGTTGATTGTCTTGAGGGGGATCTGGCGTGGTTATTAAGGTTGAGATTTTTGAACGGATGTGGAGATCTTTTCGAACAAGATATCGTTCAACTTTTGTCGAGTGAGTTTTGATCGTAGGGCGCAGGGTTTGGAGCAGAATGGAATCGCAGGAAATTTGCGTTCAGATGCCAAGAAGGTATTCTTATTACGAGAGTGTGGCGGAAAAATTGATAGAATTTGGCTGGAAGTAAAGACACGGCTTACGTCCGAAAGCTTCAGTTTCGACGATCTTACGCTATCGGTCTACAAAAATGTCAAATTTCTAATTTAACAAAGACGAAAAAATTATTCTCAAGGTATCGGTGAATGTCGAATGTCGAACCAAAAAATCCTTGTTCATATCGTTACATCGAGTTAGTCGTTCGTCATCTATTTTCCGAGCAAGCACAATCTGCAACATCAGTGTCTTTCGATCGACGGATGTTTCCAAATTCACGATTCTGTCTCAATCATCGTCATCGTCATCGCCGTTGTTAAAAATTCTCAAACTCGATTCCGAGTCCCTATCATGTTGGAACCACTGATCGTACTGACGGTATTAAATTGTTTCTTCATGTTCAGCTCCACTGTCACAACTTGTGCATTATGGTAAACGAAATATCATAAGCTTTTCTCTGGCATTCTTGCTTCTCTTTAAATGCACGCGTGTTTGGCAGGTGGCAATATCGAACTCATCGTTGCTGTTTCAAGAAAGATCCCATGTCACAGAGCACCAGGTACAATCTGTCCAAGTCGAAGAATAATCCGTCAAAGAACAATAATCCGTCCAAAAACAATAATTCGTCCAAAAAACCTGTACTCTCGAAACAGGATAACCTTGTAAATTCGGTCAGTCGTAGCAAATCGAATTCAACGATGAACCGTGAGAATAAGAACAGGAAGAACTCGAAGCACAAATTGAAATCGAAGTATCAGTCGAGGAGCAAGACACCTAGCGACGAACGACTGCCGTCCATGTAAAGAATATTTGTTAGAATTCTGTTAGAGAAATTAGAAGCTTGTACTAGTCAGGAATTTTTCTTGGTCTGGCCGTTCGAAATTTCGTCAGGATTTCGCTGCAATACTGTCCGTGATCTTAGAGATTTTAGAAACTTTGCTAACTTTACCGAAATTAGTAAATAATCGTAGGTTTTGTGCTCGTAAATGACGAGAGACAAAAGGATATAATTGGTTACATTTCAGGGAAATGATAGAAAATTGGGAGCTCGAAGACAGAGCGAGGATGTCAGAAGCGTCGCAGACTACGAACGATCCAAAATCGGCGGTGGTGATGGAATATTCGACGGTACAAAAGATCGTCCAGATTTTAGACAACGACACGGATCTTATCGCCACGAAAATGGCCATGAAAGATCTTAACGCTAAGCAAAACGTGGAAGAGAAGAGAGTACCGATTTCGAATCTGATCGAATCGCAATTCGACCATCAATCTATATCTGAATACACGCCTCAAGAGTAGTATAATTGAATTTCGTGAAATAAATCTAGCAGATTTCCTGTATATTATTATCAGTTTACATTCTGTTATAATTACGAGCATATGGGCGGTATTTATAAATTATTCGAAACATTTCCTATTAACTATATTGTATATTTGGAATACATATTTGATCTTAAGGAGACTTTTATTCTTACGTTATCGTAACGAGACATTTTAACAAATCCTATCGACGCTATGAATCTTCTGACGGATCTTCCCTTATGGATACTCGGTATTTATAATTCTTTCGAACGTCGTTGAAACGGTTGTTTCCTCTGCGAGATTTATGGCGTATTAGAGTTTTCATAGAGATCAAACAGCACTGAACAAGTCGTGAAATCTTTGCTTTCTCGATGAGCTTTTTCCAACTGCAACGCTCGCCAGAATCGACTTCTTTCAGGCTGATAGAATTTGGCAAGCTATGATACGATTGATCGATGCTTACTCGAGGTTAAATTAATTTGAGAATACGATACTTTGACCACTTTGAGAATAAATAGCACCAGGCGCGAGCCATGCAAATGGTATCGCATACGGCGAGACAATCAAACATTTCGCCAGATGTCTCAATATTTTCACTACGACGATTTTAAATTTTCGTTGACATTTAGAGGCTTGTAAGATTTCCAATTTTCCGGGCCGTCGAACACTGCAAACTTCCGGCGACTGACATATCGTCTCTGTCTCGAACTCGATGGTTCAAACGATCGTGGTTTGTATTTTTACGATTGTGTATTCTTACGAAATTCTCGAGAAGTTTGTACATAAACGTCGAGAATAAACGGATCTTTTCGTTATCGCGAGATATAATAAATTTTTATGAATTTCGAGGAACTTTAAGGAAAAGATCGCGCGACTATTTCTGATACTTAGGAAATCTTAGACGAATATGGGAAATAATTATTTCTTTAACTACAGCAGGATTTCGCGAATACATTTTTAGAAATTGTAACGTTAACAAAGACAAAAAAAAAAAAGAAAAAATGTAGGACTTTAAAAAATTCAAAATTTCTCTTCGTGAGACAATTTTCTTTTTCGTTACTCACGACGCGAAAACCGATCGCGTAATGGTAGAAATAGTTTCCGTATCAAATGTTTCGCGTATACAAAGAATCTCGAGACGATAAAAAAAAAAAGAGAAAATTCAGCGTCCAATCTCTTTTCCATGTGAACCACGTTGTCCCATTGCGCTTCCTGTTTTTAACGAAGGTGGGGAACACGATGGTGGGCCAGACTAAAGAAATCGCTCTTCTCCGTACAGATATCGCAGTATCTCGTCGACTTCTACAGGTTGAACACAGCTTAGTGGAAATTTTGCATCTCGTATTGAAACAACGCTTGTAACACCTACTGTCTAAAATTCGGTGCGATAATTCGTGGAACGACTTTATTCCATTTGGAGAATTTGGTAAGTAACGCTAGCAGTCAAAATAATTTTAACTCCTTTCTAAATTTTGTATTTTTGTTATCAGCGAAAAAATTGGTTCGATCGTTTGTATCGCAAGCGAGTGAATTACGAAAAGAAATTATTTTCCGCGTTAGAAGAATATCGTACTAGGATTACAAAACGGCAAAAATAATTTTTAGCTGTGTGCAATTTAAATTTGAAGTAAACTTAGAATCGACGTACGCGTGGTACTGATTCTGAAAGGGATATATAACTTTAACTTTATCTTTATCTAGCAGGGAACGATACCTATTATCTCGTTAAATTATCGAGTAACGTCTGACAAAGATCAATCTGTATCTCTTTTCCTGGAATTGGCATAAACGACCAGATTCAAGGAACCACGAGAGAAGAAACATCGAATCGATAGAACTACGACTGTCGCCGATTAATCACTTTTCAAGTGGAAACTCGTTCGCTTTCAACGCGTGACAACGTTCGACCATATAAATAAGCGGTCGAACGTTCTCTTATCCAGTCTAGCTAATGGCAGTTTAACCAGAAATATCCTTTTGCAAAGAAATATCGATTCGTCTTATCCGATACACTTTTACTGATTGGGTAAAAGTCGATTGGTTCCGAAGGATCCGTGGTCACGAATATAAAACTATTCTTTTGAATCGTACAACTGTCACTTCCTTTAACGTTTAAAATGGTAATTATCGGTTGAAGGTAGCAGAATTGGAAGTTCTTGCGTGAAATGAATTCAGAAAGCTAAGGAACATGTTCTAGCGAAACCTTCTTTAAAATACCAATAAAGAAAGAAAGAAGCGAGGACGAGCGAGGATAGGAGAGGAAAAACAAAGAAGAATAAGCATAAGCAAATTTTTATCCGAGGAGAACAGCAGCTTTTTTTCAATAATCGTAATTATCCGTGTACGTTTATGAATTTATGGAAAAGTTAAAGATGCGATAATAAGGAACGCGTATAGCAGGTGTGCAAAGATATGTAAAATATCCGAAGCATCGCTCACGGATACTTCGTGAGTTTCATTTTCCTAAAAGTACAAATAAAGATAAAGATACGAAGAAGCTGAAATACGAACGAACGAAAGGTTTCTTCCTACGAGATAATGACGCGAAAAGTATGAAGTATGCGCGAATACGAGATTCTTTTAAAAAGTAAACATTCATCGTCGAATCGTAATCGAATAACGAAGAAGGAACGAATAAGAAGATGTCGAAGAATCGACTTCGCCGACCGAGAATGCACCTGCAATTCCCTTCTATTCGTTGTTTACATCGTTCGCGCTTTCTCTTCCACTGATTTACGACTTTTCCGATTTTTACGCCGATCTAACTAATTTTGCTCACGTTCGAGCGATCTTCGACGACACGACGCTCGATTTCGTGGCAGCTTTCTCCGATCGAGTTACGAAAAAGAAAAAATGGCTCCACCCAAGATTCGATAATGATGCAATTCACGGGCAATGTCTAATTCCGATCACGTCGAATTTCGTTTTTCCTTTTCTCGCGTTGTTAGGCGTTCCTCTGGGCGATCGTTTCACCTTCGCGATTCGATGGTTTCTTTAATCGACAAGATCAGACTTCGCGTTCGATTTCCTCGTTCTTCGTCGTGTTCGCGACACTGAGGAACATTAAAATTAATCGATAACAATATTCAAACGAAAATAACGGTAAATGAAGTTCCCAAAGTCTTGTAAATGTTTCCTTGATTTCGACGATTTAGTGAAAACGATTGAATAAAGATCAAGATAAAAATGGAAAGTTCAGGAAATTCTTCTGAAATGCGTTTCGTTTTGCTCAAGGTTCACGTTTCTTAATTTGAGGGTGCATTAGTAATTTCGGTGTCCAAAGTATGAGAAGATACTGAAATTACATAAAATGATATTTAGATAAACATAAACATTATAATCTTCTCTCTCTCTCTCTCTCTCTCTCTCCCTCTCTCTCATTCAACGATACTTCGTTCAAGATATCGTGTATATTCAAAGTGTCGAGTATTCGCTATTATATTTAAGTGATCGGTATATTGAGAATACGAGAAAACGTTAAATCGCTAGAGATAAAGTAAGAACAAAAATAAAGTGCTTGAAAATGTTCTCGGAACTAAATACGCTATATGCTTAAGAACGACGTGCTTTTAACTGGCAAAAACAGTCATGGATATTCATTTCTGACGTTTACGACATAATAACGCTAATTGAAAGTCCAAGTGCGGGGCCAGGTCCTGGGTGAAATCAAGGATTCTCAGTCGCACTATAATTTAGCACGTCTTTACAATTGAAAGCTTGTCAAACGACGTATTAGCTGATCAAGGACTCCGTCGAATATAACACTTTTACATAATCTAACGAGATTTCAAATCTAGAAACAGTGTCTAGATTTCGTATAGAATCGAACGAGACACGATGAGTTCTGCACTTTAGGCGCAAATATGCTTGTCGAAATAGCGTGACGAGTGTCAATATTGATCGCTAATGCGTTGTTCTCGAGATAAACCGTTTCCTCCGCGTGAAAATTGCGTGCACGAGTGAAAACAGATAACGTTCCGTGGAATTCGGATGTGGTCACGTTTTAACGCCATTTACGATAATATGGTCAAGGTTCGAGATTTCTGTTTGAGACGAATGAAAATGAATTTGTTGTGTTGTAGCGCGCGATGACGTTGCTACCACCGACTGCAGAACAGCAGAAACGGATAAACGAGGCGGTTCCAACGGATCCGGAAACGAGAAAACGCGACGTGGCCGCCATACGCGAGTGGCTGTCGAAACAACCTCATCTACCTAATCACATGGGTCTGATTTTATTTGTATACTTTAAACGAAGCAAGGAAAGTAGATTTTCAAAACGGTGAAAAATATGAAACGATACAATATGATGCATTGGTAACGCGATTTTGTAGATTTTTATTCTTTCTGGAGAAATCTTTCAGACGTTTGACTAAAAAAATGGATCGTATAATATAGCACGGATTGCGATAAGTATATATATAATTTTTCACATTTTTAAGAATTTAGTATAGCGAGGAGTTAAATACGCTCGTCCGGATGATTAATAGAGGAATTTTTAATTGAGTAACAGATACTAACAAGAACATTAGATCGTGCAAGGATTGCGATAAGTATATATATAATTTTTCACATTTTTAAGAATTTAGTATAGCGAGGAGTTAAATACGCTCGTCCGGATGATTAATAGAGGAATTTTTAATTGAGTAACAGATACTAACAAGAACATTAGATCGTGCAAGCATTCTTTAGTTTATACTGTTTCTTTTACCGCAATCGTTTTAAGTTACGTTATAATTTTGAGAAAAATGTTATTGAAAAAGTACTTAGGTCGGTGATTATAAATCTCTCCAATGATCACGGATTATTTAAACTCAAAGACCGAAGATCCGAAGGTGTAAATTTTAATTTGAAAATTGCTTGATCACAGACGATGCGAGGCTTGAAAGATTCCTATTTGGTTGCAAGAATAGCATAGAACGATGCAAGATGATTTTGGAAAGATATTTCAGCGTGCGTACCGCGATTCCAGAATTTTTCGCGGTTCGAGATCCGTTTGCGCGAGAAATTCAAGAATGCTGCGAAGCAATGTAACTAATACAATTCTTCAATTTCTAATTGAATTTTTTCTAATTTCCCCCAAGATTAATCGAATATTTTATCAATTTACCATTAGCCATTACTTCGTTTTACCATCGTTAACCGAGGAAGGACACCGCGTAACCATTTTGCGATTAAAAGACACTAGTATAGAGAGATTTTCTATCCAAGCTATCTCCAGAAGGATTCTTATGGTTCTGGATACTCGTTTGATGGAAGAACGTTGTTTATCAAACATTATGGTTATCGATCTCGAGGTATTATCTCATAAAATTAATATCATACAGTGTTCCATTTTATAAAGAAAAAAATCGTTTCATGAAATTTGTATCGTACGATATTTCATTGTTTAGCTTTCCCTTTGTTTTTTGATTTATTTAAGTCTTGAAATTTTCGATTAGGGATTCAGCGTGGTTCATTTTACAAAGTGTAGTCCAACGCAGAGCATCGTCCGGAAGTCGATGTTGGCAGTGCAAGATAGCATGCCATTAAGACTGCATAGAGTCCACTTCCTTCACGCGCCTGCTTTCATCGAAAGTATTCTAAATATATTTTACCCTCTGTTAAAGGATCGACTTGTACAGAAAGTAAGCGGTCGCTAAAAATTTCTTTGATTTTCATAGATCGCAATTTTATTTTATAATTAATGCGTTTTTAAGTTTTGCATTCATACCGGTGGTGGTGAGGAATTGCACCCTTACATGGACAAGGATATACTTCCAAACGAATGGGGTGGGAAAGCAGGCACTCTGGATAAATTAAATGGTTCGTGAAAGATCTCCGCTTTTTACAAATTACTTGGCAATTTGTTATAATTAGATCGCGGGTGTTTAAGCATTTATGGGAAATTTAGACAAGCAACAATTTACAAAATGCAGACAATACGCAGAAGTATTTAAAATAGGAATTCGAAATAAAATATTCGTTGGGATATTTACAGAATAAAGAAATCTCTATACAAATTCTAAATTTTTAGTAATATCAGTTTTGTAACTTAGTAATTTTTCTAAAAGTGGTCATGATCCTTCTCTCTTTTTTTAGACGCGTGGAGAAAGAAAATTGAGAAAAACAGAGATTGGTTTTTGCGAGAAGAGAAGCTCAGCCGAACAAACGAGAAAGCCAGAGTTCCGGAATGTAAATCAAGATTTCTGGCGGAACTGGATGGATTGCAGGGTTCTTTCAGACAACTAAATATCGATTAAGATCTCTCGAATCAAAAATTAACTTTCTCTACGATCATCTTCTCCTTTGTACTTTATTTTCAATCTAATATTATACCGTATTTAAGGTTGTTTTTTATAACAAGGACTATTTTCTACGTCTAAACGAACAGTTTGGAACTTGTTCGATTTTTAAATTAGACTTGGTGCAGACGCTTCGCAAGTTCTACTTCAGATAGCGCCACAGGACCCTTCCGAACTTTGGAACATGTTCCAGTTGGTATATTTTTGTTCGAGTAGAAATTGATATTGATTACCTTATAAAAGTAACATATCAAATAATGCTCGAGATGATTAATCGAATGATTTTATCATTAATGCATCCAAAATATATTGTTCTGCTATTTCGGAATGTTTACTCAATATTAACAATAAACTATTTTTTTACATAAATATTTTGTATGCAATTTCTTTCAAACGAGTATTCTACTATCAAAAAAATGCACTGAACTTTGCAATTTTACAAACATATTTAAACAGAATTACGAAAAGATATAAATTCTGTGGTAGAAGTTCAACTATATGGAATTCTTTTTGGAATCGTCAATTACTACCGTCGCACGTATTATTATGAATAGCAATAACATTGCTGCAAAGATATTGGATGATAGCCCAATGCAGAACAGAGATTACTAAGCGAAACGCAACTGCTTCATGCACATCGCACAACTCCATATCGTTTGCAATAAAATTGTAGAAAAACCAAGGTAGTGCCGACACGCGTTTCAAATTTTCTGTTTCCATATATACCAAAGATTATTCTACATAATCGATCGTCAACAAATAATGAATTAATATTCCTAACGATATCTATTATCTAACAATAACATCTAATAATATAATTATGGAAACAAATGATCAGTTAATATACCAGTAACTGCAATTATCTTAACAAATTCTAAATTAAATTGCAAGATGAATACTCTAGTAATCTGACACGAAGGCAGTCAGATATTAATGCGTTGCAGCGTGCACCAAGTCGTTGCGCTCATCAGTCTATACACGATTTAAATTGTTACTTAACAATTGCACGAACAGCTCTAGACACTTAAGTCCGCCTCGTTCGGCGTCTCTGCCTTCTTTCGTGTCCGTTTAACGGACTTGATGAGCTAATGGTGGTCCAAGTCGAGGCACGGGACAACAGCAATACAGAAATCCCTTTCGGTTGCAATCTTGCGGATTGTTTGCTCGTAGCTGAGACACGATCGCGTCAGATCTCGAACGCACCATCTACGACGCGAAAGGAAAACAGTCTTTATCAATTATCGTGTGAAGGTGCAGCTTCGTTTGCCAGGAACGCAGAAAACAGTTTGCTTTTCCGAGATCGACATTGGGAGCCAGTCGCAGACGCGGATAACATGTGAGTAATTTAGAATGTAGAGAGGATAGGAAATCTATAAGACACAGAGAAATTAAAAAACATAAAAAAATGTCTCATTTTAACTTTGAAAGCTCTTTAAGAACTCTTTCTGAACATTTTCAACGAACTTTACGCTGAAAATCTACCTTTGATTTTTTTTAGATCTAATTAGAAGATCGTCGCATTTGTGAATTTATATATTTGCTTAACCGTAGAATCGCTGGTTTATACTTTAAAAAAAATCGTAAAATAGAACAAAAAGATATAAAACGCGTTACCTCTGAGTCATTGGTCGTTGAGATGTTCGACGTCAGCATGTCAATTCAATTACTGTGCAAAGGTGCATCGCGATTGTGCCAGAATAAAGCATTCTGCAATTAATAAAACTTGTTGAAATACGTTTTCCAGCGTTTGTTAGCTTGTATATCGCGCAACTTGAGATTCATTCGTGCGTTATGGAAAAACGATCGGCGTCCCTATCTTCCGAAGTAACGTCTTGCATTACGTAAGCATTATTTCAATTACACAGGCGTGTGTAGTCTTAACGAGGTGGAACGGACAATTAATTAATTGATTAAACAGTGGTGTTTGAATGGACTGCGTAACGAAACGTTTCACGACGTGCAAACTCTACCTATAGCATCTTATTGTCTTTTTAATCTGGATCTGTTTATTCTTAAAATTAATAGAAATTATTTGAACAAGATGAAATTATTGATTAATTTCAATTTCATAGTACCGTAGGAAAATGTCCAAGTATTTCAAAGAAGTCGCAACATCGTAATCTTGAAAATGTAGCATGTTCAATCCTAATATAGAAATTTTAGATACTTATATAGTAACTTCGATATTACAATATTTCACATTTAGGTACATTCCATCATAGTCATCTTCATTCATTGTTGAGTATATTATATATTCATATTTCTCCTAAACTCTTCCTAAATTCCAATTTCATCTCAGTACTTTCATAAATGAGTTTACGAACTCAAACTAGAATACTACTCCAATCTTTTATGCAACTTCCTTGTGGGACTTCTTGCCAAGTCGAGCCGCGTAACAACTAGGTCTCCCGCTTCTTTCTTTCCATTTTTCAGTTCAAGCAATCCCAGCCACACTCCGTATATTAATATCCTCTACCTTCATCTCCGAGGCTCTAAAAAATCTCAATCTATAGCTACCTACACTTCTACCTCTTTCTCCCTGAAAACTCATTTCAAGAAAGCAAAACAATTGTCATATTCGAAGAAAGATTTCCAAGATATCAACGATGGACAGAATTCTAAAATTGCAAATTAGCCCAAGGGCGATCGATTAGGCGAACTACAATTAATTCGGCTAATTCAATGACGGTGACCATGGCGGCTAGATATACAACGTCCCTGTCCTGCCGCACTGTACAGGGTGGATTGATTTTTCGCTCTTTGACGTCACGAGCGAGGCTGGCATGCGCGTGGACGAGATGTCGCCGTCTCGACGCGCTTTATTTTCACGTCTCGACTTCTGTTTTGCGTAATCCACCAACTGATATCCCTTTATCGAAGTTCTGCGATTTCGATGATCAAAGACAAACGCTCCTTCAGCTCTCTCATCCGCATCGAAATTACTGACTCGTTGACATAAGAACTCTAGATTCTATGATACGTTTTTCCTAAGAAATGGGAAAAAGTTATTCCGGCTGTTATTTGTACTTGATACAATTAAGCTGGTAAAAAGAAAGGCAAAAGAAATATTGGGCGACGCGATTAATTTGTAACAGAAACATAATCTTGCGGAACGTCATGTTGTACTAGGCTTGAAGAAACTAAATTACTTGAGAATAGTTTCTTTGAAGAAAGACTAGATAACTTAGAATGCAAAAATACTTGCAATTTAAAAAAAGGAATAACTTTCTTCGTCAACTGATCATTCTACTTTGTCAGCAATTAAATACACGCGAACGTCGCATGATCAGATAATTATAAGTATCTTAAGTATTCTAAAAGCAATGTTGGATTCCAAATTGGATAAAATGAATCGAAGCAAATTCCAAATATTACATTTTAAATTACCATCCAATTCAAACTCTCTTAATAGCTACAATAATTAAGCTCTGGCTATAATCGTCGTCAAACGTGAAAAATCTCTCGCGATAAAACAGGCATTACGAAATGGAGGACGAGGCGAAGAGGTGGTAGACTGGGGTTGTCGTGGCTCGGGAACGAGGCAGGACGAGTTGGGGTCAGAGACGAGTTCATTCAGTGTCGCGCGGTTGGTCGACTGCTGATCGTTTTCTCTTGCTCCAACTCTTGCCAAAGCTTACATTCTCCTCCTTCCCTACCTCGGTGATTCTCCCTTCCTGTGGCGCTGGTGATTCCCTCTTCCTCCTGCTGATTCGCGGCGTTCGGAGTTCGGAGGCACAACGAGTTCGCTGTCGACAATCGAACTGTTCGTGTACCTCTGAACGAGTACACGTGCGTTGTCGGAGCGACGGGACGCATTTCTAGGCGGCTTAACACGGTCTAGTTTCGCGACCGTGCTTTCGATCTATAGAAGAAACTGTCGTTGAATAGTTGTGTATAGCTTTTCCATTTGGTTCGTTATTATTTTGTCGGAATAAGAATTGCACGATCGTTTCATTTACTTTGAGTAATTTAAGTTCATTCATTTTCTTGATTTTTCAAGTAACCTTCTGACCCGACGTGTTTGGAGACGAAAGGTATTGAATGTGGTAGTAATCACTGCGTAAGAACCCGCAATATCTTTCGTTTTAATATTTCACATTTTACATTCTGCATATTCCAAAAATAAATTCAGTAATATAGGAATATATTCGTTTGTTAGGAAAAAGAAAAAGAACAGCTGGAATACCTGCAGGCATTCATAGGTGTATTATTAATATCTAGCGAGTGATTACCTTTAACCTTCTATAAACGTTGGTTTCTATTACGTATAGGTACCAATGATAGTCAAAGGGTTGCAAAACATAACCAAGTAATTCCTAATTCTGCTATCCCATTTATACTTCTCCTAAAAAATTGAAAGATGTCCGACAAAGTTCCAAGATGTTAAATATAAAAAAGAATTGTTGTCACAAACTGTTACTATCGAATGAATTGGCAATATCGAGAGAAGCGACAAACGTGACGAACCTTTAAGCCACGAGGACCGATCTAATACATGAGGGCTATCCACCACACTTGACTGCTCCGTTCCCTCCCCACTTCTTCGATTCGCCAGGACGTCAGCTGGAACTTGCGTGGTGCGTCCTGGGTGTGCAGCGTGCCGCTGCAGCTTCTAGTCCATTGTCACGATCCGAAAGACGGTAGAAACAGGAAGAAAGGAGAGAAATTTGCTGCAAAAGTCATCGACTATCGGACTGCGTCTCGATAACTCGTGTCATCGAGCCTGGACCTACGTAACCTCACTTTTGTCATTTCGTTCAGCCAGTTGTTTCATTTCGTCTCGCAGAATCTCGCTGTATGTTTGTGAAACGCGAGTTTATGGACTCGTCTTTTGTTAACGAAGACACTATTCGATCTTAACATCACAGTGTATGTGAATAGACGTGATTTCGTGTATTTATGAGACTCGTTTCGTTTACGTAGCTGTCAGTATACGTATACGTTGCGGACGTAGATGGTTCAGCCTGTTAACTTTTCTCGCGTTCCAATATTATCGCGTGTTTTCGCGTTTCAACGTGTTTAAGGAAACCACCGTTAATCTTCCTATTAATTGGATTGGTGATCGTTGACAAAACATTATTCTCGATTTCCTCATGTTGGATTCGTAGTGAGTGTATCTCCGAAGATCTAGAAATAAAAAAGAACACTGCCAGATTTGAGAATCGTTTGCCAAATAAATCAACCATCTTCTAACTGGGTAAGTGATACAATTTTAAATTTGTGTATCGCGATGACGCAAAGCAGACGCGTTCAATCCTCGTCGGTTTAACGAACGCACCATCGATCGTTAATAGTTAACTATCCGTTTGATCGTTTATGAAAATTTTGAAAGGATCACTTACACGGATAGAGCTTCGTTTTCTGATGAAAACCGATGTCAAGTGAAAACATCGTGTCAACTATTCGTATCGGTTGAGCGTATTCTCTATGCTTCTCTTTCTAACCTCTGTTCTGACTTATGTAAGAGACCACACTGCGTGCAGCCCGTGTCCCTGGTGTAATACTGCTCCAAGCGATCACATGTGAATTTTTCCTCGTTATATGCTCTCTATATGATTATCTAATTTCATCTTTTAATATATAAAAATTGCAAGAGTGACGATACTCTCAAAGTAAATTGTAACACAGGCCCCACACTGTCCGCCAACAGCTGATGGGGATACTTATAGTTGGCAATTTCCGGTTAGCACGTTCCATGTCGAAAGAAATGTGAAATTTTAACAATATTTTCAATTAGAGTAAAAAAATTGATATACAAAAATAGTATCTGTGTTAAATTATTGCTACTTTAATCTCTTATGATTGATTTTTTTTTTAATTCAGCAATTAATTTTCTCCCATTAAGTTTCCTTTTTAATCTTGTGTGAGCGTAACATTTCCGTTATTCTTTAAATGCTTCGCGATTGATTATATTCTATTAACAGGCAAATAAATATGTTCGGACATAAGATTGATTTACATACGTTTATTGCAATTTACGTATGATACGTATGCTATGCACGCTTGAATGTATACAATTCAATTTCCTATTGATATAAAACTGTCGGAGAGGAGTTGAAAAATATTTCGAATATCGATATGTAGGAATTAAATAATATTTATTACGTTGTATATCTTTGAAATCTGCAGTGGTATGGGCACTAGCGGCAACAGAAAGAAAAACGAAGAAATAAGAATTGATAAACATCGTTCTTTAATAAAGATTAAGAATGTTTAGCAAAAATTAGAACAATCGTATTTTCTAAATAGTATGTAATATAGATGTTCGATACTACTAGACTACAGATACTTATGCAAATTCACGTTTTTACGTTTTTATGAAGTTTTACTTTCGTTATCCTGGAAAGCCGATGACACGAAAGCTCTGAATTATTAACCAACTATCGCCCAATTTATGAAATATAAAGAACGAACGGTGTCAGAAATAAATTTCTGGATATTCCTAGTGAACGTAATCGTACGAGCGTCGAATGCGATTAGCCGCTAAAAGAGGTCGGCAATAGGAGCAGCGTTTACTTAATTAATGTGGCCGCTGCGTGGCTCGTTGACCCCGTCGCAATTCTCGGACTCTCGGATCGTCCTTCGACGAAATTGATTTACCGGCCGGGCAGGGACGAATGCTGTTCTCCGTCGGTTCAAATGCGACACCATTTTTTCTTTTTTTTTTTTCTTCATTTTTTTAACATTCTTTCTTTCTACCTTTTTCTCGATCGTTTTACTGACCTCTTCCGACAATTTTGTTCTTCTGCAATGCGTCAACGGATCTTCCACACGCAATACGTGTCCGTGTCACCTTGGCGTTTACGTTTAACTACTTCATCGACCGGGTCTCGATAAAATTTCTCGATTAAAACGAAGATTAGCATAATTATCGTAATTGTAGGTTAAAGTCAATACGATGCTCACGAAAGAAAAATTTGTGGAGTTTAGTTTGAAGAAGTAGGCGCTTCTGCAGATGAATACTGAATGGGAATTGAACTTCTTAAGAGGAAGTTGAAGATAGACTATAAATAAATTTGTAGGCTACAAATCAATCGGACGAATATAAAGATATGCTTCAATTTTTTAACGAACTTATTTAAATACCAATTAGTTAGATCTATATACGTTAAGCTTCTGTTACGCAAACGAATTACTAGGTTTACTCAAGTTTAATTGATCAAATAAAATTTATATTTTAAAAAGGAGAATGAGAGTAAAGAATACAAGGAGACGTCGATTCCCCAGAATTGTAATTCGTAATAAATCAAGTTTTAGCTTCTTCCTATATCGAAGGAGAATGAAATACGAGTAGAAAGATTCGTTACGAATTTTTCTTTCGTCTTATTAGATAACGATGACTACACGACCCTATCTTCAATTTACTCGTATTTAGCCCACCTGTCTGGAAAGGGAATTGCCAGTTTCTCTAAGTATCGAGGGTATTCGAGAGTTTAAACGCTTTTCGGACGAAATCATTTTCTGATACCTTCCGAGCCTCGACCTAGTTGCGAAGTTTCATTCAAAGCCGCCGCGTAATACCCGAAGTGCTCTTCGTCGTGAATGAACCGTCGAAATTAACGTTCACCCTGCTGAAATGAAACGAAAACGAGTAGAATAGTAACGTTCGCGAACTAATGATACTCGTAAACAAATTTGAATCAGTAATACAGAGGACTAAAAGTAATAGGAAGCTAGTACTCTGGAGAATCGTAAGACGCACGTTCCGATGCAATGTAAGTTACACAAAAATTCGAGTAATTCCCGACGAGAATATTTATCGACGTTGTGGTGTAATTTATTATCAGGAATTCATATTTGTATGATTTTTAAAATATGCCATATACTTTCATTTATAACGATGATCTTACGAGACGACAGATCTCACCGATGTCAGAAATGCTATAACGATCCAACCAGTATTTGCATATGTTGTATATTCTTGCACGTTCTAATTTCGCGTAGATGCGTGGACATTTGCAGTCTATTAATAATTGGAATGTCTGGATAAGTCGACGAGAAAATCAATGCACTTATTTCTAGGTCGCGTTAACGATCGCGCGATAAGTTCAAGTGCAGCGGCATCGAGTATCCTCTTCGCCCTACGAATCGTTGATCGTTTCCGGTCGCTCGGTAATTCACCGCAAACAGTGACAATCTTCGTGTGCCACAGTAATCGTCGAGCATCGCAGATCGATAAGACCTTGTAAAAAGTCGACGACAATTCACGAGCTGCGACAGAGGAAATGACGTTTAATTGTCGATGCATAAGTAGTCATGCGATTCGCGAACGTTCCGCGATTATCGATCGTCCAACCCTTCCAAACTCCATCTCCTTTCCTTTTCTCTTCTTTCCTCTGCCGCGATGAAAGAAATTTCTTGGAAAGTTCCTTGACTGCAAAGGCTTGGTTAGCGTGCGATGGCCGAGCAAAATTGCTTCTTGTCGGAGAAATACTCCTCCGAGCTTTTCTCTTGAAGAGAAACCTTTAAACCCCTTAATGTTCGCATTTAATCCTTTGTACGATATGATTCGCGTTTCATTATCTCAATTTAATTAACAGGATAAGATTGAGTTTTTTCAGGAATAATTAAGAAATTAGAAACTTAGAAAAAATAGAGTCGTGCGATTTGACTCGCGAGAAGCTCGTCGTATGCACGTTGCTCGATTCGACGATTAAAATAGATAAAGATACGAGCAAGAGGAAATTAATTTAAAGGTTCGACATTCGTTAAGAAAAAGAAAAAAAATCGTTTTAACTCTGTATGATCGAAACGAGATCATACCGATATTAATATCCTACTTAAAGCTTAAAAATATATTTTTCGTTTATAGAAAAATTCGTCCCCGGCTTGTAGAAGAAGTAAATTATAAAAATAGATTTTGAACGAATTTACAAATCGACTGGCGAATTTTCCGAGGTCTGCGTGAACGCGAGAGATATCTCGTCTCCCGAGCAATCGGTTCTTCCGCGACGTTCGATGGGAAAAATGACATTCTTATTGTCGGAGTAAATTCATTCACAGAGTCGGACCGCGAAAGGAAGAGGCGCTCGGCACGGGCCAATGTATCGAGCGGGTCACAGCTTCGACTTTCACGTTGTGACTCACTCTGATTGTTCTGCATACACGTATAGACGTTGTCACCTAGCACCGGTTATCGACGTGTCCGCTTGAAATACGGTTTTATAGTCTAGCCAGGGATGGGATAACGTTGTTCCTGGCGTCACGCGATTGTCTCACTTGCCAGACTCTTATTTACCTTCGATAGTAATTGCTTCACTGGTAAACGCAGTCTCTCTCTCTCTCTGCTTTTTTAATGCATCTTTTATGTCCGATTTCGATCCGATTTTTTATTCAACCGAATATACGTATAAAAAGCGTTTATCGCGAAAGAACGATCGTTAGCACGAAAGAAGGAAATCCTTGATTCGACGTATCAGAAAGAATACCTTCTCAAACGTAACGAAGGAAACCAACTCTCGAACGATTCAACGATCTCGCGAATTAACAAGTCCAACGATTTCGACGTTCAAATCGATATCTACATGCCCGAAACGAACGTCGCAAATTGCCTAGAAAATATCTGACTTTGGTGCGCCGATATAAATACGTACTCTGGCAAGTTTCGGCGAAATTCGGTGCAAACCAGACAAAACGAAGGTTCGAAGTTCGTTTAAAAGCGGCTGACGCGATCAACGACTGTGTCATCCTGTTGTTCGAGCTCGTGGTGAACGTGAAAACTCGCAGTTAGCGTACATGGCTTGGTTCAGGGTTAAGGTGATAGGCGGGGTTGAGGTTGAAGTTACGAACGTTCGATACTAAATATAGAGAAGCCGCTTACGGGGTCAAATCAATAGGCATTCTGCGTATACATGTACATTTACGGTGCTTGGACGTCTGAACGTTGCACGTAAGTTTAAAATACCTACGCCTACGTGACCGATCGACATCGTGTCTGCACGTGTCCGCATCGTTGTCCGCATCGTTATCTCAGCATCTTTTTAACTTTCGATCAAAAAACGTATCGCGTATCGAACTGTTCAAAATTTAGAAGTTCGTCGTTCGAGTATTACAGATCCTTAGCTTATGTTTCGTCGAAGGAACATGTTTTTCGCGGAAGGTGTGGAGCAATTTCTAACCGACTGAAAAAAGAAGTCGATCGCAGAGAATCCGCGTCGAACGAAAGATCAAACGCGCTGAAAGCGCGCGATGCATTGCAAGTAGAATTCAGTCTGTCACGCGACGTAACCGGTACCAAGTTTGTTCTCACGTGAAACCTTCTCTCGTAGCCTTCTCGTACCTGCACCATTTTTTCCCTTGCAATTTCCAAGCGACGATTAGATCGTTTCTAGAATTCTTCCAAGGACGTCGCGTGCGTGGATCCATTGACCAATCGTATCGTTACGATTTTCCTTTACGATTTCAGTTTCGGCATCGTTAAGGGGAACAGACCGCCAGGATCAACGCGGCGTCATCTTTCACGGTGAAGATCGGATGTGGACGTTGCGCCATTCGACCAACGAAACGGTAGCAACGGAGGAAATCGCGTTTTCCAACGACCTGGCACGTGAGAGGAGGACATATTGGATGAACAGGGGAGATTGTCGGTGATGGACAATGAGCAACCGCATCAGGAACTGGTCAAGTGCGTGGTCGTCGGCGATACGGCGGTTGGAAAGACCAGGCTGATCTGTGCGAGAGCCTGCAACAAACACGTGTCGCTGTCGCAACTCTTGACGACTCACGTGCCCACCGTCTGGGCCATCGACCAGTATAGAATCTACAAGGACGTAAGTTCATGGAGTAGCGTTCGCTGTCATTCGCTAGGTCGTAGTCCGTAAATTTATCGTAGCATAGATTAGGTGTGAATGGTGGCCTGCAATTTGTTAGTAGCAATCATTGTCTGAATTTTGAAAAAACAACGCAAACGCTTCGCACGCGATGTAGCGTTTAACGAGGAGTAAATGTCGAAGTTGAAAATTCTTAAGTTGGATGTTTACCCTCGGGTCATTTAAGGGGCGTTCAAATACCTTTACAGTATTTTCACTTTCATCACGATGTCTACTTAGATTTATAGTCTGGCCGGTTTAGTTTGATCGCTTTCGAGGAACGTCGTTGCGTCTTTGGTCGGTGTTCGATGGCTTGTTCGACGAATTTATCTCGAAGATTCGTATTTCGTTTCTTGTAACTAAGATAAAAGACTTCAACTTGCGTCCATTTTCTAGGTCCTAGAACGTTCCTGGGAAGTGGTCGATAACGTGAATGTTTCCCTGCGACTTTGGGACACGTTTGGCGACCACGAGAAGGATCGACGTTTCGCGTACGGCAGGTAACATAATCGTCAAATAAATCTTCCTATAAATTTCCAGCGCGTTTAGCGTACCATTTAACGCACAAACAGAATATTCTTGTATCATCTGCGATCGTCGTAAAGTCGACACTTACAATTTTAGCTTTATCTTACGATAGCTCTAAAAACTAATATAAATTATTCCAACACTTATCCCGTTTGCCGTCGTATTTAGTATAGAATTTACCTCTTTTTCCTCCAAGAAGATCGTTTCTTATATTCTAATATCAATTTTTGTTTGCACGTCGTTTGTCATTTAAACGCTGTAGTTATTCTTCTCTTGATTTTTATTATTTCTACGCGAACCACTTACAAGCCAGACTTTAAAGTTGATTAACCATAAATCTCCTGAAAACTTCGTAATTTTAATATAAGAATACACGATCGGTATATTTAACTTTTCAAAAAATCAAACAACTAATCTCTACGTATGTTTAAAATTAGATCGGACGTTGTGCTACTATGTTTCTCTATAACAAATCCCGTATCTCTACGGAACTGCAAGGCGATGTGGTACCCGGAAATACGACGATTCTGCCCACAGACTCCGGTACTGTTAGTGGGCTGCAAGAACGATCTACGTTACATGTACCGAGATGAGACTTATCTGAGCTATTTCCGTGACCGCAGTCCGTTCGTGAGGTACGATATTGTTCCTCCAACTATATATAGCCAGTCTCCTCTTTTCCACATTTAGGAGCAACACACCCTTTCCTGAATCGATCTTTTCATCCTATATCGGAGCTCGTTCAAATGCATCGATGCTTCCTCAACGACAGCCTCTTCGACGAAGTGTGTCAAAGTATTGATACCGCGAATGCCTGCAAGACCCTTTGTCGATCGGACGACTCCTTTGCACCTCTTATCAAATAGAAACTATCCTTTCTCCGGCATCTCGAGGACATTATCGACGCGGTCCATCGCAGCCAACGAGTTCTGTTCGATTCTCAGCATAGTAAAGTGTAACGGTCGACGTTCTTGAGTAAGAGAGGTCCTTAAGAGATCCTGCATGGTTTATCGATAGGCAAATTATCGACGGAAAGGCACGTTTTCAGATCTTGAGTAACCATCTCTTGCTATGCTAATATCATACTGCTGACCAAAAGTTTGAAATCGCTGTGGGTTGTTCCATAAAGTTGAGAAATTTAAAAGAAAGTTTGGAATATTTTATCGTAGGAAACTTCTACGATGTTTTCGTCAAAAGTAACTGAGGAAAATTACTATTGAGAAAGCGATTAAAAAATTCTAGCCGCTAGCGTAAGCATGACGGATCGTAGAGTCAATAAATTCCTGATAAAAACGTTTTCCGAGAGGCTTCGGTCACTTGGGAACGATATTCTGGAAAATATGCCTTTGGTGTATTTTTTACTCTATTTAAAAATACCGTATTTTATATTTAAACACGAAGGAAAAATTGTAAGTTGGAAAACACTGGTTTATACGGTCGAGCTAATATCTTTCTATGACCTGAGTAGAGTAGTGCTTATATATGTATATGTGTACCAGTTTTAATAGAATTGTAAATTCACAGGTGGAGAAGTTACTCGCGTTATAATATTTAATCGATGAAATACCGCATTTATACAGAATTTTTGCACCTATATTGCTTGAACGGCATAGCGGAGAATATTTTATTTCGATGTGCCACGTGATATAGAACAGGATTAACCGAGCCTTGACATATTGGAGACTCCCAAGGGATTTTCAAAGTTCATCGTGGCTTTCAGTATCTTCTTTACGACCGTTTTGCAAAATCCTATTGTATAAAGATAATTTGACGAGTAAAGTCCTTTGTAGCTTCAACTTGTGTTAATTTGTATAATATTGTATAAAAATTAAGCCACTTGATTATTATTAATACTTGTATACCATTATAAATTTATAAATCTATTATAACTTTACAATGCATCGAAATATTTAATATGCTAATTTAACGTTTTCATAAATTATAGTACACAATTTATACGCGTTAAAATCGATTTTCAGAGCCACGAGGAAGAGCGATTTGGTAATGCCTGATCAAGCTCGAGCTGTTGCACGCGAGCTTGGTGTTTGCTATTACGAGACTAGCGTTTTCACGTATTACGGTGTTAATGAAGTCTTCGAAAATTCGATACGCGCTGCCTTAATCGCGCGTCGCCAACAACGATTTTGGATGACGAACTTAAAGAGGGTGCAAAGGCCTCTTCTTCAGGTATGCTATCCCACAAAATTCACACGTATGTTAAAAAACTATTTTGGAAAAAGATTAATTTAACAGAGGATAATTGAATTTATTTAGATCGATAGAGCATATTATATTTCAGGCACCGTTCTGTCCACCAAAACCTGTACCACCGGAAGTGTGTTTGGCGGCAAGCACTTACGAGGAGAACATGAAAACGTTGTGGACAAAACCAGTTCACACTGACGTGACTTTGATAGCCGGGAACTGCACGTTTTCCGCTCACAGGTGTCTTTTAGCCGCAGCATCGCCCGCGTTCCATCGACTTTTCTCTATGGAACTCGTTCAAGAACAAACACCTCGAAGCTCTAGTGAATCTAGCATGGTATTCTCTGTTTCTTGTTATCCTTTTATTTTTTTTAATAATTTTTTATATTTTACTTGCAAACATTTCTAAAAAATTTGATTAAGGTGAGCACATTCGGCGAAGCAACGGTCGGTGACTTCAACGATGACACCGAATGCCTGATTCGTATCGATCAATCAAAACCTGCAAAGTGAGTTCATTGAGCAAATCTGTTCAAACTGTAACATACATTATCGTCTAAAAGTGTTTAATCGTCTGTTATTCATTTTAATACTTAAAAACAGATTGTTAGCTTTATATTTATATTTTATTATAGACTAATAACTTCTAGAAGCATAGCAAGTATTACTCCACATATTATTCATTCGAAAAAGGATTATTAATATCTGTCATATAACATCATATAGTGATACTCGACGGTTGATAACTTATCTTGAATAATTTCCTCAATTTTATACATTTCCAAGCCTCTACCGTGACATTGCAATGACGTTATACGCAATTAACCAAATTGTGAAAATCATATTATAGAGTTTGGGAACAACTGAAACGACGTTCGAGCTTTCAAGTCCTGCCCACGGTGGACAACCAAAAGAAACCACCTGGAGCTACTAGAGAACTTAATCATCCTGCCTTCCAGAACATCCGTGTATGCTTGGTAAGTCTCTACAAATATGAAAACCAAAGTGAATAAATTAATAAGAATTTGTTTATTCAAGTTACATAATGATAAGATCCTCTAATTAGTTTTCTTTTTTTTTTTTTTTTTTGTTCGATTAAATTATAGACTGAAAATACAAATGGAATGCAGCAACCAACGACCGTGGTGACGCTGTCTAAACTAATTACACCACAGGCGATGCAGCAGTGCTTGCAGTTCATTTACACGGGCAGCTTGGATAAACGGTATCACGATCTACAAGTACGTTGCGTCGGTACAATTACCTGTGCGGGCAGGTACTCCCGTGGGCCATCTAAAAAAAATTTTTTTTTATCAATATAATAGCTTCTATACATTCATTTTCCTTTTGACGTCATTATTGCATTAAAAAAATAACTTAATATTTATGTAGTAATGGTAAACCTATCTAAACAGCTTTCGAAGCAACTGGTCAATATTTTTTAGGAAACTAGATCGATGCTAGGAATTCCAGAAAATTATGTAAACAGAGTAATTGTGTAATATTTGTATACCCAGCGGTAGATTGTATTATTTTGGATCGGAGATAAACCGTAGAGTAAATGTATTTTTCTTGTCGAAAGAATGCTTTATGCAAATAGTAAGTTTAAAGTTTAAACACGAGTACGGTATGCGGGAACTAACGCGGCTCTATTCTTTCAGACAGCTCCTATCGGGCTTCTACTGGTTAGTACAATGTGAAATACGTTTGCTGACACGAGCACACATATCCACACGAACACATATTACACGCACGCACAACGTAGAGACATTTAGCTAAATGGAAAATATCGATTCACCGATTTCTAAAGTCAATTTGTTAGGTCACTGTCATATTTATCATCGTTTTAGCATGTTTCTTTTCTAAAAAAAAAAAAAGTCTCGATAAAGACATTAAGTAATGAAAATATAATTTCTATACAATAATATCCAATGACTCATAGAGTATTATGCATAATTTATACAAAGGATTTGAAAATACATATTTTTAAATGCGAGGATCGTTAAACAATTGAGATTTCATCGGTCACAGGTGCATGGAAAACATTATCAACTTTTTTTCAGCTGACAATGTAAAACTGGATCCTAAAAATCTCATTTCATGCTTATTTTTTTATTACATAGGGATATCGATTCATTCCTCTCTCTTTCGCATATAGGAGATTAGACAGGCGGCGGAATTCTTGGAGCTTCCGCAATTGTTGATGGTGCTTGGGACTTTACAGACAAGAGATCAATTTAATAATGATCTTAATAACCGGTATAAGCAAGTGGTGAGGCAACGTTTGGAAGACATTTGTCTAGAACAAGGTACGGTATTGACGAAATATAATAAGCGAAACACCTGCAGTCTAATAATATTAAAAATTAATTTAAACTAATTTTTTCTCATTTTCTATGACAAAATATAATTTCTTTTAGGACTCTTCGCTGACGTGATATTTGAACTGGACGATGGAAGTGTTCCAGCCCACAAAGCGATTCTCACTGCCCGATGTGATGTAATGAAGGCCATGTTCTCAGGAGATTTTCGCGAAAGTAGCGCAAAAGTGGTAAATATCCTTCTCCTGAAGCTTTTTGAAAAATATTTTATCCCATAAAGTGACAATAAAATTACAATAAAATTCGACGAACAGATAGTGTTTCCCGGTGTACGCGAGTACACGTTCCACAAACTACTCTGCTATCTCTATACGGACGAAGTGCCAGCAATTTCCTCTGCCAGGTGCTTGAACCTCTTAGAATTGGCAAATCGTCTTTGTTTGCAACGACTGGTGAACTTGGTCGAGAGCAGAGTGATCGAAGATCTCGAGAGATTGTCTCAGAACGAGGGAAACGAGGCCGTGGAGAACTGTCTGAGACTGCTGGAACCGTGCAAGGTCAGCTGTTTCTTCAACGACCAGTACATGATCGATGAATCTAACATATTCTGATAGCTTACTCGCCAATTTGCATGTCGCAGTTGCATAATGCCGATCAACTAGCTGACTGGTGTATGAACCACTTGTGCGTCAATTACAACAAGTTGTGCAAGATGTCTCCGCGAAGCGTGCGCCTTCTGCATCCGGAGAACCAAGAATATCTGAACGAGCATCGATGGCCTCCAGTATGGTCCGTATTTTACATGTTGAATCTAAAATTGGCGATTAATCGAAGCGCAGGATTTTAAGACTAAAAAGAACTTTAGTTGCACAGGAATTTTATTTCAATCGCAATCGTTCTGGATGAGTTATGAACACATATTGATCAAATTAATATATATTTTTTCCTGTACATCTATTAAAGTTTAGTCGTATCTAGTCATATCTGTGACGAAACGAAATTGCCAATCTAATAATAATTAAAATTAAGAGATTGATTAACTATTTGCTCAACAGGTATTTAAAAGACTACGATTACTACCAAAAATGTTTGGCGGAACGTGACCGCGAGAATAAGCCGACGTTGAAGAGAAATCGCAATCAGTCCGGTTGCTTATGCTTCTCTGGTACGAGCAAAACCAGAAGAGAAAGTTCGAGCGGTGGTGGAGGTACAGCATCGTCGGCGAACAACGATCCGCAAGCTGAACGACCCCTGTTCGACTCTATAGAGTCAGGTGAACAGGTTGTATGACAAGAGCCTAGCGGCTTACGCCGCTCAGTCCGATTCATTCTGGTCTTACCCGTGCTCATGGTCTTCATATGCACCATTTTTACTATTTTGATACTGCTACAGATTTATACTTAAGGAACGTTAAACGCCGACAACACGATCTATGCGCACTCGAAGATGCCTATGAAAAAATCCGGATATAGGGCATCCAGTTCTTTACCAGTCGTACGCAATGAGAATGAATTTCTTGGTTCTTCTTCCTGTTTTTCTTTGTCTTGGAAAAAAGTGTCCAGTCTAAGAAAAGAACTATATACGCATTACAATTCCAAGAAAAATTGGTGCGACCGTATGTTTTGTACAACTTCAACGGAAATGAATCCGACATCCGTATTGTCGTTTAAGAAATGTATTTAAAACAAATTCTATGTTGTCGATTCTTTTAGAATTTCACACGGGCGTCCGTCGTTTGTAAGCGAATAAAACAAGATGGTGCCTTTTGTTGACGACTCGTCGTTGCTGCCACAGCGACTCTAAATCAAGGTGATGTCGATCACCTGGGACATGTTTTAACGTCTTTTTGATCGTATACGTAAATATGAATTACAATGAAAAGGATGAATCACGATATATGTTGAAGAATATCTTGCATCCGATTGTCCGTCAATGAGCACGGCACGTTTTTCTATGGAGAACGTGAATGCTTCAGATTGCTCATTCACTTTGATCACGTAACAAGTGATTTTTATACAAGAGTTACTTCGGTGGTTCTTAACACCCTTGAGATTTTTTCATATTTCTCTGGTTAATATTGTTCATGATTTCTTTATATTTCTAAACCAAAATTTCTAAATTAATTTCATGGTGAATTTCAGGACGCGTCGAAAACCGAATTGCATTTTCTACCGAATCGTTGTGCGTCCAAATACTGGGAAATCTTGAACAGTATTTACTTCGATAATTATTGTAATTTTCAGCTTCCCCTCCGCCTCAAATTACAACTTAATTTTACAAAAAAGAAAAAAAAAGGAGGCAAGAGGAAAAGGACTGGAAAAATATTTAAATCGAACCACTGAAGGGAGAAAAAGAAATTTTCAAGAGACGATTAAGATTCGTCGTAATTTTATCGATGCGTGTTAGACTGAAGAAAACGAGCAATAGCTTTAGTCTATAGTAGAGCGTGACTATACTAAGGGATACATATTGTTCTATAAGGAATAAGTAACTATTAATAATAAATCGACGCGGATTTTTACATTGTTTGTACAGCATCCGATGACAGGCTATGCTTCATCTTTTGAGTTTCCGTTCGACGAAATTACGGTTTCTTCGAGTGCGAGAAGTCCTCTCGTATTTGTACTATTTTGTAACGATTTACGGCTAAATGAAATTACTATTCTCGTCAATCGTCGATTACCATTAAGTAATGGGAGAGCGTGCAGTTCAATCGACATAAAGTTGGATCGTCCAATAAAAAAACTGCGACATATCGATCACGGTAATGGGTTACTGCTAGAATTATAAATTACGATCACATTGGTAAGAATAATTTAATAGGATAGATAACGAGAGAAAATGGGGATGAATTGATAATTAATTCGTAACGACTATAATTACGTGTATCGTAACATTCGTAAGGTATAGAGCGATGGTCCGTTAGAATGTATCTCAGTGTAAGAGTGAATCTTCGCGTATATTATATATTTTCTTAGCGACTTGTACTTTGTAAGACACAAATTGATTCTCGTACGCCGAAGAAACGTAATTATGTATCGTCAAAATGGGTCATCGATCGCGCATATAAATCCTCGTTTAGATATGAAGCAACCTGTATTATTAGCGGTCGGTATCACAAATAATTTAATACTTGTTAGATCATTCTTTGCCGTGATCATCGTTCAATCGATTTTTTCATGCATCATCGTGTAATGAAAGTATGTTCGAATGAGTGAGCGAATGGAGAGGAACAAAAGGGGAAGAAGCAATTGTATGTATGTCATATACGGTACTATCTTGCTAATTGGCCGTTTATTAAAAAATTAGAATTTCGCTCCTAGAAGAAACTTCCAAGGAATGGTGGGGATAGCAATAATCAGTCAATAAGGCAGAATTCCAGCTAATTAACAAGACAGTACTGTATCTAAATAAATATTTATACAACCACGCGTGATAATAAGGGTTCTTTGAATGGTTATTCGAATTAAACAATTTCAATTTAGATATTTGAAAGAAGTTGAGAAAGAAGTAAAATTAAACATATATACAGTCACAAGATGTATTACTGCCTGATCTGAGAGAAATTAACGGAAACAACATACACGCAGGGAGAATATATTTGTTCCGGCAAGGCGAGGGTGAGAATAGCGTCCCACTTGTACGCTATGTCAATTTTAATGTCAATGTTATCTTTCGTCGCTCTTAAGTGTATATTTTGTACTGAAATCAGTAATCAATCGTAGGAATAAGAAATACAGTTACATATAGAGCGATAGGAGATCAGGAAATTATAATTTTCAAACGTATTTCAGCCAGAATTCTTCTTAAATTTCTATTAAATGCTTTTCCATGCGTACAAGGCATTTGCGGGCATTTAAAACCATAAATATGACGATTGTAAATGTACGGTTTAACGTAAACTTAATTTACGTTGATGAACAAGGATTATTTTTTACTGTCATTTTCTTCAAAGTAAAAATTTCTCAGTTTCTCAAAGTATTTACATATTCGTCTCGTTCTTCTCATTTCTAATTCTTAACTTACCACGCTCGCAAAGTCTTCGATCCTAAGCCAAGGAAGGTTATTGTGATTGCGACCTCTGTTTTGAATCGTACAGTAGTGTCCGGTTAACTGGCTATAGCTATCCCCACCAGTTCTTAGAATTGACACCGTGGAGTGTCTCTATATAATACATAGTTAAAATAAATGTATCGGGCCAATTAACAAAACATTACTGTAATCGGAAAAAAATCGGAATAGTCAGAATTTGGTCGGATTAAGAATTTAAGCATAGATATATCGATTAAGAAATCATAAAGTAATTTTGAACATTTCATATTACAACGTTCTGTATTAACGAACGTCGAACGTATAAATTTTTTCAAAACATACAAGTCAAATCTTATGATTAATTATTAATATTTCTGTATTGAAATCAATTCGCTCCAGCACGATTTACGTTTCAAATTTGTAACTATTTCGTATATTTAACTTTTCTATTGCTTTGATTATGTCTTACGATTAATGACAAGTTATTTTCAATCTTCATATTTACAAACATATTTTCAAATTTAAACACTTTCAATATTTGAATATGTCAGGATTTAACAAATATATGATGGACGGCAAGTGGATAGTGCTATCGAACTTTGACAAACATCAAGTTTTGTAATTACTTTTAAATATCATGTTCAATGATATTTTGAGGATCACAGAGAAATTAAAGAAGTAAAGCGATTGTTCGGAGGTCTCAGTTGACAATCCATATTGATTTTCGGATATCTTGATGACCGTTAATCGAAATAATGACATCTATGTCAGATTTAATTTTACTCGTCTAAGATAAAAGCAAAGCTGTATATACATATATATCCATGCCGCTTCGAGAAATATGATTTTTATCTTAAGCTAAATTTTAATATTCTATTTTCAAAAATGCACAGGCGATAAATAAATTTAATTTTTAACTAAAATTGGGATTTTTTAGAATTGTATTTCAAACAATTATATACCCTTTTCATTGAAGACAGGACAAAAATGCAATGTCTAGTCTCCAAATTAAAAGATGTCACATTCAATTAGAAAAGTTTTATTTCTATTTCTTTTTTTTTTTATTCTTTTATTCTATAGTGCTTTGTGTTAAAAAATTTGCTATCTATATGACAAATAGATTATATCATAATAATGAAAGATACTTGTATAAAAAATTACAATGTCTGATACAATACTCTTATCCCTGTTAAGAATACATTGATTTATTCTATTTACAAAGTAGTTAAAGATGCAAATGACTAAATGTATACCTATAGTGGTGTTGATAATGTTATCATCGCAGTTTTTATTTCATTATAAAGTTCTTTATATTCGTCATGCTCCTTAATAAGTACCATAAGACTGCCTCTTTTCACACCCATAGCAGCACCAATGTCTTGTCTCGAAGGTGTGTAACAGTAAGGAATATTTTTGTCTTCGCATACAATTGGTAAGTGACACATGATTTCTATTGGAAACACATCTCCAGCAAAGACTACCAATCTAATAAAAATACACAAATACTTTCAAATAAATAGTCTTTTTTAATTATTAAAATGATCAGAAAATCTAATTACAGCTATAAGCTAAAATTCATTTCTTACCCTTGTTCTCCTTTGCGAAGATGCTTCTGAACATCCTTCAAACCATTTCGAAGATAAGATTTATGCTTTGCAGCTGAAATAGTTATGTTACAAATCATAAATATCCATGTTTCACAAAAAATGTTTTACTATTCAATTGTTTTATAAAAATACCTTTCTTAATACACTTATAAATTTTTTTGGTTAACTTTTTTGAGGCCATGGGTTTGGCTATACAGCTTGTGTATTTCAATTTTTCTTCGTATTTAATTTCTGTATTATCACCAGTCTCTATTTCTCTCACATTATCGTCAATTTCCTGCTTTATTATTATTTTCTCCATTTTTTATTATAATAATAACGATTTTCTGTTTACTGTAACGAAAAGTTCACTATATCTTGTCCACGTGCTCTTGCGTTTCACTCTGAAGTTCGACGCGTTGCATTACTTACAGACTAACCTAACCATAAAGTACAGTGCGACAGCAGTAGAGGTTACGTTAGTTTTTAAACAAAAATGAAATTTGTCTTGCTTTAATACAAAATCTGTGGAGCATGTTGTTGTATGTATTTTTAAAGTAAGAATGCTTTTCAACTTCTGTGATCCTCGTTTAAGGCCAGAAATTCAATGTAGTACTGTTAGCACAGAAGGATATGAAGTCACCAATTTAATAAGTGGTTCTGACAAAGGATTTTTAGCATATGCTTGTATCAAACCTCCTATAAATATCGACATTACTTTTATATGTAACATATGTATTAATCACATTTTGATTTGGCCACAAGTTGGCTCTCAAAAGTCGTCAGGCTTTCAATTATATGCTAAGACCACTAATGATGCCAGTGTACCATACAGTTTACTAAGCACTGGATTTTTAGACACCACGCACACTGGATTATTATTTTGTTCATCAAGTAAACATGAATCGATTTCTGTGCCAGCAAATTTTTTGAAATGTTTTACAAAATCCTCCCTGCAATACTTAACAACGTGCATAAATAGTTTAAGAATTTGTATATGTAAAACAAAGAACTCAGTACCTGCCTTAGGTAAGATAGAAGTATGGGGAACAGTGTCACCACGTTGTGGAAAAGATACTGTAGCCAGTGTTTCTACTTTATGGTTCAAACCACAATTTTGCTTAGTTGAACCTATGGAAAAGTCTGAAAATACTGAATATAAAACACCTGTTACTACTACAGATAATAAGTAAATGTGAAATTGTTCGTTAGTGTATATAAAGTATATTATTTATTAACTTCATATATCTATTATACTTGTTTCAGGGAAATATTGGAATCAAATCTACAAGTTCCAGAAAGTTTTTTAGATGCCATTACTTACGAAATCATGACACAGCCAATTCTCCTGCCAAGTGGAAAAATAATTGACCAAACTACATTATTGAAACACGAGGAAACTGAAGCAATATGGGGAAGAAGATTGACCGATCCTTTTACTGGTTTACCATTTAGTGAAGATCGTAAACCTGTTATAGCAAGTGCTTTAAAAATAAGAATAGACAAGTTTTTGCTTGAAAATTGCAATGATAAAGAAATAAAAAAATTACCGAGAGTGTTAGGTCGTGCATTGCCCTCTAATGAGAATGTAACAGATAAGAAGGTAACAGAAGTTCCTAATTATTTGTTAAAAAGAAATATAATTCAAACTCCAAGCAATATTAAGTCAAAGTTTCATTGTTCTATAGTAAGTTCTGTAAAAGCAGAGAAAAAGCTTTGTCATAAATTGCCAGTTGTTATAATGTCCCAAAAACGAACTGTTTCTGCCTTAACTAAATCAGCAAAGAAAAGAGTGACTGCCAATTCTTATACCTCTGCTATACCTCTGTCTAAAAACACAGAAGAGGAACAAAAAAATAATTGTATTGATATAGTGAATCGAACTATTGATAGTGAAACAGATTTTGATATTAATATAGCAGTACCTAATTTAAAGCGTTTTAATAACATTCCAAAAAAGAACGAGACAAATTCGAAATTAATTGCGTGTTCCTGTTGCCCTAATGGCATTTTTTACCAGCTTCCATGTAAGCATGTTCTGTGTAGAAATGTCTTAACATCGATTGAAAATAACCAATGTACATCTTGTAACATGCCTTATAAGAATAGTGAAGTAGAACGGCTTTATGAATGAATTGTGTAATAACTTTATTATTATTAACGTAACACATTTTATTTAAATAAATTAACTTGTTGGATTATCAATTGTGCACAATTAATATAACATGTAAATAATATGTAATGATTACTTTTGATAAATATATAAAATATGAAATATTTTATTACATCCCCTAAATTTCAGTTCGAAACCTTTTCTGTACAATATTATTCCGATTATAATTAATGAATTACATGTAATTAATATAAAGCGCCATATTTTGAATATAGTCCTCTCTGGTGGTACTAACAAACAAAATCTTTAACTGGTAGATGGCGCCATTATGTTTTAAGTACAGCACTGTACCAGTTTATAATATTAACAGTTATTAATTACATATAATTAACAATTACGTAAGAAATGAGAATAATATTATACGGAGAAGATTTCTGAGAATTAAAGCTTTGATTCAATTTCTGAACAGTTCAAGAAAAATTTTATTTTTTAATTTCGTGATAGAGATTAGTTTCATCATTTTACCGCTAGGTGGTTATAGTGTTTCATGGTCCACCGATTGATAGATTTTTTAAACTTGTTTAAACCAGGGAGAATATTTAGATAAAACTAATCTGATTTAATTCCTTACGCCCTAAACTTTCATTTGAAAGTTAAAAAATTCTATTTAGGAATCGAAAAATTTGGACTTTTTAAGTTTCTCCATCTGTCGATTAAACATAAGTACAGCCATACAAAAATTTGGATAAGGCTTCAAATTTTGTATCTATGTATGTGCATATATGGTTCTTAAGGTCGTTAAATTTGTTTTTTCACGTTCTACAAGGATATCAACAAATAAACATATATATATATATGATTTTATTGAAAAAGATACTGATGACCTTGAAATCCCATATAAAAAAAAAAAGATTGTAAGAAAACCTATTTTCATTGTTGCGTGTGATATTTGAAATACTGTCACTTTGTCCTGAGAAGCTTTTTACACAACAATAAATAAGGCAGATATTTAGCTAATTTCATTTAGCTGAGTTAGTCTGTATATTAATGAAAATGCATCCACCATACTTAAATTTGCACACATACTTTCATGATTTTTCTACGATATGTACATTATATACGTTATTTAATAAACAAAGTTTGTGGAGAATTTTTCATGATACAAATTTTCATATAAAAATTGGAAAAGCATTTCTTATGTAAGAATATTTCTTGTGCATATTCTTTTTCTGTGCAACACATTATAGGATATTTTTACGAAATAAAATTCATAAATTTAAGTCCATTATCCAGAATAAGATTAAAAATGTTACCACAGATATGTACATATAGATATCGCATAATTCGGATTTGTTTCGGACATACACTTTTCAAAAAATTTCTAAATCGAAGGCATAATACTATTTTATCACTTTTTTTATAAGCGTCAATTACTGTTTCTACTTCTGAGTAAAGAAAATATTCTAATATATTCTATTTATTCATTATAACACTGTAAATCCGCTACCTTGACTCTGTCGTTTAGCAATGTTAAACAATGATAATAGATAGTTACGTGAATCCGGAGAAACGTAAAATGTAAGTGTACGATCAGAATTAGGAGTGGTGTTCTCAAAAATATCGGACTGTACATCGCTATTTGTAGAAACGCTAGCTAAACCAGTACTACTGGTTCGTACATATTCCGCTACTCGTGCTCGCATTTCTCGATCCATCTATAAAAAAAATTTTGAATATAAATATTATATCTAATTATGTAATAGAAAAATATACCTATACCTAATATAAACATAAAAATATATCATACTTCGTATGGCGCTGGAGATATAGATCTATTAGTTTGCGTTGTCTCAGGAGAGCAGTACAAACATATTGTTGATTCCAAATGATGATCGGCACTCGTTAGATCTTTCAATAGATATATCCGTTCTACGTTATCTTCAGCTGTATTAACTAATAATAACGCATGCCGTGTTAGAACTAACGTTATAGCACGACTACTGCCTTGTTGGATTACATAATCTGCATTAGTAACATGCAAGATATTCCCATGATTATTTTCAAGTAAGGGTAACAACCACCAGGCATATCTAATAATCGCATTATTATTTCCGGACGTGTATTGGACTACTGGTCGTTGTCGAGGCTGTAAAGATGTATTTGTTATCAATTAATTTCGTTAATAATGTTTGAAATAAATTCCGTGAAATTATTTACCGAAGGCAGAGAATTCCAGCCAGCTCCTTGAAGTAATCCTTGTCCTGTCAATGCAACTAGTTCTGCAGCCCCACTTAAAGGTTTAGTAACTACTCCAACTAGTCCAAGTCCAACGCCAGTCACGATACTTTTGGTTGTTATTTCTCCTGACCAAACTTGTTGCAAAGGATGATGAGCCAAACCCGCAACTGCGGCTAAAAAAATAAGGAAGAAATTAAACAACATGAAGTACTGAATCGAAAAGAAATACATCTATATATATATACCAAGAAGACTCATTCCAAGTCCTGTCAAGCCTTGATATAGTCCTTGTGCCATTCCTTGAGGACGCATTCTTCTGGATTCTTCTTGCCGCTGAAGATGTTCTTCATCGAGTGTTAACCGATCCAAATTTCGTGCTACGCTGGATGCTAGTTTCGTTACAGAGTTTAACGTACCTGTGTGATATTAGAAAATTATAAGTGAATTCTGTAATTATGATAGATGTTTGTATGCATTAATACCTGCTGTAACATGTCTCATCAAACTGGCAGAACCATGTGTTATTCCAACGATAAAACCCCATGGTCCTTGCAACAAGCCTTGGAATGGAAGGGAAATAAAATCTCTAAGTCCTGAACCAAGAGCTTGTGCTAAACTGCCAGGAGAACCTAATATTTCTAATGATCCTACTACCCAACCTAAGACACGAATATTTTAATATAGTATAATATAAATTAAAAAGCAATATAATATTAAGAAATTTGAATCATATTATTTTCATACCTGCTCCGAATATAGCACCAGATAAGTAATGCATTGTGAGAGCATTGCCAAGTCTGTAAGGTGTAGTTAAAATATTTTTCTTTTCGAAAGTACCAAAATATAAAGGAGAATGGTCTAAAGCCACGTACAAACGTACAGAGGTATGAACACTTAATAAGATAGATACTGGATCTATCTTTAAATTTTGTAATCTTAATGGGGCGCTTAATATTCTAGCGTAAACCATTACGTAATCAGGAATGTATACACCAATAGTTGAAACTAATGTTCTTGTCTTTTTCATGTCATCTGATAGCAAAAATCGAGGTGGTGCCATCGAAGTTGCATAATTTAATAATTGTGTTATATATGTATCTTCAATGTAAGCACTGATTGGTGCAATTTTTATATGAAGATCTTTTGATGCTAAAAACATTATTAAGAAAAAATTAATATTTATAGAACAGAAAAGAGTTTACTAAACATATTTAAAAATATTAAATACCTCTTAATTGCCCTTGATTTTCTAGTATATAATCAATCGCAATCAACGAATTTTCTCTTATTTGTTCTATCTTATTCATTAAACAACTGTTTGTATAAAATGTTGTTTCTTTCATCGTAAGCGGACTTTGACTAATTAGTACTACTGGAAAATCGAAACCCCCTTGATCAAATAGTTGGTTATCTAATTGTAGATCTCCTATGAAAACACGTAAATTTACAATTCTAGATCGTGCATTAACAGCGACTATAACATCGGTCATAGACAAGCTGGCCACTTCAATCTTTTGAGCATTTTCATTCATATCATGCATGATGATGATGGTAACTCCTCGGAGACAAATGGTCACAGACCCTTCTTTAGAATTGTTCTCCTCAGTATCCGTTGTATCATCATTTATGTTGGCTTTTACATTTTCTATATCAGTCATTAACTGTCTTAAATTTAGCTGTGAAGGAGTTTTAGTTTCTGCAGCTATAGTTTCGTCTTGTGCCGAAAAGAAAGTTGTTACCGAAGTCGAACTCTCAGAACTCTGTACATTTATGACTGGCTGGTCATCTGGATCAGAAGTAAATTTATCATGCACCGTCACCACATCTTTTATTTCGCTTTCTTTTCGTAAAAGTCGACTTCTGATGTCCCTTGCAGACACTTCCACTTGAGATATTGGAACAATATTAATATAGGTAGTGTAGCAACGATTCTGCATGATTAACTTTACATCTCCATAGGATGGTAGTCGTACATACTGATCCACTGGTGCACTTGATATGGCAGATAAATTTATACCTCTTGACCATCGTAATTCTTTATTTCTGATAGCCTGGTCATTATAATTGTCAGTTACAGCAGAAAATAAAAGTATATTCGATATATTAGTAACTGGTACATCAGGTAGTCTGTTACTGATAGATGGAATGGAATAATGACTTGTTGCATTACTTTCTATTTCACAAATCCATGTAAAGTGCAATGCATCTGGTATTATCCCTTCTGCCGTTTCATTAGCTTGACCCAATAGGACTTTAAAAGCACAGGTGTTCTCAATCAATAACTGAGGATGATAATCCGTATGAATCATTATGTACATTGTACCTCTATCTTCTTGTATTGTAATGACTACTGGCATAGTGCTAGAGCCATTTGGTATAGCAACGCATTTACGACTCATACCCTGGTCGACTCGAATTGGACAAGACCATTTGTGCCCTACGCTCAAAGATATATACAGTACAAGAGGTTCTACAATGTCTTCCATGTATAATGTATACCACTGTGTAATCGGAATACCTTGTTTTTGATCTTCGGATGGTGAAATATTAAGGCTATAAGGAGTAAGATCATTGGGCAATTCAAGTCTGGTTGCATCTTCGTGTACCGCCAATGTTGCTATGCATAACTCTTGAGATGTTAAATTACTAATAACGTGGCTACTCATTATACGCACAAGACGCATATCTTCGTGCATACTCGAATTAATGCTCATGAGTGAGACACTTGAGCCGCAGTCGACGCATGACTTAATGTTTCCTGTGGCAGGGATGAGTCCACCAATTCGGGGCATGTAGAAACTCTGACTCCAATCAGGTCGATCTAACTGTAATGCTTGGGACGTGTAGAATGTATCACCGATACCGACACACAAGTGAAATGTACCTTCCAATTTTGGTGGTGTTACGATTCCATAATGAGGAATCTGGCAAAGTTCGATGTCCTCTGATACAAGAGATAAATGACAGCCCATGGAATTTAACATAAAACACCAAGGCTGCAATTCTAGTAATAAAGTACTCGAAACTAATCCAGCATCTTGGTATTTCACTTGTACATGTGTCTGTGGTTGTTCAGCAGATATCCATTCCTCAAACTCATCTCCTTGGAAGGGCCATTCCGTTTTATCTTTCTGATTCTCAAGATCTTGCAAGATGCTATCGATATCTTCCGATTCAGGTCTTCTAAAGAATTTCCTTTGATCTACAGAGCTGTATGATAATGGCACATACGGATTAGATGTAGAAACTCCGGTTTCCAGTTGAAATGTTAGTTGGTGGAAATGTTCAAACGTTCCAGGACAATATAGTTGCTGTCTTTCACCCCGACCATTTACCATTGTGCATAAAGATATTTTCAACGAAGGCGTATCCATTTGCACCCTAGCTGGCACTGGTAAATGCGAGCGAATCATGTAAAGTGGGCTAAGTACAGCTAGTACCTTGGTTTTATCTTGTATTATTTGCGTTATTATCCGCACCCAAATGCTTAAAAATTGGCCACGTTCTTGTAATGGAACTTTAACAAGCCATGGTTGTCCCCACTTGGCATTTGGTTGAAGGGGAATATCTCCTGTCCAAGATAAATTTGGAACATTGGTAAATCGTAGACGTATTGCCATTTTCTTGTTTCCATCGAGTATAACTGATGGTGGTCGAGTTTTACCAGAAACGGAATAAATATCTTTTAATACAGTCACCTTTGATCCCACGTCAGCTTCGTATTTGACTAATCTCATTTCGAAATTGTCTATTAACTGATTTGAAATTACAAGTTGACCAGAAAATGTTATAAGCTTTTGTGTAGCTGAAAGTGATGTAACGCTTACGAACGCTGACGCTTTTGTGACTGAATTACTGAATTCAACGGCTTGAATTCCATCTACACCGACAGAAAACGATTTGCTCCATAACCAAATATTTTCTTCTATTGCTATTCGTAACATTTTGTTGCCAATATTTCTCCACGAATAAAAGATACATTGTCTACTTTCCAATAATATATTGTCTCCTGTACCACTTTGACCAAAGAGGATAGGCACATTGCTATCGTTAGCTATTACATAACGTGTGAATAGAATAGTGATTTTATTTTCTTCTTCTAAGGATGCATACCATAAATGCATCGAAACTATAAGTGTGTGAGCTATTGTTGGACTCAACTTTAATGCAAATGGACTGCATGTGAAGGATACATCCGTTTTGTCGGATAGCGATAATTGCAATCTCGCTTCTAAAGGATCTAGTATTTCTTGCATGGTTAAATGACCATAATCTAGTATGTGTACTCCAAACGTTCCGCTAATATCAATGAGCACTGAGCCGTCAATCCATCTATTAAGTACGAGTATGGCTCCTTTATGTTCAAAGGTCATAAAACATTGCGTTTCAGGTACTGTACCTTTTAAAGTATAATCCTTCAAAGGTGGTTGTAAATTGTTATACATAATTGTACTAACGTGATTGTACATGGATACATGAATAGTGCCAATATTAAGTGCAGCTTGTATGTTAGGTATAATTGAAGAATTGAAATATGAATCGATGCGTAAACAAGCTGCAAGAATCCGGGCCGAGATTATGGTTTTGGAAAAAGGTCGATTATTGTTTGATAGTAAAACTACGCGCCATATACAAGCTACTGCTCTTGCTGGTGCTTTCTCAGGAAGCTCTAAACGATAGGAATCTGTTTCTGATAGGTAGAAGTCGGCATATCGCTGATAGGACATGTGACAGTCGCTCCAATATTCAAGAGCGCACAGTACTTTATCGACGTATCCACTGTCAGAATCTAGTGTCTATAAATGTAAAAAAATTGTTAAAAGATTAAACCAAATCCCGTCTGTCTAAAATATTACTTTTGTGAAAAAAAAAAATGTTTTGTTTTACTTACTTCAAATGGAACTGGAGATATATGTATTTTAGTTAATGTTCTTGGTTGAGGATACCTCCAAGCCATTGATTGTTGGGGATAAGTGAAGAAAATAACCTGATGAGTTAAATAATAGATCAAAACATGAAATTTCCCTTTAAAGATTCTATTGAAGAAGCAAATGATATGAAACTTACTTGATATGGGAATGGTAATTCATCTGCATTTCCGTTCACAAATTGGAATGCACCTGCTTTGAGATCATCCTTATAGTGTTGTTCAGTCGATAGAACAATTTGTTTCTCATTACTTCTACACGTCGAATGTGATCTTGCCAATTCATTTAATAGTAGCTGGACATCTTCGATGACATTTTTTATAATTTTTATTTGTTCTGGTCCAAAATCTAAATGGAGACTATCACTGTCTGCTTGTATTTGTATTTGAGGAATAGAATCGACATTTAACCAAGTCTCCCAAAGCAAACACACTGTAATATTACAGCACCATGGATTCAAGAGTACTTTTATGTTTCCATTAAGAATTGCAGATATGATAAAGGAGTCTACAGATGTGTTAGAATATATTCTATCAGGTCTAAGAAGAGATGAAATATTTCCGGATAACGAAGCTAAACTGGTTATTATTTCGGCGCCGGAATCGGTTTTAAGGGATATTACAACTTGTTTTGTACATATATTCATATCAGGCCAATTTAATTTTTTCGATTTCATCGTTGGAGATATTTTCATATCGTCATGTTGTTCTGATATTATTGTTTCACACTGTTTTATAAAGCATGACAATATCTTACTTTTTATAATATATATCTGATTTAGCCTCGATAAAGAGAAATATATTTTTGTAGGTCTACCTACATCTATAAAAAATTGTGGATTCTTCCCTATAGTTTTTTCGTATTTTATTGTTATAAAAGATGGGGGAATGCCTGTATCTGGATGTAAATCTCCATTTTTTGTTTCAATCACAAAAACTTTAAAATCCTTTTCAGTTGGTATTGAAATTAATTCTTGTTTATCCTTGTCCCCAAGTGCCATTGTTATATCGAAACAAGATACTTGCACCTTTTGCGATGGATGCTGTTGTGAAAAATAAATATTCGGTTGATTAACCATTATGTAGAAAAGCGGTTGTTTCTGACTTTCACCCTCATCCTCTTCAACTTCATTTATGTCTACTTCATACTCTGTGATTGCTTGGTGAATATCATACAGCACGAATGTTATCTTTCCACAGTTCACCAGAAATTCAAATGGTAAAAGTATTGAAGTATCTGCAGATATTGGCTTGCCAACGATTGTGGAATTTATGCTAGATGTTTCAAAGTCTATACCGCTATCCTTGGTGACATCAACGTCTATGTCATCAGAAGATTGTTTTGTCCAAGTAATTTGTTTAATACTCCCTACAGTCGAAAGAGGTTTCTGCGATGTACTGACATATGTATTTGTACTTTTGTGTCTATCAAAATCTCTTAGTAATAAATTTTTTAATTCATTATTTAAGTTTGAAATCAACTGAATCTGGTCTAAATTTATTGTTACTTCAATATCTGTGATACAATTTACTTCAATTGCACTTCCACATACTGTAATATCTGGTTTAAATAGAACCGGCGGTGCAATGATCAAGCACAAATCGAATTTCGATAACAGCGGAAGTGTAGAGAACTGCCGTTCTAAGCTACTTCCATGTCCAAGTTTATTCCATTCCAACGCAGGATTTTCGTTCATGGTATATAAATATGATTGAGACATTTTCTTATTTATAGACATTTGATAATTCTTCCAAGTAGTTGTATGGGCACATACACTTTTTATATTAATCTGATATTGTCGATCTTCTACAGCAGAACCTGGTATACTTAAAATATTTGCTTGAGCTGCGAGTTGATATATATCTAATCTTAAAGGTGTTCTGCAAATCGGATTTTCTGCATGGGGTGTGATACGGATTCCATCCAATTGAATCATTAATAAATCATGTTGGGGTTTGAACTTCGTTATGTTTGAAACTGGTAGCATTAGTCTAAGTCCTTTAAAGTCTAGATATATTAATGGTAACATTTCATTATCAAGACTAGTAATGCTGTTTAAGCGTGTTGTTACGTTTTGTTCAGAAGTTTCCATTATATCTTTTTCAACAGATTGATAGAGGCCCGTGAAAGGTTTTATTAATTGCATATATTTACTAACTACGGTAAGTGGTAAAATTATATCCACCATTTGTATTTTTATAACTACTTCGGAAATATAACTATTAGCAGATAAAGTTGTTTCTGTTATTATATCTTTCTGAAACTGCAAAGAAAAATGAGATATTTTCAAAATATTATTTGTTTTCAAATGTTAAATACCTTCTGACTCTTATGCCGTTTATAGGTACCCCATCGTGTGTGAACATTCCCCGATTTTGCTCTAGTGAGCGTGAAACTTAAAAAACCTGAATCGTCACCTTTTTCTAAACTGTCTTCTCTTCCACAAAGAACCGCACCTACATACTCACCGATATCCCAAGTTGGTGAATTCAGTGCTCTATTAAAACATAGATTTTAGCATTTGTTATATTAAAATTACATGAAGTATTTTTCCACATAATGGTGTACCTTGTATAATGAAATATAGTGGCTGTTGTAACTTTATTTTTTAGTTTAAAATAAACAGGTTGCAAGTCTAAAGAAGTAATAATATCTTCCAATTCAAGTACTAATTTTAGTGAAGATAAAGTCTCTTTCTCCGTGACGTATAATTTAATCGCGATTTTCGTTATAGTCCATTGAATCCATGCTGTCAAAACTAATTCGTCTGAGTCTAGAAAATACGTGGTATTATATATAAAGATACACTTAAATATACATTTACTTATCATGTACCTGGTGTACTCTCATCTTTTGAAGTTGAAAGAGTCGAGTTTGTAGTTGTATCTTCGGGATATAGTAACTGTGTTGGTGTAGATGGAGTTTGTGGTACAATAGGAAGAACTACTTGCGCTTCTGTATTTATTTGAGTACTAGCTATAACACTTTTATTATTACTAGTTGTAATTTGCAAAGCGTTTAAAATACTCGAGATGATTTTACTCGTGAAAACTACCTAAAGTAAATATTTAATTTATATAGTTGTATAACAATATGCCAACATTTTACGTCTTTCGCGAGCACCGGGTAAAATGATTTTATACCTGTTCTTCAGAGATCGAAACAATAATAGGAGAATTATCAATGTGAACACAGACACCCAAAGCAGCTAAAATACTTCCTCCAGATGGAGATGTTACGATTTTTGTTGTAAGAGCAACTGTAGCATTTACTGATACTTTTTTAATAAAATTTTTTTGCGTCTGTTGTTGTAACATATAACAATGGAAATCAACAAGGCTTAATGTCCATGGGAAACTTTGCAATTCTGAAATAAATCACTGTGAAGTCAAATAGTGTTTTTTTTATGTATTTTTACTACTTACTATTCGTCCACATTGATTTCGGTAATTTAACAGGTAATTCCTGAATGTAAGGTGAGAGTAATTCGAAATTTATATTAGACGAATGAACAAGAAGAGAAGGTAATTTTATGATCAATATCTGTAACTTATTATCGCTTTTTAATGCTTTGTCTTTGGCTTCTTCTATACCTAAATTGATTAATGAAGATCAATATTATAAAATATACAAATATCTGATTTTATAAAGCTTGTATATATATTTACCATATGCACCAATACCACTCATTGTGATTGATGGTATGTAAATAACAATATGTCCAACACATCCACTTAACACAAGACCACACCACCATGGATACATTTCTGCTAATCTGGCCAATATTCCCAAATTCTGTAAGTTCTATCATAGATTAATTCTTTCTAACTAATAAAAACATTATGCAAATAATTAATAAAAAAAGACGTTAATGATACTGGACGCTACTTGAGACTTCGTCATTATCAACCGAAATAATAAGCAATGTACCTGTCTTTCATTTTCGGATTTAGAATCATGTTTTTTTTGGATTTCATCATTTTGTACAGTTTTCGATTTTTCCGTGGCTATGACGGATTTTCGTTTTTCTTTGTCTGAGGAGCTATGTACACTTTCGTGTAAACTGGGAAATGTTTTCTTCTTTGTGCCAGTATCTGAAGACGCACCTTCAAACTGTTGGACTTCGGGTCGAGTGGTACATAAGGTACCTAAATTATAATATGTAACACGATATTCTAGCCACTTAAAAAGTAATGGATCAAGTGAAGCCCTGATATCTGCCATTTGAAGTGAAATCAAAGGTGGATGCGTCTGTCTTTCAATACTTTGCGGAAACTGTATTAGAACTGTTAATAGTGATTTGTTTTCTACATCACTAAAATATAAAAGATATTATCAATTTATTTATAACCAGAATATTTAAAGGATACTAACCTGTAAATATTACTTTCTGGCCCTGAAAATATAAAGGCTTGTTGTGACTCGTTGAGTGCAAACATTTTTACTGAACTTATATTTAGTTCATTTGATATTGTAACCAAAGATGACAACTTTTTGCAATTTACATTTTCCAGTAACAATTCTAGATATACAGGATCTGAAATGTTTATAATATATAAATATAATGTTTAAAAAGCTATTGATCAATTGATATGGTAGTATAGTACATACTCGTTTCTTGACAAGCATCATTGAATAAAGAGGAACAGACAAGAGGATTGGTTGTGTCACCAGCGTCAAAAATTGAAGTTAAGATAGATACAGCAGCCATTAGCTTTGCCTTTGTTCCAGTAATTGTAATGCTGTCAATATGTACCGCGTATATTTCATGTATTAAATCGACATTTTTCCAATATTGTGGATACAATAGTTTCTTGATTTCACATTCAACGGAATAGGGCATTATTATTGATGTATGACAATTTTTCGTCAAGTAAAGTTGACTTCTGGTTCCATTTACCTAGTTAAACGTATATTTTATTATATAATTATATACAAATAAAATAAAAGAGAAAAATAAAAGAGAAGAAAAATAACCACACATACATTGAAGACTTCTCCATTACCTGCAATGTAATAATCTTATGACACTGATTAAACATTTCAGTTGGAAGATCAGTCTGTTTGGATGCACAAGCTGCAAGCCTAAATGGATACAAAGGTTGAAGTATAGATACTATCGCTTCATCACATTCAATACTCATGAAAGGATCGTCTGTAAGAGCAGGTGTTAAAGGTGTCGTCTAACAAAATAATATGAAATAAATAAATAATAGTAACATAAAAATTATTCATTATATGTCTATGTATATTAGGTCACTTACTACTTACTCGATTTTCAACTATCTTTCGTTGTCGTGGAAGTCCAGTAATAGAATGATCCGCCAATTGCAATTGAAGTGAGGCTTTAACTATTATTAATTTTGTCTCAACCATGGATACATTTTCTCTTAATGCTTCGTATTCTTCCAATGTAACTGGGGGGAGTTCATCCACAAGCGGATCTGTAATTTATAAATGATAATTTCCTAAAGAAGCTCTTTTTCCATATAATTGTAATTGAATATATACCTGGTTTTGTAACGAGATAAGGATTGTAATCATAATTTGCGGCAGCTTGTTTTATTGTTTCAATACGATGAAAAACACCCGAACATAATCTAATAGTTAAATCGCCTATAATATATCTCATTACTCTACGTTCGTGGAAATTACTGAAAAAGAAGTATACATATTTATGTCACATTTTTCTAAGAATGTATTTATTTATTTATTTATTTAGAGAGAGAGAGAGAGAGAGAGAGAGAGAGAGAGAACTCAGTTACCTATATTCAAAATTAGACCCAAACTCTGCCAGTTTTTCAGGTGTTATGTCATCTGGCAATTCAGTGCAATGAACGTAATCCATGGAAAATGCGGGACATCGTTCTATTAGTCGCTCCTCTAAGCATGTTTTATAAAAATATTTATTACAAAATCTAAAATTATGAATATAGATTCAAAGTTTTATTACCTGAAACTGTACATAGATAATAATATATTCCTTGTTTATATTCCCGCTTTCTTCCTTTATTCTCCACTGATTCATCGTCAAATAATGAATCTTTTAAGTACTGAGTATTAAACTTGCCAGCTACTAAATACAAAGGTGGCTAAAGAAGATAGTTTATTATATTATTCGTCGTAGTTTGAATGAAATATACTTAGAAGTTATAGTATAAAATATTACTTGTGCTCCATCGACTACTTCAAGATGACCACAACTACAACTTCCTCTTGGATATATGCGTATGCAACCCATTCCAATTTGAAAACTAGTCATTGCAATTCCTTGGAGCAATGTATCTACTACCACACCATTTAATCGCAATGTTAAAAACGATTTATATCGAAGTTTACGGGATTTATAAAACAATTGTTCTTTAACATTTTCAACTATCTATATACATAAGAAAAAATAAAAATTATTTACTCATATTTTATTTTTCCCTTTTATTTTATTGTAAATAAATACCTTAAAAGTTAAAGTCGCATCTTGTACATATACGCCTAAATGAATGGTATGTCCAGAATAAGCCATTTGCTGCTCTGTAGACCAGTCATTTTCCCAATCAATAGGTAACAAAGATGACACCATGTTCCAAGCCCATCCACCCCATCCTATACTGTCTGCAGCAGTTCCACTCACATGATCTGTATCATCTATAATATTAAATACCAAAGTATGTATATAGAAATGATACCATATAGCTGTATCTTGCATGGAGTAGAATGAAACAAAACCTTGTATACTGTCCTCCCTTTCTTCTACAGAAATTAACGATTTTTCTTTACTAGATGGAAATTGTTTTGTTTGCAAAGCCATTATCAAGGCAGCTAATCTAAGTAACATTGGTACTTGTTGTTCTGTTATACTGAATTCCATTTTTTGACAATGAAGATCTAATCGTGTAATTGAAGCTTTTCTTGCTGTATTACTATGGTAGTTTATGATTAAACGTATTATAACCGAACATCGATATAGAACAGGATCCTAAATTACAAAACAGTATATTTTTATATTCTTATCTTATTGCTCACAATTTGCAGTCAATTGTAATAAATAATTAATACCTGATATATTTCTATTTTTCCAGATGCATCCATTTTATCTAAACATAATGTTAAATCTTGAATGGTAATAACCTTCCTAAGCATAACTTCATATGTGTTAACATCTGAAAGGAAACATGTGTATGTATTTAATATATACTGCTAGAAACCCTTAGAAACATAATATGGGATATATACCAGTAAATGCTGGTTCCCATTTGTTATCAACAGTTTGCATGCTTAAAAATCTGACATTGACACTAAGAACAATATCTTCTTCCACATATTTTAGAATTAAATTATTACAATTAATTGTTATGTTATTTACAACCTTTGTTACTATGCTTTTTATGTATCCAGGAGGAGCTTCTTCCCTAGAAATTAAATAGTAACAAATAGAAATGATTATAACACAATATGTTTTGGTAATAATAATAATAATAGGCTGCTTACTGCGGTATCTCTTGCCTCCTCTGTAAGGAGGTAGGATTAGTCTCCACTTTATTATCATCTTTTAATTTTAAAATGCATTCTAAAATAAAGATCAAAATTTCACTTCTGTGTATTCAGTTTTGTAACGAGTGTCAATCATGTTATCTGATATTTACCTATTGTATTAATAGTAATCACAATTGGCTCTGAAGTAATTTTTACCCAAGGAACATGAATAAGTAATTCATGTATATGACCACTAACAAAAACAAAAGGAAGATTCAGTTGTTCTTCCAAAACTTCTAGCCGTAGATCAAGGTTTTGAAATGATGCATCACCGCCCCATAAGGAAACCTGAAATATAAAATGAAATAATACACACATGCGAAGAAAATAAATATAGACTCGTTATTATATAAATCATATATTCATACCTGAGATTGTTCTGGTTTAAAATTTTTCACATACTTTTCAACATAACTGAGAATCACTGGTGTTATATATGATTCCAATTTGAACATTGTGATTGGTAACTCAATACATTCCACATACTCTTGTAGGTTTAATAAATTTATGTAAATCTAAAACTCTCTAATAATTTATTTTTTTAGTCTGTCAATTCATTGAATACGCTTATCAAATTTATCGGTAGAAGAAGTAACAGGTATAATAATAAGAAAAAATTAATATTTGACCACTTATAATATTTAAAAATGTAAAAGTTTATCTGGAAATGGTAAAATTATTTCAAGATTAAAAGTAAAATATGGATAATTATATAAATAGCAAAGAAAGTTTAATACAAATATTTGACAAATCTACTAACAATACATCTTCATTCTTAAAGCAATTGAATTTTGAACATTTTTATGAGGAAAGTGAAGTAGGGTGAACAGAATCAATAGTCGCTTTGAATAACATATTTTATTCTTTTTTCATATTAATACGGAGACGAATATTATAATATGCTATTATTAAGCGTAAAGAAAATACATATTAACCTTATTAAACATCGGCAGTTGACCATGCATTAAATTCAAGTATAAAAATACATTTTAAAAATACATATCTTGCATATTTCGTAACGAAATTTTAGTTTAATAGAAAAAGAATCAGTGCCACTTTGAATGGTTTACAATTGACTGTTTTTAATCGTAATTTTATGCCTTGTAGATATAGTTTTATTTATGCTGTCTGCTTTAACCTTTCTAATTTGACGTGTACTGCAACTGCATGTGCACAGTAACTTTAATGCGCATGCTTATTGTTTTGAATGCGCACCTCCAAATGAAAATTTAAATTGCTTATTTATTTGTGCATAATTATCTACGAAAACTTTACGAAATTTGTATCAATATAAATAAATAAAAGGAAAATATACTAAAATGAATTTTCTTATCTTTTAACATTACCTAAGTCCTCAGATTTCTTATTTTAAATTTATAATTTTGTATAATTTCTATACATGCAGATATTTTTTTTTATACACCCGATAAAAATTGCTCTTTCCCCTTTATTCAAATTTTTACACATTCTTTGATGTTCACTTTATACCGAATGTAATGAGACTTTTTGTCATGTGTTAGGATAATGGCACACATAACTGCTTATTTTGCAGCTCGAGATTATACGAAACCTGCGATTGATCGTCGCATTGCTGAATTATTAAAAAGAAGAGTCGGTTTAAAAGAATTACCTACTGAAACTTTAAAAGAACGACTTGTATGTAAAACATACAAACTATTACAAATTGTCAATTTTACTAGAAAATATAAATATTATTTAGTAGACTATTTCATCTAAATTTTATCATTTTATTGTATACATAGGCCAAATTTAAAGAGAATCGAAATGCTAGGCAAGCATTACTTAAAGCAAGTCATAGACAGGTCTTGGAAGTTGCTGCTTTTATTTTAAATGTAGATCCAGATACTTTAGAAGAAGGAATCATTGATAAAGACGAATATATCAATGTTCTTGACAGTTTCTTCCTTAAAGATGGAAAGCGTGCAATTCTCATACACTATCAACCAATGGAACCACCTCCATTTGGTACGATAAATTATTTTACATTACATTATTACAATTTTATTTTTATTGTACATATTTTTCTAAATTTTAATCTGAAAATATAATTAATAAAAAAAAAAAAAAAACAAAAAATAGAGTCAGGAAGATGGAATCCACAATATGAGCGTGAAACTGAAGTAGTACGTTGTTGTGTTACCGATGGTTCTACAGAACAACTTTCTGGCAAATGTGTTATAGTTTATAGATTGAAATCAGACATTGATTTTGAAACAAAGCATCTCCATGAAGTACGTTTTCAGTATAGTTGTGCAAAACTATTTTTGTACATTATAATGTATTGTCAATTTGAATTCTTGAACAGGAAGCATATTATGCATATGCAGAAGTTGACCCGGTATCTCGAGGTGCACTTGCAGCCATATCAGATTTAATTTTAAGGCTAAATTTACCAGCAATAATTGCTAACAAAGTATGGGGTGAATTGTCAAAATGTGAAACTGGCGACAAAGTTGTGAACAATTTTATTTGTGATTTTAGAGACTTTTGTGAATTTCTAAGCAGTAAGAGAGTACAACTCATAATCATTTAAAGCCATATCTATATCTATACAATGAAACTACTATTTCTATATTTTGTTTAGTGACTAAAATAGATTTAGAAAATACAATAAAATTTTACACCGATTGGGAGGCCTATCATAAGTATTTAGAATTGCCAGAAAATAATAAAGAAAGTCTTACTAACTCAGAAGCTATAGAAGCTATAGAAAATAATGTTAAATTATGGATGAAAAGTATGGAACGGGTAAAGTTTACGAGCATAGTCTTTTATTTTAATCCACTAAAAAATTATATGTATTTGGATGTACAGGCTGTTGTCCAGAGTCAACAATTGCGTAGAGAAACAGAAACAATGGGGCCAAATGCAGAACTCAGTTACTGGAGAAGATTGCTAGCTCGTTTTTCATCAATTATCGAACACATTAAATCTCCATTTACCCAAAAATATATAGACTTTTTAAAAAAAATAAAATCCAAACATATAAAAGTATGTTCAATTACAAGATATCCTTTTTTTTATTTAAAGTTTAGAAATTAATTTAGAGTTGATAAGGCTTTCACATGGTTTTTTATACAGAAATGGAAATTGTTGGAAAATCACATTCAAATGATCCAAATTCTCGCACAAGATAATGTGAAATATTTGTATGCACTAGAAAAATTTACTCAACCTTTGTACAGGCTTGATCCAACAAAAATGGGAGAATATTTACCTCCTCTCATGTATGTTATACGAATGATATACGCTACTTCTCGATTCTTTAATAGCAGCCGAATGATCACAGCAGTTTTTGTAAAAGTACCATCGTAAAAACATAATAAACATGAAAAAGTGTTTCTCCATATATTCCATAAATTCCGACGATTTGATTATCAATTTTTCAGATGACGAATCAAATGATTTTAGCGTGCAAAGCATATTTAACAGAGGATGGCAAAATAAATGTTTGGAACGATGCCAAATCAGTCATGATATCCAAGATAAAGGCAAATATTAACTAAACAAAATTCTAGGTAAATCGATTTGATACAAAATCTTTTTATTATAGGATTGTATTAAACTGTGCGAACAATACTATGAATATTATAACGAAATGTGCAAAGAGGTGAGAGAATCTGCCGATGAAAAACCTTTCAAAGTATCTGAAATGTATGTTTTCGGAAAATTTAATACCTTCAAAGCGAGAATAATAAAAGTCAGTGATAAAATATTTCATTAAAATCCTATAATGATAATCCTATCATCTGGAGTGAAATCGTTAAAAATAAATTGAATATATTTCAGATCATGGATGTTTTACAAACAGCTTTAACGTATCTAATTCTTAATAATTCTGCAATAGAGGGAATAGACGTATTCGCAAACAAATTCTCGAGTTTCTTTCAAGAAATTTCGTCCAAAGATTACGATCCATTAAATCATAGAAAACCATATTTTGATTCTGATTACGATAACTACAAGAAACACGTGGAGGAGACAGAGGTAGAATTAAGGAATTTCTTTTATAAATGCGTGTCGGAAACGCCAAACATAACGGAAGCTTTGAGAGTAGTGGCAAGGTATCATTTTGTATAACATAACGTATCAAAATTGAAAATTTTTGGCTGATCTTATAGTTACGGGACGTATAGCATATCTATGTCAATAGTGTCGGCAAAATCTTTAACTCGATTTATGCTAATCATTAAGATAACGAAGTATGGTAAAAAATTTGCAATTTTTAATAAAAATACGAAGAAAAATGTCACATATTCCACTATAATTTAAGTTAGCGTCAATCGCTATTACATCACAAATATACGATTTACACAGATTCCAAAAATTGAAGTTTAAGCATCTGAGAATCGACAGAAAGTATTTAGAACTTATAAGTTTGTTTCAAAAAGAAATCGAGGATGTACGAGATAGATACAACGAAGACAGATCGGATCCTCCGATACCACGAAACGTTCCACCTATTGCTGGTCGCATTTTATGGATTCGACAGCTCTTCAGACGTATCGAGAGCCCGATGGAAATATATAAAGAATGTAGAAGAGTAATTAGCCACGATCACATGCGGAGATGCATTAAAATTTACAATGCCTTGATCAGTGTCTTTATACACTATGAAATGATATATCATAAATCATGGTATGATTCTTCAGAGATTGTAAGTATAATCGTCGTATATGACAAGATAAATAAAATTATGATTGAATTACTAAATGGATTTCAATCGATAGGTTAGATTGGCATTGGCTTCGCCTTTGATAATAAGGCATCCAGATACGAATAAGTATCATTTGAATTTCGATTCTTACATCATAGAGGTGATACGCGAATCAGAACACATGGCTAGGTTTGATTTGGAAGTGCCAGATTTTATACAGATAATAACGTTTTGTAAAGATAAAATCTTCTCGTCGTATGAAACTGTGAAACAGTTGGTCGATGAAAATAATACATTAAGGTACACTGCCTCGAATGAGAGGTACTCTGCCGAGTATTAGATCACCTAACCGTTACATTTTCATTATAAATTTTTAACGAAGCTCTAAATGGCTTATTTTTATACAACACTTTTTCTTTGATTATACCCGATAGAATAGCGAAGAACATTCAATCTGTACTTGATACAAGAATATCTATCTATCTATCTATCTATCTATCTATCTATCTATCTATATATATATATATCTATATATATCTATATCTATATATATAGATATAGATATAGATAGATAGATAGATAGATAGATATTCTTGTATCTAGTAATATCTATCATATATATATATATATGATAGGAAACGATCTTATATGGCAGATTTTTCTTCTACGTTTCAGACGAACAATACCAATATTGTTTTTGACTTTGATAAAAATCGTTCTCGTTAATCTCGAGATTGCCTTTCAACCTTGTCTATCGGTAATTACATGGACGTCTTTAAACATCGGCGAAGTATGCGACGAAATAAGGCACGCGCTCACGTCGGTGCAGATTTTTGTTAAAGAGATAAAAGACATGAAAGAAGCAAGGGTTGACGAAGTTTTCGAATCCATATCAGAAGCGGTTTTACTAAAACTCGATGATCATGCAAAGACTCCTACGCAATTATTAGAAGATAATATCGCCTACGGGCTTACAGTAGTGGCTGATTTGGAAATTAAATCATCAGCAGCAGAGAAAGCTGTTACGGCTATTATTAATAAGTTTATGGATTTTATAATCGACGAGACCGTTCAGGATGTTAAATATAATTGGATGGATCCGGATAAAATACAAAGGCATATCTCACAGACGAAATTGACAAAGGGAAAATACGAGCCAGGTGTCTATTCTTGATTAATTTTAATTATCTTATTACATAATTAATCCTTTAATGCTTTCGTTGTATTTCGCTGCACACGTTGCAACAATTTAATTATCTTGCTGCTGGATTTTGATTGCAAGTAATTATCGTGTTTTTATTTGCGAATTTCGTCAGAAAGGTTTAAAGAGAAGAACAAGATAGCGAACATTGCGCTGAAGTAAATATTAATTTAAGACGGAAATTGTTCTGACAAAGAGATATGGCAGAAGGTAGCGAATACATCGAACATTCACAGAGAAAAGATACTTTTTTATTCTCGGGAAAAAGTTCTATTTTGTTATTTTTTATAATGATCCATATCTATCGACTAATCGTAGGTTTTGCCCCTATCGAGAGAACACGCAAAGTTCACATAAACAAGGTGCACAATGATTGCATGGAATTATTTGCTTATTTCCATAATAAGCTCGTGGAAGCCTTGGTAAAATGCACCAAGAATTCCATCGAATTATTAAAGAGAAAAGTCACTAATATGAGGTTCGTTCGATTGCATCTATAATTTCCCGATGAGATAACGTTACTAAAAGAATGACCCGTGTTCCGTTTTTCATACCTACAGCCATCTGATAGAAGATAACGAATCGAGTCAAAAATCACCGATACTTTTAACAACGTTTGTCTTGCAAATACCAAACATCGTGATAATACCCCCAATAGAAGAGTTGCAATATTACTTTGGGAAATTAGTAATTAGTTTACTGGAGAATCACAAACGAATTACAGCATGGGGACAGCGTTATACTACTAGTCTAAAGTCTGGAAGCATTATAACAACCTTCCAAGGTTTGTTTCTCGCGGAAGAAACGAAAATAGCGAATTGAAAACATCGTTAACGATGATCGTGACAGTATTAACAAAGTTGCATATTTTCTGTTGCTTTTTTTTTTTAATTTAATACTTATTTATTGCTGCAAACCCTTCGATGTTTATAATCGTATATACATTAATGACTTATTCATATAGGAGACATTGTAAATTCTGGGAAGAATTATTATCAGATCATATCAGATCACAAAGAGATAGTTCGTAGCGTAATGAGCCTGCAAGGTGCAATTTTCGCCATAAAGCAAGACATCGATGAAATTGCCAAGGTACTGCTATCTTTCTTTCCATCCAATTTTAAATATACAAGCAAATCTCGGATAACGTCTGAGCTACGTTGAATATTAAATAACATGTTAAAATCGCGAGGAAGCCTTCGAAAATTGTTGCATGTCTGAAATTTGCACGTTCCCGAGTCTCGAATAACACATTTTAATATCACGAGTGCGATTAATCACGTTATTCGAGGGACGTCTGTATGTGTATACGTACAGCTGCAGAGGATGAAACGCGTGACTCAATTTGAGTTATTTAAATCACTTTTCGAGCAGATCTACTTGCACTACTCCTACATATGGTCCGAAAACAGGGACAGTATCGTTCAAAATTTCGTGGATTCCGAGCCCATCACTCAGGTGATCAAAGAAAAGTTCGTGGAGTATGACAATTTAGTCGCTGAAATTCAAAAGCTGCCAGAGAAACACGTAGTTGGGCCTATAGAAATTAGCATGGGTAGTAATCTGATATTTGTCTTGTTTAGCGACGAATAGATAGCGGACCTGTATGTATTTATGGGAAATTGGAATTTTCAGACAAACTAAAATTAGCATTCCTAGTGGAAGCACGCGCATGGAAGACGTCACTGGGACAGAAGTTATCTGCGACTTATAAAGAGAAATTAAAAAGGATCACCGAATATATAAACGAAAAGAATAAGGTGCTGGTCAGAGAAATAAAGGACTTGGAAGACGTGAGGATTGCAATGAAATGTTTGAGCGAGATACGAGACGATTTCATATCGTTGGATATAGAATTGATCTTGATCGAGGAAACGTATACGTTAATGGGAAGGTTCCACATCTCTATTTCGAAGGAGGAACAGGATATCGTGGACAGTTTACGGTACAATTTTACAAACATGTTGAACACGGTAATAATTTATGAAAAATTATCATTCGTCGCATATCGTTCGCGTTATTACGCGATAACATTTTGAGTAACGAATTGTTCGATATTATAAGGCGAAACAGGTACAAGCAAAGATATGCGAAATGCAAGAGCCATTGAAAAGGGAGTTGACGGATGGTGTTGCGATATTTAAGCAGCAAGTGATTAGTTTTGATCTCGATTTTGAGCTGAATGGTCCTATGGTTGAGGGAATACCGGCTAAAGAAGCTAGCGATCGGTATTATTTATGAATAATAGATTACTGTAATTAGAAGTTCTAGTGCTAAATGAAGCAGCACCGTAAATATCATTTCCGGTTCATAACTGCTTTATTATTCTTATTTGATTTTCCTAGGCTCATATTCTTTCAAGCTCTTCTCGACGAGTTATGGGAGAAGTACGAAACTTACAGTAGCGGGGAAAGTTTATTCGGCATTGAAACAACAGACTACCCTGCTCTTCATCAAAGGAAGAGGGAAATTAATTTACTGCAGAAGTTATACTCCTTGTATTTGCAAGTGATACGAACGATCGATGGTTACTACGAGATACCTTGGTCGGACATCGATATCGAATCTATAATGACCGAATTAGCCGATTTTCAGAATAGGTCGCTACAAGTTGTACTATTTTTTGATATTCCTCTCCATTGTCACGCAAGTACAGCGCGTAATTTGACTTTACGATTTTATGTTAGATGTCGGCGACTACCAAAGGTTATGAGAGACTGGCCAGCTTACATCGAGCTGAAGAAGAAGATCGACGACTTTAACGAGACTTGCCCATTGTTAGAGATGATGGCTAATAAAGCGATGCAAGAAAGACACTGGGAAAGAATGTCGAAGTTGTGCAAATACCACTTTGACGTCGAGTCGGAGACTTTTACTTTGGCTAGCGTGATGCAGGCACCTTTGTTGAAGTACAAAGATGAAGTCGAGGTATGGTTTCAATCGAAACACGCAATATCTATCTTCCCTAATTAATTATTATTATATTATATGAAATATTTAATAGAAAGATGATAGATATGCTATAGAAAATAAAAGAGATTATCGAATAATTAATATAGTAAGAGAATTTAGACGAGTTAGCAAGATCTCTTTTTTTTCATTTCAGAGAGGGATAAAATTATTTATAGAACGATTTAATAAGACGATGGTAATGATCACAACGATGATAATTAGTAGCGTTTCTAACTTTTCGCAGGATATATGCATAAGTGCGGTGAAGGAGCAAGACATAGAGAGCAAACTGAATCAAATTATAGCAGAATGGGCTACCGTAGATCTACAATTCTCCACGTTCAAGCAAAGAGGAGAGTTACTTTTAAAAGGCACAGAAACGATCGAGATAATATCTCAACTGGAAGACAGTTTGATGATCATCAGCTCGCTCCTGGCAAATCGGTATTTAATCGGCTCTTTAAATTAGACGAAAGAATATTTCACCCCGAGTCAACAATATTGCTGCAATTTGTATAATATGATTTAGATATAATGCGTATTTCAAAAAGGACATACAATTGTGGCAAAATAAGCTCAGCAACACCTCCGAAATCTTGGCAAAATGGCTGACTGTACAGAATTTATGGGCTTATTTAGAAGCGGTGTTCATTGGCGGTGATATATCGAAACAACTTCCAGCAGAGGCGAAACGTTTCAATGTAAATAATCAATTAATCTTTAAAAGCTATTATGAAAGAAAATCACGTTTATGCCATTATGGGTGAAATTTCACTCTAATACATTTTAGACATCGATTCTCTCTATTTTAGACATCGATAAAGCCAAGCCTGGACGATAGTATTAAAACAAAATTCACATTCGGTGATATTTCTTAAGGGTTAAATTCCACAAATCAGAAAATCGTAAATTACGTTTGAAATGTTCTAGAATATCGATAAAGCTTGGACGAAGATAATGTATCGAGCACGCGAAAATATAAACGCAGTGGAAACATGCACAGGAGACGAAACAATGGGACAATTCTTGCCACATTTATTGGAACAGCTGGAATCTTGTCAAAAGTCTCTCAGCGGGTATCAAAACTGATTCAGACACCCCTGTTATTAACCCCGCTTCGTTTCTAAAATCTTTTACGTTTCAATTTCCATTCAGTTTCGAACCTTCGAATCAAATCGACCTCCAATTTTTTAAGAGATCCTTTTAGCATAAAATTTTCTGATACAAAAATACGATCTGGTTAGAAATGGCCTAAAGAATGTAGCAGGGTTAAGATGACTCGAATTAATTAAAGTAAAATAATATATGATACTTATACAGATACTTGGAAACAAAACGAAGCGTATTCCCAAGATTTTGCTTCATATCAGATCCCACCTTGCTGGAAATACTTGGTCAAGCGGCAGATTGCCATACTCTACAGAAATATCTCGATGGTTTCTTCGACAACATAGCGAGAGTAATGAAACTGTCAAATTATTTTCTCTTCTTCTTACAATTAGATTCATAGACGCAGCTTAGATTTCCTCAATTACAGTTAGAGTTTCACGAAAAAGAGTATGAGAGGATTGTAGCTATGTATTCGCGCGAAGACGAGAAGGTACTAATGGAGAAGGATGTTATATGTTCAGGAGGTGTAGAGAACTGGTTGAACACTTTGTTAGTGGTTCATCAATTCTCAGTTGGCACTGTAATCTCCCAAGGGTTGCAAGCTCTCGCCAACGAAGAGTTTGATGTTATACAGTTGATAGACAATTCGATTTTACAAGTAAAATTTCGATTATTTTGATAATTCAACCCTTAAGAGATAGACGAGATTTTCCTGTTTTTCTCGATTGTAAATTATACTATGTCTTAAAAGGTAGGACTATTAGTCTTGCAAGTTTTATGGACTCGCAACTCTGAAATAGCTCTCAATACAGTTAGACGAGACAGGACCATAATGAAGCGAACGAATCAATGGTTCCTCGAATTATTAAACAGTCTCATTGAAGTGACTGTTAAGGATTTGACGAAATACGCGAGAGCAAAATACGAGGCCTTGATTACTATACACGTGCATCAGAGGTGTGTCTATCCTAGTATCTCATGTTACGAGAAAATTAAAACTATGATTGGAATTTTCGAAGAAAATTAAATATTAAACATTAAAATATCACGAATAACATAAGCCACTAGTATTGGGGAAGTATCGAAGAAACGAGCCGATAAATATCTTGACGAATTTTTCCAGAGACATATTCAACGAAATGTGCCAGATGAGAGTTCGCAGTGTGAACGACTTCGAGTGGCTGAAGCAGTGTCGATATTATTACGACACCGAAACGGAAGATGTTCCTATAAAAATCACAGACATAGATTTTGTTTATCAGAATGAGTTTCTAGGTTGCACTGATCGACTCGCCATTACGCCTCTTACCGACAGATGCTACATAACGTTAGCTCAAGCTGTAGGTAAGATCATCGTTGAAATGCTGGTGAAGCAAGTCTCTTTAATTAATAACTATTTTTCTTGGTTGCGATTATACAAATACGAGTTTGAGGATAAAATATCTTTAATAAAGGATATCGTTACACTTGAATTATAGGAGAATGCTACTTGTCCAAGTATATCGAGTCTGTTCTAATTTTCAATTATTATCAATCATTTTTTAAACTCGGTACTCCAGGTATGAACTTTGGAGGTGCACCTGCGGGACCAGCTGGGACTGGCAAAACAGAAACCACAAAGGATATGGGGAAAGCCCTTGGAAAGTACGTGGTGGTATTTAATTGCTCGGACCAAATGGATTTCCGCGGTTTGGGCAGAATATTTAAAGGATTAGCCATGTCCGGAGCGTGGGGCTGCTTCGACGAGTTTAATCGCATCGATTTGCCGGTTCTGTCCGTCGCTGCTCAGCAAATAGCGATCGTACTCGCGACAAGAAGAGAAAGAAAAACTACTTTCCTTTTTAGGTATTCGGGAATATCAATCAGATTATAGAGTTTCAAGGATACATACATGCGGGATAGTTTCCGTTTGAAGTAATTTTATAATTTCAATTACTAAGAAAATATATGTACCACGCAGTGACGGCGAAGTATACAAATTAAACTACGAGTTTGGAATCTTCATTACTATGAATCCTGGCTACGCTGGTCGCCAAGAGTTGCCGGAAAATTTAAAGATACAATTTAGAAGCGTCGCTATGATGGTTCCTGATAGACAAGTATTATCATCATAGACAAGTATTATGTAATAATACAGTTATAATATAAATGTTAGATATAAATTATTGCATTGATAATTATTCGTTCGTTTAGATTATTATGCGTGTAAAATTGGCAGCCTGTGGTTTTAAGGAGAACATTCTACTAGCACGAAAATTTTTTACTTTGTACAAACTATGCGAGGAACAATTAAGCAAACAAGTGCATTACGACTTTGGTCTGAGAAACATTTTATCCTGTTTGCGAACTCTTGGTGCGCAGAAACGAGCGAATCCCACTGATTCTGAAGAGACTACCTTAATGAGAGTTTTAAGGTAAAACAAATCCATCGGTAAAAATGTTCCAATGGAAATCAAAGCTCTGGCCTTTATCATACAATAGCAAAGTTCTATCTTCATCGTGATATTGCAGAGACATGAATCTATCAAAGTTGGTAGACGAAGACGAACCTTTGTTTATGTCTCTCATCGAAGACATGTTCCCAGGAATCAGACTCAGAGTTCAAACATACAAGGAACTGCAGAAAGCAATTGCAAATGCAGCTGCCGCTCTTGGCATAATGAATCATGCAGAGTGGAATTTGAAGACGGTTCAGGTAAACTTCGCAACTAAACGTCGAGTTATTCGAGATAATAATACTCCTTATATCTCTAGTTGTACGAAACGTCTTTGGTTCGTCACGGTTTGATGGTGCTCGGACCAACAGGATCCGGGAAAACCATGTGCACGTGGGCTCTTATGAAAGCTCTAACAGAAATGGGCATGCCTCACAAAGAAGTCAGAATGAATCCCAAAGTTAGCATCTTCCTTCACACCGACCATATGTATATTAGGAAGTTGACAAAAATCTTATAAAACAAAATAGTCGAGAATATTCTGCGAGCCAAATTTACTAACGAAACAATTCCCTTAGGCCATAACCGCGTCTCAGATGTTTGGTAGACTGGACGTAGCGACAAATGATTGGACAGATGGAATTTTCTCTACTATATGGAGAAGATCGACGCAGACGAAGAAAACGGAAAATTTATGGATGGTCCTGGATGGCCCTGTGGATGCTGTATGGATCGAGAACTTAAATTCGGTGCTGGACGATAACAAGACGTTGACTTTAGCGAATGGCGATCGCATAATTATGGCGTCGAACACTAAATTGGTCTTTGAACCAGATAATGTCGATAATGCATCGCCAGCCACGATATCCCGCATGGGAATGGTGTTCATAAGCGCTTCTGTTCTAAAATGGACCCCCATTCTACAAGTAATTTCAAAACCACATATTTCTTACTATTTCTTGTATCTAAGCTTTCAACAGCTTTGCCGCCGTTGATACATACTTTCGGCTGTGTTTTAAGATCTAACAATATATTCGATATCTTCTTGTTGATACTCAGGGGTGGTTCAAGACACAACCGCCTGCGCAAGTAGAAATGTTGAATAATTTGTTCAATAAAATTTACGACGATGCTCATACCTTCGTTCAAACGAAGCTTCCGACAACGATGCATCTCTTGGAAGCTCTTTATATAAGGCAATGTATCGATCTACTGGATGGTTTGCTCGGTACAAATAAAGATACGGCTAGTACGTATTTTTTATTCATATACTATATCGCTCGTATCAGATTAAGAACAATATTTGAATTTAATCGAAAGTTAAAAAGTAATAACCAATCGATAATTAAAAGTGACACTTTTTTATGGGATCGGTAGGTTATAAATTCAAATGAAATATCTATTAAAAAACATAGCGATAATATATTTTACTATTTACTACGTACGTATTATGTATAGTACTAGATTTATTCTTTTAAATATTATTATTGCCTGCATTACGTCGAATCTTGTTCTATCAGAAAAAAGATTACACGCCTTTGCAAGCGTAGTTTGTTACGCTTATTTACATGATTCACATGATTCACATGATTCACATGATTTGCATGATTCAGAAATACTACCGGAGTATCACATCGAAAAGATATTCCTATTCTCGCTAATGTGGAGTCTAGGAGCGGTATTGGAATTAGACGAACGTAACGCATTGCAGGAGTTCCTACTTAATCATCCATCGAAATGTAATTGGCCAAAATGCAAGGTAGTACTATACACATGGGATTAATTGGTATGGAAACAAGGATAATTACATCGTGGAATAATGGTTATCGTAGGAAGATGAAACCATCTTTGAATACCTGGTGTCAGACGATGGCCAATGGATGCATTGGTCCGAAAAGGTGCCAGAATTTATCTATCCTCCTGACGAAGTTTTAAAATATTACACTATTTTAGTCCCTAACATAGACAATACAAGAACCTTATTCTTGATCGATGTCATTGCAAAACAAGGAAAAGCAGTGTTGCTAATAGGTATCGATCGTACCACTGTCGCAAGCTTGGTTTTTAAGAGATTAATAATTTATCGATCGTTAACCATTAAACGACTCTACTGATCACAGGAGAGCAAGGAACGGCAAAGACAGTCATGATCAAAAGCTTCATGTCCCATTACGATCCAGAAGAACACCTATTCAAATCTTTCAGTTTTTCTTCCGCGTCAACCCCTAACATGGTTCAGGTAATTAACTCGAAATTCGGAAAATTTAGTACAAACGATAAGTCACAAAGTAACGGAATACGATTCGTAGCGAGTGTTTGAAAGCTATGTGGAGAAAAGGGTGGGTACCACTTACGGACCGCCTGGTGGTCGGAAAATGACTATTTTCATCGACGATATAAATATGCCTGCTATAAATGAATGGGGTGATCAGATTACAAACGAGATAGTTCGTCAATTAATGGAGTATAAAGGATTTTATTCCCTGGATAAGCCAGGCGATTTCTGCATTATACAGGATATTCAGTTGCTCGCAGCTATGATCCACCCTGGCGGCGGTAGAAACGATATTCCGCCACGGCTCAAGAGACAATTCAATATTTTTAACTGTACATTACCATCCAACAAATCTATGGACACGATTTTCAGTAAGAGCACATAATTAGCGAAATGAGATACTCTGATTAAACGTTAAAACAGCTATTAATGAATCTCTACGTTCCATGCAAATCGTTGCTCTCTTTTCTTGTAATAACTCGACAACGTTCGATTATAACGTGCAATACGAATGTAATAACGATAATGGTAATGTTACATCGCGTAGATTACACCAACAAATTTAAATTACGCGATATTTTATTTAAAGGGGTTAACCCGAGAGTTACTTCGTCGCTAGAATACTCGATCTCTTGAATGTAACGAAATGTTTCAAACAAGACAGTTTATTTTTTATGTAAATGATACGACGCATTCAAAGACAAGATATTTATAAATCTCTATATTTGTGATTTTTGTTTTAACGCATCGTATCATTCCTATTCAAAATAAACGATACCGCGTTTGTAATTTGCAAAGACGTAGATTGACTAGACTGGGGTTAATTAATTTCTCCTTGTTAATTATCGATTCTGTAATTATAGAAGCTTCGCATAGGAAATTACCAGATTAATACGTTGATAAATGTTTTGAAAAAATGTGTAGGAAGTATTGGACAGGGATACTTTTGCAGTACTAGATTCGACGAGAATATCGTAAGCTTTCTGCCGAAATTAATACCTTTGACGAGAGTTCTATGGCAGCAGACTAAAAGTAAAATGTTACCAACGCCAGCAAAGTTCCACTATATCTTTAATTTAAGAGACTTGTCACGAATATGGGAAGGCATTCTCAGAATAGAACGAGCTGAATGTGATTCTAGAAGCAGACTATTAAAGCTCTGGGAACACGAATGTACTCGTGTGATTGCAGACCGGTTGGTTATCATACGAATAAACCGAAAAGTCTTTTCGATAAACTACAGGTATAACTGTATTCTTCTTTATTGCTATCAGATTTACGAATAACGAGGACACCCAATGGTTCAAGAGTACGTTAAGAAAAACCGCGGAGAAGATGCTGGGTTCTGATTTCAATTTCTATATACCAGTCGAAACATATTTCGTGAACTTTCTACGTGAGCCGCCGGAACCTACTGGAGATGAACCGGAAGACTTCGTCTTCGAGGCGCCAAAGATTTACGAAGAGATTCCAAGGTTTAATTTTACTTAAAAAAGCTTCGTTCGTCGGTTCAGCTTACGCCAATGACATTAATCAAGGATTCGAATGATAACGAAATGAGAATCTCTTTACAGTTACGAGGATGTGATTGCGAAAGTTCGACAAAACATGGAACAATTCAACGAATACATTCGGGGGATGCACATGGATCTGGTATTCTTTCACGATGCTTTGGTGCATCTGATTCGAATATCGAGAATCCTGGGTGTTCCTCGAAGTAACGCGATGTTAGTAGGTGTTGGAGGATCAGGAAAGCAGAGCCTGACTCGGCTGGCCTCTTTTATTGCTGGTTTTAGTTTCTATCAAATTACGTTAACCAGGTACGTAATCGCAGCAAAAGAATTCCTAAATGATTTTCAGATCAGGGTCCTCTTGTACAATTGAATTAATCAAAGATCTATCTACAGACTATAAGTATAATTTACAGACTACTAATTTAATTACTAATATCATTAATTAGCGAATTATTGTACGAGAGAAATCAGATATTCTAATACAGCAGCAAGCACGTTCGTACTGCTCATGGCTACACCACGACGAATCGTGGTATTTTTGCGATCTTATCCTTGTCTATTATCGTTTCTGTCTAGGAGTTACAGCGTTACAAGCTTATTGGAGGATTTACGAAAAGTGTATAGTGCAGCTGGCGTAGGAAGCAAAGGACAAACGTTCATATTTACCGATAATGACATAAAGGAGGAATCTTTTCTGGAGTATATTAATAACATCTTGAGCGTTGGCGAAGTTGCAAATCTATTTCCAGCAGATGAACTTGATGAGATTTTGACGACGGTGACGCCTATGATGAAGAAGGATGATCCAAGGCGACCACCCACTCCGGACAATCTTTACGATTATTTCCTATCACGTGCGAGAGATCAGTTACACGTGACCTTATGTTTTTCACCAGTGAGTGATTTAATTTGGAAATTCATGTAAAATATAATTAAACAGCAAAACTTATTAACTCCCTGACAGTGTAATAAAATGGCAAAGAATTCAGAATGAACGAGTTAAAAGATAATTGTTTCGTTATCCACAGGATTTCCTGTTTTTTTTTCTTATTCTAGTATCGGATACAAAACTTTCAACTTCTTAGAAGAAATAGATATTCATAATATTAGGTACGATGACGATTAAAACGTGAAATTTATTTTACTATTTCCGGACCACACTGTTAAAGGGTTAATTAAATAAGGGATTCCATTTGTGTGTTTGACAAAAAGCGTACTCGTATATGAATTGCAGGTTGGTGAGAAGTTCAGATCACGAGCATTACAATTCCCTGGTCTTATATCCGGTTGCACCATGAACTGGTTCTGGAGATGGCCAAAAGATGCTTTGTACGAAGTCAGTGATCATTTCTTAAAAAAATTTAAAATAATATGCAGTGCGGAGATAAAACAACAGTTGATAGAAGTTATGGGAGACGTACACCATGACGTGAATGACGTTTGCATGCAATATTTCGATAGGTAACGTCACGTAAATTAATCTTAATTCACTTTCATACAGATATATACGATCCTTTTCCTGAACAGATTCCGAAGAGAAGTATACGTAACACCAAAATCATTCTTAACATTCCTAAGCGGATATAAAGTGCTCTACAAACAACGTTTGGATAATATTAACATCCTCTCGTATCGTATGAGCAGTGGTTTGAGTAAGTTAATCGATGCTGCAGGCCAAGTCGACGAATTGCGTAAAGTTTTGGAGCAAAATCAACAAGAAATCGCCGAGAAGAATATACAAGTCGAAGCTGTTCGTATATTTTTATATTAATTATGAAACTTTAATGAAATTTCAACAATCGCCGCTCTTACTTTGGATATTATTATTTTGTAGATTCTGGTTACTGTGAATGAAAAGAAGAGCGAAGCGGAAGCGGTAAAAGCACAAGTGCAGGTCTCTAAGGACGAAGCAGAAACTATCCTGAAAGTGATCGCGAAAGAAAAAGCGGTAGCAGAACAGAAATTGAAAGCTGCGGAACCTGCTTTATTAGAAGCAGAGGCTGCCTTGCAAGTTGGTTCCTTTTATATAAATTTAAATTGATTAGACGCTTAAAGTTTTAAATTGATTGTTGACATTTTTGTGCGATATATTTCAGACTATAAAAGCTGCTGATATCGCCACAGTAAGAAAACTGGGGAAACCGCCATATTTGATCACTCTTATTATGGATTGCGTGTTAATACTGTTTGGAAGAAAATTGGAACCAGTTAAACCCGATTACGAACGACAATTTTTAACTCCTTCGTGGTCTGAAGCTTTAAAAGTAATTCCATTGTTATCCCATTATTCCATTATTTAATACACGTGAATTCTTTATTATTTTACGTATTGCAGGTGATGGCTGATACTAGATTTTTATACAATTTGCAAAATTTCCCAAAGGATAATATCAACGCCGAAACCGTCGACTTAATGCGGCCATACTTAAATTATCATTTGTATACTTACGAAGCTGCAAAGCAAGCTTGCGGAAACGTTGCTGGCCTCATTCAATGGACCATCTCGATGGTTACATTCTACGGAATAAATAAAGATGTTCTTCCACTAAAAGTACTTACTTTTTGCTCGCTTCTAATTCAAATCATTAAAACGAAAAGAACAAAATTCAAAATTTTGTACAAAATTCCTACCTCTATAAACAATTTTTAATTCACAGGCGAATTTGGCCGTGCAAGAAAGTAAATACGAGAAAGCGAATCGAAATTTAATGGAAGCTGAAAGTGTTCTGAGAGAGAAAGACGAAGATTTGAAAGTGGTACAACAAGAGTTTGATGCTGTGATGGAAGAACGTCAAGTAATTCGCACTTAAAATATATATGTTGGAAGAACTCCCATGATTTATCTTTTCTTTTGATCTTCCCTTTTAGCAAGTATATTTTTTCTATTGTTTCCTCCCTCTTTTCTGTTTTCTCTCTTCGCTTTTCGTAATTTGCGTGTTTCTTAAATAAGATTTATCTCGTCAGAAAATAGTCGATTTAGCAGAAATATGCCAAGCGAAGACAGACACAGCCACGGCAATGATCGAGGGACTTTCTGGCGAAAGAATAAGATGGACGGAGCAAATTGCTATCTTTAAATCGGAAATAGATCGTCTGGTCGGCGATATATTGATTCTAATAGGTTTCTTGTCATATTGCGGGCCCTTCAATCAAGAATTCAGGGCTCTGTTGCAGAGACAATGGTTTGATTTTATCCAAGCTCGAAAGATTCCGATTTCCCTCGTAATAAATATTACGGCTACTTTGACTGATACTGCTACTGTAAGTGGAAAATTAAGCCAACGTGTATTAATTATAGAACACGGTGAGAGTATGGTAATGATATTTTAAAGATTGGAGAGTGGAGTTTGCAAGGTCTTCCAACGGACGATTTGTCCATTCAGAATGGAATTATAGTAACGCAAGCAACCAGATATCCTCTCTTAATCGATCCTCAGTTACAAGGTAAAGCATGGATCATGAAGAAAGAAGAAGAATTTCAATTGCAGGTGAAACTTTGTTTTCAAATTCATCCTAATTCCGTGCATTATGCCTTCCTTGCAGAAAAGATCAAGAAAAATATGTTTCTACTACCAGTAATTGACAAAGCGAATTTGTTTTTTTCCAAAATACATGAATATCCTAATCTTGAAATGATTCAAGTAATTTACTTATTGCAGAATGTTAACGCGTTTTGATGTTTGATTTTAGGCAACGTTACTCACACATAAATATTTCAGAAACTATTTGGAAGATTGTGTTTCTCTGGGCCGTCCATTATTAATCATGGACGTAGGAGAAGAATTGGATCCTGTTTTGGATAATTTGTTGGAAAAGAACTTTATAAAGATAGGAACTTCTTTGAAGGTGAAGTACTTGCATCCAAATTGTTTTAGAAATGGTGTGGACATAAGTATATATATCGGCAATTTTTATAGGTAAAGTTAGGCGATAAAGAAGTTGATATTCACAAGGATTTCAGACTTTACATCACTACGAAGTTACCCAATCCATCCTATACTCCAGAAATATTTGCACGTACTGCCATAATCGATTTTACTGTCACTATAAAAGGTAATTTTCAAATACAAATAATTACATATAGTGTAATACAATGTACATATATTTATCAATTTTTTAAATAAATTCGCATATAAATTCGCAGGATTGGAAGATCAGTTATTAGGAAGAGTAATCCTAACAGAGAAAAAGGAACTTGAAACCGAGAAAACACAGTTGATAGCAAATGTAACTGCAAATAATAGGAAGATCAAAGAATTGGAAGCTAATCTTCTACAAAAATTGACGACCGTAGAAGTATGTATCTTATGTTACTTTACTTCTAAATGTTAATAACTGTATCATAATTTACTCGTTTTCAGGGACCTTTGATAGAAGACGTAGAGCTAATGTCTGTATTAAATATCACGAAACAAACAGCTGCCGAGATAAACGAGCAGTTAAGCGTCGCGAAGGATACAGAATTAAGAATCGATTTAGCTCGAGAAGAATTTCGACCAGTAGCAACACGTGGCAGCGTTTTGTACTTTTTAATTTGCGATATGTCTTTGGTTAATTCCATGTATCAAACATCGCTCGTTCAATTCTTAGAACGTTTCGACCTTTCTATGGAAAGGTACACGTATATAGTACAATTTAAATTATTTAATTTAAATAATATATATATATATTTTTTTTTTTTAACATTTTAATTTGCGAGGAATTATTAAAGTCGAGTACAAAATTATACGACCGATTTAGATCTGAGAAGAGTCCAGTTAATCAACGAAGAATCAATTTCATTATTGAATACCTCACATATGAAATCTTCAGATACAAAGCAAGAGGTCTTTACGAAATTCATAAATACATGTTCATCTTATTGATGACGTTAAAGATTGATTTACAACGTGATGTTATTTCTCACGACGAGTTCCAGTATTTTATCAAAGGTGGTGCAGCCTTGGACTTAAACACTGTTGCACCAAAACCATGCAAATGGATTACAGATGTTACTTGGTTAAATTTGATTGCACTATCTGCCTTAAGGCAATTTCAATACATTCCTTCTCAAATACCAGCTTCTGAAAAAGCTTGGAAGCAATGGTTTGATAAACCTACTCCGGAGGAAGAAGTGATACCTGATGGTTATAACACTTTAGATACTTTTCGTCGTTTATTGTTAATTAGGTTGTCCTAATGATCATTCAATTTAGTTCAATGTATACAGATTAAAAAGTATCGTGTGTGATGTATTCAATGAATTTTTAGAGCCTGGTGTATTGATAGAACACTATCGCAATCAAGAAAATACATATCAACTTCGTTAGGAGAGAGATATGCAGAGCCTGTAATTACTCTTTTGGATGTAATGCACAGTGAATCAAGACCAAATACTCCGATGATTTGCTTCTTGAGTATGGGTTCTGATCCTACACCCAGCATAGAACAACTTGCTAAAAAGTTGGAGATTGTGTGTAAAAGTATCTCAATGGGACAGGGACAAGAAGTTCATGCAAGAAAATTGATGCACAGTGCAAACACCGAAGTTAGTCTTTATGAAAGATTTAAGAGAGATTAAGTGAAAATACAGGTATTAACGTGTGATGCATTAATACAACAATTTATAGGGTTACTGGGCACTGTGTCAAAATTGTCACTTAGGTTTGGAGTATATGCAAGAATTAGTCAACTTCATTTTGGAAATGGAGGAACCACATCCTAATTTTCGTATATGGATTACCACAGAACCACACAAGGACTTTCCAATATCACTTTTGCAAATGTCCATAAAATACACTTACGAGCCTCCACAAGGTAAAGGAAGTACGAATAATTCTCTAATTTCCTCTTTCTACATTTTCCTTCGTCCTTTGTGTTAGGTGTGAGAGCAGGTTTGCTTGCCACATATAGTGGAATGAGTCAAGAAATGTTAGATCAGTGCGATGCTCCACAATATATACCAATTATATACACAGTATCGTTTTTACATACTATTGTGCAAGAGAGAAGAAAATTTGGACCTCTTGGTTGGAACATACCATATGAATTTAATCTATCAGATTGGCTGGCATCTTGCATGTTCATTAACAATCATTTGAGTGATTTTGATGTGAAACAAGGAATAAGTTGGCACACGATAAGGTAATGCAAGAGAGAAATCAGCTTCTTTTAATGGACTAAATAAATTTAATAAAAAAAAACAATTTTAGATACATGATAGGAGAAGTACAGTATGGAGGTCGTGTTACTGATGATTATGATAAACGGTTGTTGAACACATTTGCAAAATTATGGTTTTTAGATGCAATTTTTTCAGAGGACTTTGTGTTCTACAAAGGATACCCTGTTTTAATTTACAAACAAGTTGCAGATTACCTAAGAGTAGTCGATGAAATGAGTTCTTTAGATCCACCACAAGTTTACGGCTTACACCCTAATGCTAATATTACGTAAGGACATTTTCTCATAATATTTCACTGCAAATATGGATCTCTGACGAAAAGGAATTTATGAAGCATTTATAATACTGCATAACAAATATTTCCTTGCAACGAAAAGGAATTTATGAAGAATTTATAATATTACATTGCAAATATTTAATTTGCAACGAAAAGGAATTTATGAAGAATTTATAATATTGCAGATATCAAGGAAATACTACACAAGCTGTTTTAGATACTATAATATCTGTGCAACCAAAGGAAGCAGGCGTAGGTGGTGGTGAATCCAGGGAAGTGATTGTATCCAGACAGGCGAAAGAAATGTTAAAGAAATTGCCAGCAAGTTATGATCCCTTTGAAGTAAAAGAGAGGTATATCTCAATAATATTTCTAAATAATTCTTTCCATCGACTGATTCAGAGATATTACTTTATAGATTGCGAATATTGGGTGCCACTGCACCAATGACTATTTTCTTGAAACAAGAAATTGATAGAATACAAGTAGTTATTGCATTGGTGGACGTTATTTTAAAAGATCTTTTACTTGCTATAGAAGGTGTCATTATAATGAGCGAGGTAATTTTTTTTTCACTAATTCCATATTAAACAGTATAAATTCATCTCGTGCAAATAATATTTAGGAATTGAGAGATGCTCTTGATAATATATATGATGCTAGAGTACCAAAAGTATGGAGAGCAAAATCATGGGAATCTTCCTCTCTTGGTTTTTGGTATACCGAACTATTGGACAGGAATAAGCAATTTTCTACTTGGTTGCACAGTGACAGACCAGCCAAATTTTGGATGACTGGATTTTTCAATCCTCAAGGTATATAGTAATTTACAAATGAAATTTAATCCAAAATAATCTAAATTTAATTACATAGGATTTCTAACCGCAATGAGACAAGAAGTAACAAGAGCTCACAAAGGATGGGCTTTGGATAATGTAACTTTACATAATGAAGTTTTACGGTATACAGCAGAAGAAATTAAAGTTGCACCTCAAGTAGGTTAATCATCTTGCGAAGTCATATATACATTAACGAATAACAATTGTTTTCTGTACTAGGAGGGAGTTTATATATATGGACTATTTCTTGAAGGGGCTGGTTGGGATAGAAGGAATAATAGACTGTGTGAATCAGCAAATAAAGTTCTATATGTATTAATGCCTGTCATTCACATCTACGCTTTATATAATATTCCTGATAAAGATCCAAAATTATATCAGGTAGATATATTTGTATCAGAAACTTTAAATTTATTAATTTTCTCATAATATTCACAGTGTCCAGTGTACAAAAAACCACAAAGAACCTACGTGCTATTGGTTACACCACTTTGGCTACAAACAAGCAGACCACCAGAATTCTGGATCCTACGTGGGGTAGCTCTATTATGCGATATAAAATAAAAGTATTTGTATCCGTCGTTTAAAATTAACGTGCTTCAAGCGAATATACAATATATAACGCAAACGATTCCATGAGTTTTATGTGATCTTTGTTATTGGATAATACTTTTTATAATTATTAGAAACTACCAGAAACTACAAATAAGGAGTCTAATGGTAAAATGTAAATTCTATATACATTTCAGAGTGGTTTAAAATTTTAGCAGTATAATCATGATAGTCGTGTCTCACTACAGTGGAAATACAATTTCAAAATGTTTTATATAACCCATACAATACATACAAAAAAATTTTCCACAGTAAATGTACAAACATTTTTTTAAGCTATTGTAGGTATGATTAATACTTACATTTTATATTTGATCGAAGTCGTCTAGTAATTAACATTATTAAAAGAATTACCGTTGGGAATTTATCCACGTCGAGTCTGTGACCACGAGTTGCCACCAAAACTCCTGGTGGCAGCTCGTGTTCCAAATTTTCTGAAACGTGAGCGAACGCGTACGTAAATTGTGGATTTTCATTGATTTATTCGAGGAACTTTCGTGAACGTTGTAACGAATAAAAATGTTGGAAACTTTCGAATCGTTGAAAATGTTCAAACTCGAAATGGCTAGTGAATTACCGTCACTTTAAATCGCAATGAAAGCACTCCTCGAGTTCGCGTAGTTCTCGACATCTTTTTTCAATATTATTATTTAAGAATAAATTAACGATATAACGAGGCGCAATAAAATATCAGGAAAATTAAGCGAAACAACAAAGCATGATAGTAAAATCAGTACCACCCGTGGATGTTTACGAACTAATATTACAATTGAAAGTTTGTTACGTTTCCACTAATACGTTTTACTTGTTGTATTTTTAATATCGTGATTTTAATCTGTACTGTCAACAAGAGATTCATTTGCAATCTGCATATCAATTCAAATTTTATTATTTTATCATATTTGTAACTGGCGACAACTATTGCTTTGGGAAACAATAATCAACTACGTATTGATATATCTTACGTAATCAATCAGACGTAGGTATACAAAATACGATATATTCAATGGGTATACAAAATATAATTTATTTCCATAGTAAACATTTAACTATTTTTCATAAATACAAAATTAATAAATTCATTAAAAGTTTCTAATATTTCCCATTTATTTTGCATTTATTTAGTTTTATATCGTTACATATTCAAAATTATGTTGAACTACGCATCCCTTACCTTTCGACCAATCACGTATCGTCTTTCATATTTGAAAATCTTGTAACAGTATCGCGTCCGACGCGCAATTAGTACGACGGAATGTGTGGTCTGATTTATAATATAATCGTAAAATACCGTAGTTTTCCGAAAGTATTTCAGTTTTATAGCGTTTGTATTGCAACTGTTCAGTTTGTTTCCGTTTTATTCAATGAAATTATTGAATAGAATCGTATATTCGAAAAGTGTTATATACGGTTATAAATGTTACATTCGTTCGCGTTCGTTGTATTTACGTGTGTACGACAATATACGCGTTACGCGAGCGCGAAAAGGTGCTAATTCGAGAAATTTTTTCCGCGTGCATCCGATTGCATTCGACGGTTTTCAAAGTATCATCGTGTAATCCGCTCGATATATCTCGTGTCTCTATCCACCCTCGTGCCTCCGTTAATAGCAGGCAATTTCGTGTTCCCTCGGCTAACCCGTGTAATTGAGCCAATGTGTGTTAATCAGGAGGCGCCTCATTTGCCACGGGGAATAGTCTGAATTGCTTTTGTTACCTGAAATATCTTGCTGCAGCGTACGGTTCGCGTATCGATTTTTAGAATTCCTCGCGTTTTTGCAGGAAGAAAAAGAATCTCGAGGAGCAAAAGACCAATTAAACAACGTTCCTTTCATCAGAGAAATCATCGTATCATCGTTTCTGGTGAGTCGACTTTGTCACGCTTTCTTATTTCAATTTATTTTATCATGCGTTCTAGAAGTAAGATACTCGTATTCAGGGTTTTGCTCGTATTAACAATTTTCATAATGGCGCGTTTGTATATATATTATTCTAACACACGGAGGTAAATTCAAATGCGCGAACTAATATAGATGTCGTTAGTTATTTCGTAAAAACTACGCTAGCTGTCGCCACTTTCTATACTTGGTTAAAAGTACATATATGGAAGGCAAAACAAGATACAGACGTGACTTATTATTTTCATGCGATATGCTACCTTCGATTCGGTATATGGTTTGAATTAAGGTTCGAAGTATAGGATTTTATACTTGTACAATAATTTATAAAGCATTATACTCTATTAAAATAATAAATTATTGTAAATTATTGCGAATCTTTCGAGCTTTCCTATTTCCAATTTGGTGTTCTCAAATTAATTATTAATTATATATTATCGAGCGTAGGTAGCGTGATTTGGAAATTCGTAATACGATTTATCGATAAAAAAAGAATCAACAAAAAAGATAGAAAGACCGATAAAAAGAGCCAAATCTTCGAACTAACTTTGCTACTTAAAATTAGGATTTGAAAGTAATTCTTAAAAGCAAGGTTTAAAACAAAGACGTAAGACAAAGGATAAGTCCCCCGTTGTCTCTCGCCGTTCAACGACGAAGCTTAAGGTTAACTTAATCTAGATCTCAGAATTAAAACCTATTTAAAAGAAAAGCTAAACTAAAGATGGATACTAATCTAGGATACGTTAGGTCGCAGTTCTACCGGCAGCCTTCCGTTTCGAGGATTTGGAACGAAATCTAGAAAATTTAACTACAAACACTTTGTCGAATCGGTTGTTCTATTTAATAATCTAATACTTGGAAAGATCAGATAAAGGAGCTTTTAACTTTTTACTCAAAGTTGGATGTACCTTCGTAGAGAAAGCGCGCTCAATCGTCTTAGCTTAGGTATATTTATTTTAAAATTAATTAAAACTAAAACGAGAGATATCTCTCAATAAACATATACTAAATGTCGTTAGTCGTTGAAGATCGCGCGAATATGGTAGGACTCGTGCGAGATTAAGCTCGTATCCGAGCTCGAATAATCATATTTGAACATTGAACTCATTACCAAAGGATCCAAATCACGCGACTTACCAATCGTAGCACGCATGATTGAATCAGTAGATCTCGTTGCCTTTGATTTGATCGCACGTGCTTCCTCAAATCCATGAACACGCTTTGATTCCTTGGCTTTGAGAGGACACGAAGAGTTAAATTCCATTCATAGTCACTCAACAGTGCGGAAGACACTGCGTTGGCACTGACTTTATACGCGCTAGTTGAATAGAAGATTTGTTTATTGTCATTAATATAATCAATATAAGACTTTTTACTTTATATCGATTTATAAACTAATTTTTTCTTAAACTAATTCTAACACCGTTGCTCAACGATTATTTATCAAACATATAAATTTGATATGTTTTTGCGCGCACAACTCTGTAACAGAAAATTATGTTGAACCGTATGCAATTTTCTATTTAATATACGATATATTTTAATATAAAATTCCGTTTACTTGAATCTGTCGCGGAACAAACACTTTGTACGATAAGATCTTGTCGATCATCTTCCGTTCAACCGTTTCGCGAAGAGACGCGTCAACGAGAGTCGTAAATTCTCGTTACGATTTCGATAATCGACGCCACGAAACAGCCGATCCCCTATTTCGGTTAGGAGAACAGGGATGATTGAAATGATTTCGACACCGAATTAACAGGGTCAACATAAACCTTTATTTTTAACAATAGTTGACAATGCGTAACAAATAATTTCGCGAAGATGGCAACTAGCTCTATATTTTTACTCGACTCGACCGATTACGACTGTGATTCGAGCGATTAAGACTGTGACCGAACCTCTCGACGTTTGCTTTCTGACTGTACGAAGAGAACCGTTGGAATCTGTCACCTTTGGCTCCCATGTAACCGTTCGTGATCCTGATCACGCGAGCCAACGTTCGACCCAAGTTCGAGACGTATCCATGACTCATTAGGCCTCTCGAAATGTAACGAACTCTCGAGACGCGACATCGGCCACGTACCGCGACATTGTATGCGTTTGACGGTCTCGCAAGGCGATCTTTCCGTGACAATGTAGTACAAAGGAAACCGTTGGGAATAGACGTTGTTGCGCCGGAGACGTGAAATACGCGGAGTAACTAATTCGTCGCTAATTGTACGTTTTGGAAGGAGGACGGTTGAAAGAAACGGCTTATGGTAAGCCTCGGGGCGTAACATCTTCCTTATCAACGCTACTACACTACTCACGATATCGTTGCCGCTATACTTAGCAAATCGCGAAGAGCTTAGGAAACATACGGATCTTTTACGAGGTTGGCATGGATCGTGTCTATTTCGTTCTTAGCGTGTGCCTCGCGTACAGACACAGTCGTATTCTACGTTTGCCGGAGCATTGTCGCTTATTAAATGTTCACGGAAACACATAGAAATTCTATTTAATTGAAATTGTGTACAAGTTGGTCGTGTAGCCTCGTCACACGCTAGCCAGGGAATATTAATTTTACTTACCTGGTGCGGTTTGCGTTACGTTGGTGACTCGAACGGCGAACTTTAACTAACAGAACATGATTGATATTGCGCGGTAGAACAAGTCCAGGTCCGTAATCCTGGCTTACGGACCGCGGTTGCATTGTCGTCGCAACCGGTAACCGACGGAAGTACGCGTGTTAGCCTAAGACACGGTTGATTTTCAAATTAGACTTCCCGTAAGCGACGAACTCGAAATTGAATGGAAACACGTCGGAATACGAATTGGAATGGATGGGTTTGGCTAGATTATGCGCGGTCAATAGATCCGTATGCGCGTTGCGCCGTACCGTGTTTTGAATCAATTAAATTCCCCGGATCCGATAATCCTCGTTGGTGTTGGTTGCTACGGTAATTCGTAATCTTCTTATTCGAAATGATCGATATCTGCATCGACGTCTAAGGGGAAATTTCGAATCTTTCTTCCCCTTTAACTTGCACGATTAAATAATTTAATAAAAAAAAAAAAAAAAAAAGACGTTGCGTTAACGCAGCAGTTGTCTTTAACGAGTCGAACGATCGTTTATTTCCACAAACGGCTGGAGATCGCCTAATTCGAAGCGATCGCTTGTTCCGTTGGACGATGTTCGTTGATCGCCACCTTCTCTGGGTTGTAAACATCTGCGGTAAATAAGTCGGGTAATCCCGGTGTCTGTGGCGCTTTCTTCCGTTGCACTCGTATCTCGTTCGGGTCTTATCTTTTTCTCGGACAGTCGTCTCGCGTGCGCCATAAATCTTGGCAAACTTACGTATGCGGGACGACCACTTTTCCGGTCGTTCTCTGTCTAGCGCACGAAGCTATCGTTCGAAACTTCCTGCCCACACACACACACACACACACACACACACACACACACACACACACACACACACACACACACACACACACACACACACACACACACACACACACACACACACACACACACACACACANATACAGCCGCCACGGACATTAGAAAGCGGCTCTCGAGCGAGTTCCGCACTCTGCTTCGCGATATAGACATAGAACTTCTCGAATCGGATTCGAGAGAGGTTTCCAGTTTTCCACTGGTACGTACACACGGCCAAACAGCGCTGGACAATAATCGTGGCGACCAAGCAGTGCAAACATCGTGCATGCATGCATGCATAGGTCGCACAATGCATGCCACGAACAGTGGGCTGGTTCGAATTCGTCGTCAGACGCGGATGTTCCACACTGGCTCGTCAAAGCAAATCCCAGAACTACGGTTAGACATTCTAAATAGTTAAGCCGGCGTTGATCGAACTTTGGTATGGATGAACTCGATAACTCGCTACGGAGCTGGAGATTATGTCACGTGGACGGTCGGAGTGCGCTTCAGACTCGGGCAAATAGATTGTTGGACCGCGTGCGTAAACGATTGCATTCCACGTTGTCGATACTGTCGTGGATACTAATCCGCAAGTATACGGACACGACGTGGACTCGTCTCGCTACGCCACGTTTGATTTAAGTTCGGACTTTAAGGTTTAACTTTGTGTCTAAGGTTTCGAGGCATCGTTTCGTACAACGAAAGGTGTCGGCAGACGCGACGGTATTCCAACGCGCGCGGATAAGTTGGTTTCACTGGCTAATAGCTCGAAGATAGATTAGAACGTTATTCGTATCTTTCGTCGTGGAAAATTGAGTTAGTCGGAGACACGGATACATCCCCGCTCGGCGATCTCTGGTTATTTCGTTCGATTGATAATTTATGTAACTCGATAGGCGATACTTGACGATTTACCTTCTCCAATCTCGAGTGCTTTTCCACGACCATCGAATTAACAAACAGATACGATCTAGTCATAGTCGGTAAACTGTTTATTCGTCCACTTATCTTCATCTGGAAAATTTGCAAAGCGTATTATAAGAAAAACGAGGTTCAGCTCGCAAAGTTTTTCTCGCGGATAACGCTAATTGGCTGGCCGGCCGACGGTGTGTAGAAAAATGCAGCGAGAGAAGGTTGGCAAGGGGTACGCGTTGGTCCTGCATACGAAACGAGTCGAGATTAACCGACGCTGTAATTTAGCTGGCATTCGCTTTTTAGGAATCGGGATAGACTGATTCAGGAAGCGAAGGCGAACCACCCATCGACGACTGTTCGTTTCCGCTTTGATAGGTCGAATGAATTTTTTCGCTGCGCGCGTAGTTCGATTCACCGTGCCACGGAAAACACTTTCAGAACGTGACTGTGCCGTTGGAATAAACGAGTACCTTGATTACTCGGATCCTTTCAAAGATCTATGCGTGTAACGGATTTGTGTACAGCAACGGTTTGTGTATCGTGATTAGCCGAATTTTAAGCGCGATTTAAATGGGTATTCACCTGTTGGTTTATGTAACAACCTTTGGATCGTTGACGAGATCGTTGAACTTTTGCTACGTGGAACTTGCTTACCGAAGAAATCGATCTGGCAAGAGAATTTTCTACTATCCTTTCTTTGAGATATTGGCTCGTCGCGCGATAAACGCCACCTTCGAACTGGTATTTATTTACTTTTCTTATCGCGATGGCCAGCATTCTAACTGCCATTATCCTGTAACGTTCGTCCCAAAGAGCGACATACGCGTTTGCGCCATACGGGGGTCAAACTGGTCGATTGGACGGATTCTCGAAAAAACTCTTGCAAAATTGCGAAATAAAACCAAAAAAAAAAAAAAGAAACAAAAGAGCCGTTTAAGAAGTTTAGCGCATATCGAGGACGATCGCAGCGTCGAGAACTCCATGCTCGTGAACTCTGGTCGCAACCTCGTCGCTGCGAATCCTTTTCACCCTCGCCTCGTTCGTTATCAATCGCGAAAGTCGGAACAGAAGCCGGTGTAGTCCGATGGCGAATCGAACGAACGCGTTACTCTCTATCGTTGCATCTCGCAGGCAGCGTTTCTATTCAACTCGTCTACCGTAGAAACTCGCCGCTCGTTCCAACCACCCCTTCCCCCCTCTTTCTCCCTGTCGATGATACGCCAAGTTTCGACGCGGCCGGGGCACATGGAATAATTTTGCAACTGGTAGCAACGTTACCCTCGATATCGGGATATGCCAGTGGATGCAATATCAGGTAGGGTGCCGTGGGAAAACGTTTGCCTCTTGCGCGTTTGCACCTATTCCTGAGCGCGCTAGACTCTTCGTTTAATGCATACGCGCCAGAGGGAGCGTGCACTCGAATATATCCCGCTAATGGTCCGCATCGTGGACAGTGTTATACGGTTCCATTGTGCCACCCTTGGCCAACTTGGAACTTTAGCTTCCCTTCTTGCTTTCGCGTTCCGTCTCTATCTTTTTCTTCGTTAGTTTTCGCCATTTCTTTCGCTGGTCCTCCTACTCGTCCCGTGTTCTTTCGACCTTTTCCCCTCTTTATTCTCTGTCTCGTTCGTACGTTCTCGTTCGCTGCCATCTCGTTTTCATCGCGCGTCGCAATTTTCTCCGGCGGCCGACGACAACGGAGAGACGGAGACGACCGTGAACGCGCCTCTGACACGTGCTTCCCTTTGCCAGTCGACGACGATCGTCGGTCGGCTTACAAAAGCTTGCACGCGCCACGCTTTAACGAAGAAAGTTTCGCCTGATTCTGGATTCTTGTCCCTTTCTTTGAGCGCGCGAAAACGAGTTTGGCAATAGGGACGTTAGGAAAATCGTCGTAACGATCGAGCCCGCTCGGCTGTTAAACCAATGGATTCTGGTTTTGGAATTTTTGTAACTTTAGAAAACGAACGCGCGAGTACCTACGCGAATGTTCTCCATACGCTCTCTTCTTTACGTCAACGATAGCTATCTATCGGTATTCGACTTTTTCGACGCTTCGAACGCAATAAAGAACTGACTCGAAGACGAGTTTCTATCGAGGATCTGCTAAACTTTCAAATATTCGATTCCTACTTTACGCCTTCTGCCTAACTTTCGTCGAGATAATCCTGATAATTTAGCGACTCGAGAGTTCTCAGGCTCGTTCTTAAGAGGCCACGAAGGTTCGTTCCAGCCACCTGCTCGTATCCCTTTCGTCGCATACGAACGAGTTCGATATTAATTTCGAGGAATCTCCTCTACCTTTAACCGGGCCTCTATCCCCTGATATTGAAATCGAGCCTCCTACACAGCACGAACGAATCCTCCGAGAACGCGTCGGATAAACGCGATATCCTCGCGATACGTTCGCGCTGCCGTAACGAGCTCTCAAACCCCTTGCCGCGACGAATGCAAATCGACGAATACAAATAAGCGTGGCCGGCATCGTTTTCGTCGACGCTGTTTTTCGACTCTTCGTAGGTCGCGTAGCGCGAAAGGCGCCGTTGCATCGTCAGTTTATTGTATCGCATCGTGGTTGATTTTAATACAAAATGAAACGAACATTGATACTGTTTAGAAATTTGTTTCACCGCTACGCGATTACGTTAAATATCAAGTTCGCGTTAAAATGTATCGGATCGTCCCGAAAGTTTCTTTCGCTTCATAAGGAGGCGATAGACGCACGACGTTCGTTTCTTTTACGTTATTTCGTCGAATCACGTACGATCCGTTCTGTTCCATCGAGATAAAGAGCGCAACGTTCGACGGATCACGCTTCGTGTTTGTATAAAGACGCATCGTGGCGAAAGACGCGTTTGTAAAAGAAAGACGCTTCTGCCACCACCTAAACGTTCAAAGACCTACGAGTTTTCCATATACCGTGCATCTTTCGTCTTACGAAGCGTCGATCGAAGGATTTCCGCAATGACCAACGACGTTCAAACCACGGCCAGATGTGTCGTCGCGTTGATAAGATATTCCATGTCCCTTCGTGGACTAGTTACAACACGGGTGGCAACTAATCCGATTAGAATCCGATCTCCGCGACGGACAAGGAAAACGATGGCTACCTCGAGTCACCTCTATCCACAGGTGGCCAATTAATTTACAAGCGCACACACTTTGCGTGACATCGATTGATATCCGTAGCGTGGCACCGAGTCGAGCCCTTCCGTCTATCTACGACGAACCACGCTTTTCGAGTGTACCTACAAGGCGTTGAGGATGGTCGACGATGGTCGACGATGGTCGACGATGGTAGACGATGTACCGGCACCGAATTACCTGCTATCGGCCCCGTGTACGGCAAATGCGTCCATTGTTTCTTGGTCGAACAGAATTTTCACGTTGAAAGAGCTTGTCGTCGTTTTCGGGCTTTGATTTATCGAAACGGGCTTTGATTTATCGAGGAGAACAGCGTCGAATAGAAGCAGATTTTTCGAAGAATTAGAAGCTGCTTTTATGAATTACTCGAACACAAATTCACCCTTCTTCCTCTCTTCCTTTTCCCCCGCTCTGTCTATTTATCTACTTTTATATACGGTTTAAACAGCTCCAACGAATGGAACGAATATATATTGCTCCGTCATATCGTTTCAATTATCGCACGATGTATGCACGACCGTCGACCATCGCCTAACGGTTACACCGATACAGTTTGATACGCGAAATTAAGAAATTACGCGTATTTCTAGGTGTCCTTTAGTTGGATCTGATTTTCCGTTTCGACGTTACGAACTTGTAGCACGCTGTTGTAATTTTGATCGATGTAACGAGCAAGAGTTTTACTTATCGTCGGATCACGTTCGCAAAGTCGTACGATCGAGCGCGAAGATCGATCGTGATACGCGAAACGGAAACGCGACGTCTATATAACGCCAAGGCGACGAAAGTGGTTAAGAGAATAAATATATTTCCGCGTATTGGCGCGTCTTCGACCCTCTCGGTTCGGCAAGTCTGCCGGAAAATCGTCGAATTTCGAGCGGATAAGCACGGAACGAAGCGCGTGGAAGGTGCGTTTTCCCAGCTTCTCCCTGCTGTTCTCTCTTTTTTCCTCTCTTGCCCCCTTTATTTTGCCCTTCGCCTACCGCTATCCTCCTTGAACACTTGTTGCACGCGGCATCGTGGGCGTGAAATCGATTTCGTTGCAGCCGATATCCGGTGACAAGAGGTCCGTGCGATTTTCCGCGACGCGTGTGCTCGTTTTTCACTGTACCGATGGGCTTCGTTACGGACGATCCTCTCTCGCCCTCTTTCATCCCCTCCCCCTTTCGAAAACCATACCACGACCCCGAACTTCCGAGCCGTTTCCGCTTTTTCGGATTATCTCCGGCGAGTTGGCCGCGGGGTCGACGGGAATTCCACTGAAATTGCATCGCCGAAGCCGGACGACACGATAATCCCCGCCAGCCCTCTGCTTCGTACGAAAAGAAGCGGAATCGAGCTACCGCAGCTCGCGAAGCGACCAACGAGTCCGCGAACGCGACGTTCCACCGGTTCCTCCTACGTTTGGATTTCTCCCTGAGGGGGTTCGACATTTTTTCAGGACGGATTAAAGTACGGCGTTAAGGAATTTTAGTTTCTTTCCGGTACGTGGTACGTAGAACGTAGAACGTAGAACGTAGAACGAGCTTCTACGTTCAGATTTGCTAAGTTTCGTTGGCCTGGTTCGGGTTCTAATCTTTTTCAAGATGCATCAGCCTGGGTAGAGTTGAGAAGGTCTAATCGTTGGTCGATATTTTCAGGATTTCACGAAATTTCTACACAGTTTGACACGTTTTGGAGAAAGATTCGCCAGGGTTTTATTTTATAGAAGGAATTTCTGCGGTTAGATTCGCAAGAAGGTTGCGATCTTTTTGGAAATTTAACTTTCGTTCGGTATTTGTGGTTCGTCAAAGTTTCCAGATAATTTGAGAAACGTCGTTGTTAACGTTTCTCGTAAAATTTCGTTCGTAGACGCGTTTAATTTACAGCCGAACGGCGTATCTGATCTTGCAATTTGCTGCTAACTTCGCAGCGAGTCGATCGATTTCTCTCAAACTGCGATCCTCGGCCGACACCGCCAACCGAGCAAAACTTTTTATCAAATTAGCGCGCTGCCTGAGAAGGAAGCGTAATTCGTCGAGGACACCGATCGCCTTCTTTTTCGCGGCATCTAATTGCCATGCCGTAAATCAACCGATTCCGAAAGCTGGACGAACCGTCACGATTAACCAATACCATCGAATTATACGCCAAGCTCTGACTATCGATCGAACGTATCGCATGAAATTGCGCAGCCCGATGATCCCTATAATTGGTACGGACCAGGGACAATTAGAGAAAGCTTCGAACACGATTCGAGAAATTTCGCCAATTTTTCGTCAGATCGTTACTCGCTAGGTAAAATGTTGGCTTATTGGCGATAAAACGATGCAGAGAAGTGCGCGCGATATTTTATCAGAAACGGTAATTTGTCATCGATTTGTGAACTTTGATCAAATTTAAAGCGTCCAAGTATTTTTCAAACGACGCGCGATATCTACTTGCAACTACGTCGAAACGTAATTTCCTGAAATTTTACACGGCCGAAACAGGATCTGAAATTATCGTCCGTCAAATTAAGAGATTTATCTCCGTCTCGTCTACATGTTTTTGAGGTTTCTGGTTGCACGATCTCTCGGTCATCGGTTCTTTCGACGAACGTTGCTTTACAAATTCGCCTTATTAACGGAACTCGACGATATTTTGTCGCGAAAGGGGGGTAACAAGAGATCGTCGAGTGATTTGCGAGACTGCAGCGAAGCCACGAAGACGTTTCTCGTGGAAAAAGAAAAATCCCCGATGGACTTTCATAAAACGCGAATAAAGCTTCGCGGCGCTGGAATTTTACGTCGAAAAATAAAAAAAAGGTACAACGCGGCGACCGTGATTTATACGAAGAATAAATATCGTCGCGCGATAAACATCGTTTCTCGAACGAGAGAGTTTCGTTTGAATAATAATCGTCGAAAGAGCGAAATTTCACCAAATTCCAGCTACGTACAAGCAAATAACATTCTTCGCATTCAGATCGTGTTATAAAATAAAAAAGACAAAAAAAAAAAAAAAAAAAAAAAAAAAAAAAAAAAAAAAAAAAAAAAAAACAAAGAACGACGCGAGAAATAAAGCGAAAAGAATTTCGTCGAATCGATACGAGCTCGTGATATCAGTTTCAACCTGATATCAGGTTCGTTTTCCAATGAGACACGCCAGACCTCGGATATTCATAATTGCACGGAACTACGAGAGACCGTCTGGGTCGTAGCAAAACAAGCCAACAGACACTAACGGAAGTAGCAGTCGCGTTCTAATGGACGGCGACGTGGCAAGAAACAAGAATTGCCCCGGCAGGACGACGATCGCATTCCAAGAAGAACGGAATTCCAAATAACTGGGGAGTAGACGCGATAAACGCGAGCACGAAAAGATAGGGATCGAATGAGAAGGTTGCACGGCACCGTAATATCCTATATATACGCTATCCTCCGTATTTCTGCTAATTCCGTAGACGCGTATAAATTTGGTCAACCGCGAATCGTTAAGTAGAAGTAAAGATACTAGCAAAGTACTACGGAGCTAGTGAACCGCGAATTTATGCTCGCAGGGCTCCTCCTATACGCGCTACGGACGATCATCGCGGAGGTTTTAGCCGGTAAGAATCCGGCACTAGCCCGCGTTCTCTCCCCGGAGGACGTATAAAGAAAAAAATGAATCGCGAATTGAAATTATATTATTGAAATACCTGCTACGCCGTATGGCGCTTGATATTGGATAGCGGTCGTTCTGCGTGCTAGAAATTGAAACGTTAAACGGATAAAGCATATTACACGTACGGAGGAAACGAACGCGCGCGGTAGACAAATTGATTTCAACTTTTCATCGATATATAGTCGCGTTTCCTCGTCGCGCAAAGTATTTCGTACGACGTACGCGACACGTAGGTTGAAAGTTGCTTCCGATAATTATGGAAATAGCTGCGCTGTAAATACGGAAGAAGCAGCGACTCCATGGGAACACGAAGCGCGTCGAGGCGACGGCCAACGGCTCGGCGTATCACTCTCGCGGCCGTTTTCATTTCCGCGTATCTGTCTCTCTCGCTCGCTGTTTGCCCCGAAACGTTACATTATCAGCGGAACGGTCATGGAAATTGCGCGTTTTGTCACGTTGAACGCGGCACAGCGGCAAAGGACGGGTTTCGCGAACGAGCAAAGGGGGCGTGTACAGGAGAGAACCGGCGATCAACGGTCATTTCCAGAAAGCCACGCTCGTGCACGGGACGAAAGGACGATAACCGGGCTTTTCTCTGGTATCCGGGGTCTGGATATAACACGCACCGTGGGCGCAGGTGAGACAGCCAGAGGGATGGGTAACGGTAACGTGCATTGCGTGACGTTATATAATGCCCTCTACCCTGCCCTGCCGCGTGCAAAACTCCAAAACAAACTCCTTTATTCCGCGAATATAGGCGGCGGTGCGCGTCGCGCGAAACCACAATCCCCGCACATGTATCAAGCTGTCCGCGACTCGCTCTCTAATTTGCATTTCAACGCTTGCCTCTCGTCCATTATTACCAGCGGAACAGCTTGGTTGAATTTCACAGACGCATCCCGAGCACTCCTCTCTCTACGGCCCAGCCATCCCCCACGACACCCACCCTTGACGCTCGCAGCCTGCGGACCTCGTCGCCGTCAGGCTACCCGTTCTCTGCCTCGCCAGCCGTATCTCGCCGCTGGCCACGATGTTTCGATGAAACTGCGCGTGACAAAAGCTTTTTTATTTGCAACGGAGAACGTCACACGCGGCAAACTGATACCGCGTGTAGGGATCGAGACGAACCGAGGTCGCAATTTGCGCCATCGAAAGGATACCGGACGTCTTCGTCCTCCTTTCTTTTTCCAACGAATTTATGCTTGCGACAAGGTAACGTGGAATCTGGCTGGTATCGGGCGTTTCGATGGCCGGGCTTTCGATTTCCGTGTAACGAACGACGAATCCTTCTCGCGGCTCTGACTACCGTAAATTTACAACAACGCGCGGGCAAACAACAGCCGCCCTGATGGCTCGCGAATTTATCCGGAATTAAATTACGGCGGGCGACGGATGCTGTTTTTTTTTTTTTTTTTTTAACACTGGATTTTTGGACGGCGATGTTTTTAACGCGTCGGCGTTTAAACGCGGCGCAAACATTTGTCTATAAAGTAGTCGCTGGAGGCAAAGAGGCAAAGAAGAAAATATTGCCCGTTTTACGGGGGGGGGGGGGAAAAAGTGACGCGCCAGACAACGACGCGGAAACGTTACAATCCGTTTCCTCGTTGCCGGAAATAAAACGTCGCGTTAAACATTTCGCTACGCGCGTCCCGCGCTTTGCTTTAATTTCAATTTAATCCACCTCTCCTAAACGCGTCGAACAACTTTGAAACTTGGTCGTGCGACGACGAAATATCGTAAGAAACGTCGTACTACGAAATAGTATCTCGCTTCTGGAGCATAACAAATAAAATCGCGATAGCGGTCGGAGCGTCGAGCGATTCGAACGGTCGATTTCTACGTTTTTAATTGCGCAGATGTCGCGACGGAAATTTTCCGCGCGAACGTCGGTACCAGCGGGACGTCCATTCTACCCAGTTAACCACTTTCGCCAAGTATCAATGGTCCTTTCACGGAAGAAACCGCCCCTGGAACGTGACTGCCGGTGTGCCGGTGGCAGAGATGTCAGAGGGACGCGGCCGTCTAATTTCTCAACGTTTTTCCGCTTATCCGGCCCGTTCGGTTGTTCCAAGGTTTCGCTCGTTCCCCCGGCCTATCCCAGAACGAATAAAAGGTGCGTAAATTGCAGCCCGTTTGAAATATGCCACTGTCCGCAAGAAATTCAAACGAGGAGACGGTGGTAAATCAACCGTCTCTTGTTTACGACAACGCGGCATAAACTTCCGTCCTCCCTTTTTCTTTTGTCCCCGCGCAAATAAATAGGACGTCTCGGGATGTTTCGAACGTACGGGTCGATCGAGTAGGTGGCGACGAAACGAACTTTTTCCTTTTAATTTCCAACGGCAGGTCGGAAACCGCACCGATCGACTGTTGTATAAGTGGAAAAATGTATTTATTTATTTATTACTACTCAGTCCGTGCCTAATTACTACTTAGGACGAGCTTTCGGTTTTACAACTCGTTTGCCTTGCGCGCTTACAACTTGTCAGTCTTACGATGTATTGAAAAATGTAGATGGAAAGATAATGTTGGCGCGAACGAAAGAATTTGTTCGATAGCTGAAGAAAAACTCGATCTCGAGGGTATTAACTCTTGGCTGTGGGATACTTGTTTCTGGCAATTGAAATTTTTCCATCATTCTGAATCGTTATCACGACGCGGAGGAGAATTTAAAGAGTATCGGTGGCGTGGGAAATACGTAAGCTCGCTGGACGTACGGCTCGCGTCGTTTGCTCGACAAATGAGCTTCGTGGATCGAGTTATCGCTCGTAAAAAGTGTAGCGGTTACGAGCGTGTTATGTCGCGGACTGGCATATCATTACCTTCCTCCGATGAAGCGCGTACAATCTCGTATTAGTACGTTAACGCGTCTGCTACCAGGCATCGCGTACGCGCGACGCATCCGTGGCGAACAAAAGAAAGTTTAAAATTGTAATTTTTCATTTTTATACCAAACGTTTCTCGCCATTCCTTTTAGCATTAATTGTTCATTTCTTTGTAAGTTCGCGTTACACTGAATACGTTAAATCTACATTTTTCCCACGTAAAGAACATTTGATTTCTACTTTGGAATATTTCGTTTCGCTGTATACGCAGGTAGGATCTGAGACAAAGCTGTATTCCTAAAGTCAATCTCAGTTGCTCGCGATATTTCTCATTGTACGATACTTTGCTTCCATAAAGACTCCTCTTAAGGGAGGATAAATACTTTCTTAAAGTCAAACTCAAACGTCTTAAATACATACAGCAGCGCTTCTCCTCGGACTTATCGCTTGTGAAAAATATCTTTTTAGGAAAGATAAATCCACCATACTCGAAACTACGGCCGAGTAAGAGAGAAACAGGAGCTAAGAGAAACGCATAACCAATACCGTACCGATGGTAAGCGTTTGCGTTATCGAACGTGCAACCTATGCGTATTTTTCTCTTCCAAAATATTTGCAACGTTTGAGAATCCAAGCCGCGTCCTTCTTGCTGCGAATTTTTCGATCGTTACATAAAGCGGGAGTAGACAAGTTTTCCATTATTTTGTATATCAACTCCAATCACGCTAACGACAGGAAACCATCCGAAGAAAGAAGAAGAAGAAGAAGAAGAAGAAGAAGAAGAAGAAGAAGAAGAAGAAGAAGAAGAAGAAGAAGAAGAAGAAGAAGAAGAAGAAGAAGAAGAAGAAGAAGAAGAAGGAGAAGAAGAAGAAGAAGGAAGAGGAAGAGGAAGAGGAAGAAAAAGGAAAGGACTCGCGAAAGTCTCGAAGCGAGACGAAGCGTTATGGATGGCGAGGGAAAGAGGGTTGAAAGATTCGATGTTGGAGTAAAGAGATAGAAAAGAAGAAGGATCAGGATGGAAGAATAGATAGTGGAAGAAAAGGAAAGTCGAGTGGTATAGCGAGCGCGCTGAAGGGTTTCTTCGGAGCTGAAGTGGCATTAAGTTGACACACAAAGAGGAGCGAGCTTAACGTCTGATAAAGCTGACGAGCAAACATGCTTTTTGCGCGAACGCGCCGACTGCTCGGTATAATATGTTAATGTGTCGTGAAATACGTTGTCCTTAATAAACGGCGGCGTGTGTGCACGCGCGTGCTTGGTCGTTGCGACTGTAGGAAGAAATCTGCGACTGGTATTAAAAATAAGGAAAGAACGTACTTTGCGATTTCAGAGTTAGAATAGACCGAGAAGAATGGAACGGAGCAGAAGCGAAGAAAGCACGTCGCCTCGAAAGACGCGTGGCGAGTTTGAAATTCGACGGATTTATTATATCCGTGTCGTAGCAATGATCGAATATTGAACAAATTTTTGTATTACGCGCGGCTTGAATCTTTTAATCGTTAAAATCGCGAACGACAAACGCTTGGTTTAAAAGAGAGGATTTCGTGGCTTCGCAATTTTTGCGAATATAAGCTTGGTTTGTTATTTATGGGACAGCGTTCTACCAACGTTGCTACCGTGTCTGTATCAGTCAGCTTATCCGCGATGCCTTCACCGAGCTCTGATGAAGTTGGCAGAAATGGCGATGAAACGTCAGTCTAAAAATAATGAAAACACTTTATAGCCTGAAGCCAAAGCCAGCCCGTGATAAGGTAATATTCTCGCGGTTAGGTTCAAGAAGGACTTACATCGCGTTCCGTACGAGCCTCGCGGAACATTTCGAAAACGTTGGCAATTCTCTCGATACGATTCCGTGTTTCCTTTACATCGTACACGACGACACGAGGAACAATTTGTTTAAAAATTCCTCCTTCCCTGTACGATCGCGCAACTCTGTTAAATATGGCAAATATCTATAGAGCTGTATTTTTAAATGCTAAATACTACTACTAACTTATAAATACTAATACCGGATGCTAAATACTAGGATACGGAAGCTGGATAATGCTGGAAGGACGCGCGGCGTGCCAGCGATATCCGCAATATCGCGCGTTAAAGTGCGCGACTCGTAACTCGTCCCCGTCCCTTCTTCGCAGATTACACGTTAATTGGCACGATCTCCCTGAATTCGGTGCCAAAGAGGCACCCTCGACCGATGTTAGACGAGCAAACGGTTCGTCAAACGCGTCCCGATTCCTCCAAGCCCCGAAATTCGCACAGGCAGGCTCGACAGCAACGAACAAATATCGATCGGTCGAAAATTATAGTCATAAAGTTAATAAAATCGATGGCGAAACAAAATAAAGCAACGTCGGTGGCGAAGGAATACCACAGTCCGACGTTCTCTATTCGCGGAACCGTATACGGCTGTTTTACCACACAGTTGATCAACCGAAAACGAATCGTAGCAGGAGACGCTGCAGCTCGCGAGATACCTCTCTGTACCTTGGCTTCGATAAAAAAATATTGCATCCTTAAAACGAATGGAAGAGGCTGGCTGAAAGGAAGCGGAGCATGAAACGAACAAGTCGAGCATAACTGGTTCTTAGACAGTTCATTAGACGGGACAGACGGCGGTATCAATTTCCGGCGTCAGACGTTATCCATCGGAATGTAAAAATAACGAGAAGGCTACTGGGCAAGGGAGCGTCGCGCGCTATCGACGCACCGGACCGTTGGCAAAGATAATTTTTCTCGCTGTTAACGAGAGACAAGAGATCGTTCGCTAACGATGACGCAACGCAAGCCTCTGTTGCCGATAAAAAAAAAAAAAAAAGAAAAGAAAAAAATAAAGAAGGAAAAAATAAACACGGGAGAAGGAGAGAGAAAGAGTATTGTCGACGGTCGTAGTTGCCCTCGAGAGAACGAGCCGCCGCCATGGCTATTGTTGTAAAAGCTTAGCCCACCGCCATCCCATACTTGATCCGCTGTGCCGTCAAAACGGTTTTATTACTTTCGTTTTACGTCGAAACGAATCGATAGGCCTCGATAACATCGGTGACGTTGCGAAGAGATTCGTATATACGCGTGCCGGCTATTACAGATCAAAAGGGAGTGCTTTATATCTCACGAACGTAACGTTTAGTCCTCTCTGAATTTACAACAACGAGACTTTAATCCTTGATCGCGTAATCTACGCGCACACGTACGTTTCTCCGAATATTTATAAGAACATTTTGACACAACGTTTTCGCTCCAAACCAGCCACCCTTGATGCGTACTTGTTATGTAAATTGCAAAAAAAAAGAGTGGATTATGAAAATATTTTATACGGTGATTCTCGAGGAAGACGAGCGACAACGTAATAAAGGATCGAGGAGAACGACGTAAGAGAACGAGCGGGGGATGTTAGATGGGGTAAGAATTTCTAAAAAGCAGAGGGTTGCATTGTATTTGGTCAGATATTGAAGCTTTCACGGAGGAAGCATGGAATGTTAAGTACGTAGGGCGGGATTGCACGCGTGTTTTGAACGTTGTTTGAGTTGAATATTTTCGGAGGTATCCCCGGCGGAGGAAAATTGAATTCATTAATCAAATTCGCGGAAGAAAGGACGACGCATCTTTTTCTTACACGTTGCCCCGTAAGAAATCCAGAATGATAAATAGCCGGGTCAGAAGGGACCGAAAGTTCTCCTCCTTTGTTTCTCGGACTTCTTCCCTTAACCAGCGACAACTTTATCTTCCACTCGGATATTCACCGTTTTCGAGCTTTTACTGTTTCGTATTAATTCCACGTTTATCGCTCCAACGATTTTTAATTTCCCAGTTTCTCCGTTGTCTGCGAAAATCTTCTCTTCCAACGTCTATTCTCGTTTGTGTCATAAATAAGTGCGCGAGACGCAAAGAACGCGAATGCGTTTCAAAATCTATAAAATCTATAAAACACGTTGAAAGTATACGAAGGGGGAATAAAGGCGGAAACGAATAAGGAAAGAAGGTGTGCGAATAGAAGAAAACCTAGATCCGATAAAAACGTTTCTCCTATTGAAATGTACGTTAAGGCTCAAAATTTCTTTCGCGACGTTGCGTTACTTGTTAAGAGCCTCTTGTCCAAATAGATACGTACTACGTTACTTATCCAAGTATCGTACATAAGATACTTGCTTTTTGCTTTTGACACTTTCTTTTGTACTCGCTAAAAACTTATTAAACAGAATTTTCAATATCCAAATCGCGACGAACAGAACGAGAGGAGCATTCGTTACTTCCCGTTATTTCTCCATTCATACGCATTATCCTTCGACCGTACGATACCAATTGCGTGGAACAATGATCGCGAGTCGTTCTCGCAACCGGCGCGGACCTGTTTTCATGGAGTAATAACGGTAACAAAACGCTAATTCGCTTTTTTTTTCTCTTCTCTTGTTTTTAATCCCCTTCGTGCAGTATCGATCGAACGCGTTCGGTCTTTTCAAAGGGCGACGCGCGAGTTGCGAGTAATAATCGATACGTAGCGTAACAGAACGCCAAAGCGGACGCAGGAACTTTTATTCGGCCTTTGACACCCGCGAATCTCCATTTTCACTCTCTTCCTCTCTATTCCTATTCCTATTTAATACGGTTATTTACGGATTTTCCACTCAACAAGTAGATAATTCCGTATATCGAGACGTTAATCGACGAATCTATCCTTGTAACATCATCTTGCCCGATGTCTGATCAAATGTTCGCTATATTTATTTAAAAATTGGATATTAAAAATCCTCTCGATATTATCCCGATACTAGCATTTAACGAAATACCATCTCTACGATCTCCGTGCAAGTATTAACGATATATCTACATTTTGTTCTAATAATTCCATGGATACGTGAAACACGATGGATAGATCGTGTGTATCGAAACGGTAACGTACAACGTATAGCAAGTAGATTTTGATACATTGCCGGAGAAAGTAGCGACAATATCTGCTTAGCGTTTCTTGCGGACATCGTTTCGATCAACAACGTCCAACACGAGTTTACTAACGTTCGAATTTCGTGTTTTTGTGCTTTCCACGCGCGAAAGCTTTCGTAGTGGAACGTTTGTACAGTTGCAGCAGGTGGATGCTTTTGTAAGCGGAAACACGTTGACGATACTCAACCGTATCAGTTCTCGAGCGTAAATCGTGTTTCACCGGGATGCAAAAATCGTTCGCGTATTTTGACGAATTCTATGAAACATACACACAGTATGTGTACGTAACACGTTGTCGTCGCGTTACGCAACTTCGTCGTTCCGTCAATATTTGTATTTAATTTTCATCTCTTCCCCGCGTTAATTGCGTGCGCCTACACGCGCCAACGACGAGGATGGAAAACGTCATTCGGAAAAGGTTCGTCGGCCATCCGCAATATTCGGCTTTACGGTTCGCTTTTTCATGATTTTACGACGTATTTATCGAATAGTGGACGATACGCGCGATCGCGCACGAATTTACACGGTATTTCATTCGCGCAGTTACGGCCGCGCTGTTTATCATTTTAACGTACTCGCCGTTGGAAAAATTGTCGGCTCGCGGGGACAAAGGTTTTTACAACTACGCGATTAATCGATCGATTTACGTCTCTCGCCTTTGTTATTTTGTGCGCCGTCTTTGACTGTTGCGCGTTGATTTACCGTCGGCGTGAATATCGTTTAACTAAAACCTAGTAGATACCGCCGGTCTTCGTTCAGACGCAAATTGAAACCGTTTCTCTGTAGAAGACCAGTGCGTGGCATACGACCGAACGAGCAAAGAGCACCGAGCGACAAGCTTGAAAAAATAGGGAATAGACGAACGAATAGTCGAATCGAATCGCGTTAATTTTCGGCGCGATCGAGGCGAGAAAATGTGAAAAGACAGCGAAGACGCGATCGCGGAAACGCTTCGAAGCGAAACGACGATGCAAAATAAACGCGTGCATCGGTGGAACGAAAGAACGAATTCAAACGAGCTTTCTCGCGCGTTTGTTCGCGCGATAGTTGTTTCGGGCGTGGAACCACGAGTATCGTTCGTGGTCGAGCGGAGGTGGATGGTCGGCACGGATAAGCGATTAATATCGTATTTTCGCGGGCGTTAAAAAAAAAAAAAAAAAACGGAAAACCAGCTGGTGGGACATACGCCGACACGGATGCGGTCGGAACGAACTTGGAACGCGTGCAACTCCGCGCACACGCGTCTGAAATCGTTTTCGCGTTACGACAGCGTGGGAGAAATGCACGGAACTCTGCGTAAACGAAATCGTCGTCGCTTTCGCCCGACGCGGAATAGTTTGTCCTCGCAGTGACGTGAAATTTTAACGCGGCTCGCTCGTCTTTTTTTCCCCTTTCACCCTCCGCGCCACGTTTTTAACGATTCTCCATTTCCGCGTGTCGTTTACGCGCGTATCGGGCATTATATTTCGTTGACACACCGAAATCCGCTGCAGAATGTCGCATCGGAATCTGTTCCGGCGGGGATTCGAAATTTGAGAAGGTTTTTCGAGCGCGGGGTCCAGCGGCGGCTTTGAAACGGCGTTTGAAACGCGGCGTACGTCAAAGGCCTTGGAACGCTTTTTCTTTATAATCGGAGCTCGTCTTTTTACCGAGAATTCATCGATTTTACGCTATTTCGTCGGACTCGGCGACAGCGTCGATACAAACAACAGCAAGTCGTATATGAATAACGGTGGCGTAAGACGGAAACGATTTCGTTCGACCGAGTTACATCGATCCTGCGGACGCGCCGGTCGACGAAGTAGCTAACAGTCGTTCGACGGCGCGATAGCCGGGGCGAAATCGATCTTTCATCTCCAAGCTACGTCCGTTCTTGGTGTTTTGGCGTACGGGGCGTGTACGCGGGCTCGTCGTCGGAACGGAAGAGGAACGGGGAAAAGACGGAAACAGGAAACAGCGGCGAATAGATCGCGCTTAAGTAACGCAAATATTTAATCCTGTTACTCTGGTAATTGCAAGGCACGACCGATCGATCCACGCTTGCCTGACCGAAAACTTGCCTTTAAAACGCCCGTTAAAAGCGCTTGGACGTCTCCGCGAAGCTTTTACGATTGCGTCGTTCGACGCGAGAACCAACTTGCTGGATATTCTCGGCGGTTATTTGCATTCGTCTAATTCTTCGTTCCAACACCTATAAACGAGCACGTATACGCGCACGTAGGAAACCGAAATCGAACGAACATTGCCAAGCCGCGGCGAATCCTCGGGACCTTTCGAACAAGAGCATCGCGTCTCGGCTTCGTACAGCGCGTTCCCCGGGTCGAGATCCGAGTACTCGACTCGCCAGAGCCACGAACCGAGTGGAAATCGCGACGCTATCATCGTGCTCCATCCCGACAGCTTTTATTGGCCCATTCGGAATTCTTCTCTCTTAGAATCGACCTGTACGCAGGGTCGGAACGTTCGCTCTTTCGAATAATGTTTAACGTATAGCCTTTCGACGATGGTTATATAGGACGGTTGCCTGCACCTTGCGAGATATTTCCTGGCTCGTGCACACGTCCTCTCCGATTTTCCTCCCGCTGGTTAAGGACCGGGATCGACGTCAGGATGCGACGTCGCATTAACCGACCGTTAAAAGTTAACGGCGCCCTCGACGGTCATGAAATAAGATCGCGGTGTAGAACTCGGACCTGGTGACGGAGAAAGGCTACGGATCGATTGCCGTGAAACGCGGGAACGTCGCGCGTACGCGTCGACCGCAGAAGGGGACGAACGTGATTCACGGGCTCGACGAAAGTCCACGGTTCGCGAGATCGGTGAATACTGTTCCATCGAGTCGAACCACCGTTAAGGCGACCGTCCCCTTTTCCACGGCTTTTCTAGGGCGAGAATGATTGGTCGCGCGGTCTGTGGGAACTCTGCAGCGACTTTTCCGCCTGATTAACCCGCTGGACCATGGTCTTCTCTAGGAGTTGGTTCAACGGTGGTGAAAGATGGATATTCGCTTCCTTTTTAAAGCTTGCCAGCAGATACGGCAAAGTACGGAAAGGAAAGCGAGAGGAATAATATCGATACGCGGTAGAATCGTCCAAGTGTTTTTAGACGGACGACCGCGCGAAACATCCGTCCGAACGCGCAACGATAGGCGCGTCTGGTTTCGTCGCGATCGTTTCGTCGAACAGAGATACGTCGCGACGGCATTCGCGAGAAAATTTGCACCTCGATCGCACGCGCTCTTCTATTCGTCGATTCCCCGACGAACTCGATGTCCGCTGTCGCTCTGCTTCCTGTTTCGCGAGATTAAATCCGTCGATTACCGTGCCGTACGTTCTATGAAGGTCGTACGGGCAGAGAAGCGAGTGTTTAAAGCGCGAAATCGAGCAGCCTGGATTTCGTTTTAGGGTAAAAAACCAGGCCAGCGCGGTCCAACGTTTTCCGACGCGAACGACATTCCGCGATTTTTGCCCAGCTGCGTCCTGTCAAGCTGGATCACGTCGGATGATATTGGATTATTCCGAACGGCCGTATTGCCTCGCTCTGAAATATTCCCTGCTGCAGATCGGCTCGAATAAGTTTCCAACTGTTAAGCTTCTATCGTTTACCGGCAGATGCGTCCATAATCATCCTGTCAGCGGAATCAGTCGATGAATAAATAACTTTCCGTCTATAGATCTATATCGAACAAAGCACTCGGGTGTCTATCGTCGACCGATTTTCACGTATAAGTCACAGTTTTACCTCGTTTTAATTCGATATAACCTATAATATATAATAATAATAATAATAATAATAATAATAATAATAATAATAATAATAATAATAATAATAATAATAATAATAATAATAATAATAATAATAATAATAATAATAAAATAAGCATTCACCATTCGCAGTGAAATATCGGAATCGCGAGTAACTTCTTGCCAAATATTTGTCCGATCCTTTCCGCAATCTCACCTGGCGATTCGTCGAGTTCTAAGGCACGAAACCAGCAAACCGGTGCTGGTATCGCTTAACCGGCGCGCGTAAACGTCCCACGTTTCCATTGTAATTGTTCCGAACAATTCCAAGTTAAATACTCGCTGTTTTGTCGACTAATCGGTTTACCGACAAAGGGACCAAGTTAACGAGCGATTTTCCGATAGTTGTACAACCTGATGCACCTACCTCTGTGTATGCGCGTGCCAGGACGCTCGATTCATAAACTCTCGTCGAAAACTCGCATCGTTCGAGGCGATCGATTAAACCGTTGTCGCGAAAATTTCCCCGCCATTGCGATCATCCCTTCTACCCTTCGCGTCTAATTTTTTCACTTTTCGCAGTTTCATTCTCCTCAACTTTTGCCTGCAGGCTAAAAGTAAGAAGCGGATGCTGTCCAAGCATCTCGTACTCGTCCTATATATTTTCCAGACGTCTCGCAACTGTCACCTGTATTTTCCGATTCGTTCTAAACTTTACCGACACAGTCTCGTACAGCACGCGCGATACGTATACGCGTAAAAAGGTCTACGAATATTCGAATACTCTCGTCCAAGTTGCGTATATTCGAAATAAACGCAAAGCACCGCCGCGTACAACGAGAAAGACGAGCTCCGAACGACATTTTTCTGCGCCAACTGTTTTCGTTCTTGTCTCGAATCCACCTTTTTTTTTTCATTTGTACCCTGTATATCAGGTTTCCGAATCATCGATCCGCATCCGCCGTTTCCATGTAACTTTTCAAGTTGATCGTGTTACGCCACGTCCTGACTTCTAACCTCGGCAAATAAATAAATATTTGCGCACGGGTTAATTAAAACACCCTCTTAGGACAGGGGGTTGAGTTGCGCCATCGGCGTACCGAGAGTAAGCGGCGCACCGCTCGGAAAATGTCTAACCGACGTATCAGCATTTAAAGGGGACCGTCTCGCGTTTTAGAGTCGCCGGCGTACTCTGTTTGTCCGTCTTCTATCCGTGTCGCTATAAAGTTTGGTCGTAGTCGCGCGGACCCGCTCTTTGGAATCATGAAAGTTTCACAAGCGAATATCCACCAACTTGCTTACCTTCGTCCCGTTTAAAGTATCCACGCGCGGACTAGAGATTTCTCTTTCTCGTCTGTCTTACGTCGATCGTTCGTTCGGGTTAAGAATCTTCTAGAAAGCGTTTTCTACGCTGTTTTCTACGCTGTTTTCTACGCTGTTTTCTACCCTGTTTTCTACCCTGTTTTCTACCCTGTTTTCTACCCTGTTTTCTACCCTGTTTTCTACGCTGTTTTCTACCCTGTTTTCTACGCTGTTTCGTCGTTTAATTCTGGATGGGCGTTGCTGAAATACGTATCGTTTGTTTCACAGTTGCGAGAAGCACGGATCGCGTTCCAACGTTTGAACGCTCGTGGCGAGTGCTTTCTTATCTTGTTTCAACACGACCGTACGTTCGAACAAGCTCGAGCTACTCGCAACGTTATTTAGCGTATCGTTCATTCGGCGAAAGACTGTCGCTCGCGATAAGCGCGTTAACGTTTTAAAGACGTTCTAATCTAATAACGCCGTTACGAACAAATACGTAGAGGAACAATCCCTCGAACGACTCGTAGTGCCCCGGCGTTAATAGGAGTCGCTGCGTCCGTATCGATTTTCCCGCCAGTCTCTTAAACGTTTCTAATCGTTATCGTCGCGACGAACGCGTTGCTATTTCTTCCGATTGCCGTTGCAAATTCAACGTTAAATTCGCGTTAGAGTTTTCTATACGCGCAACGCGAGGACAAGCCCTTTTTCACTCTGGGTATTTTCATTGAAATGGCGCGTCGAGCCAGCAAACGGACTTTATTTACGCGTTCTTAGCCCTGGCATCGCTTCGAACGAGGATTTTCGGTCTCGGACGGAGTCGCGCGATCGCAGTTTCGCGGTTACTATTCTGAATACGTCGGCTTGTCCGTCGTTTACACCTGTCAAGAGCGTCACTTAACACACTTCCGGCGGTTCTTCCGCGTTGCTGCGCACTCGACGCTGGCTCGTCCACGCTTCGGTCCGTTTACTTTTCATCGTGCCACGTGCATATGGGTCACGTACGTCGCCGTGCGAAATTTTTCACGGAGAAAGAACGACGGCGAGACGTCGGCGAGCGGGGAGGATCGCGCGATCGCGATGGTCGATGAAACTGCCAGTTCGGCTTACGGAGTATCGACGCGACACCGTGGATTACGATCGCAGCGAAATTCCATGCCTGGCCGTTGATTTCGTGTTTCGTGCCGGGTGTTTTCCTTAATTAGGATGGTTCGAGCGCTCTCGAGGCAAAAGTAGCCGATCAAAGCGTAAGTAACTGCGCGATCGTCTGTACATTTGTAATTCCGATTATATTTCAATTTACGATTCATCGAATACTTACTACGTAATTTTAACGTAGAGAGATTCATCGTCGGCTTTCGCGAATTTTCTACGGCTAAGTTTCCACGATGATTTAAACGATCAATAAATATCGTTTAAACGAAAGGAGAGACGCAGGGAACGGTAGGAGATTTCTCTTGAAAAAGAAAAGTGCCGATTTGGCGGCGATTTATCGGCGAATGTCCAACAACACGCGCAAAGTTAAATACGTAGTTACACGGTATAATAGCGCGTGCCTGTAAACCGTCTACGTAAAATCTCGCTAAAAACTCTTTCGTAATACTCTTGCAAAGATGTATGCGACGTTGAAGTTAAAAAGGAGCACAGCTGTAGCGAAAATGTTCCGATAAACTAGCTGCTTTTCGCACGGGCAGATACGACTCCACGCGTGTTTAACGCGTCTGACCATGTACAGACCGTTTCTACCGATTTCACTTACACCGCCTCTTTCCTCGTTCTCCTTCTTGTTTAAAATTCTCCGTATCTTTTCATACCTCTTAATACGTAAATCCCGATGACTTTTCTTCTTTACGACACTCGATGCGTATTTTACGATCTTTTTAAACAGCCGTAAACAGCAACAGCGCCGCGTTCCAGTATTTTCACGGGAACAAAATCGACTGCAACGAACAAGTCAAATAGCTCACCCGATGCAACGGTTGCTTTTATCGCGACTAGTCGTAAAAAGCTGTGTTGTAATTGTCAGGATTTTACCGGTTCTCGCGAAAGTGCCGTGTAACACGCGGCGAATTATGCGCTCGCGTGTCCTCGCGGCGCGTGTTCGCTCGCCGATAAGTGTCTATCGCTATGAAAATCGCCGCGAATACTCTCGCCCGCCTGATTTTCTGCAAAATATTCCAACCGCGTTGCTCGCGAGATCGACCGCTACTTTTCGATCGGTCCTATTCCGTAAGCGCGTCGATCGAATTACGGCTATCGCTAAAAATACACTCGCCCGTGTATTTACAGAGTATAGCGATAAATTTCGATCGACGAGGGTAACTTTTGTCTCGATTAATATTCCAGTCGTTCGTCGGTATCGAACGTTACGTTGGCAACTCGAGACTTTCCACCGTGTTCGAGAATGTTTGAGAATGTTTGAGAATGTTTTACAAACACCTGACTAGTTTTTCAGAGACTCCGAGGACAGAGGTTAAAGTCTGAGGATACAGCGGCTTTTTTCTAGTAAACTTTTTGCTTCGCGCTTTTTTTTGCCAATTAGCTTAACGAGCTGGACGGAGCGTAGAACGAACGTGCGAAGATTGAATTATACCCCGTTATCCGAGTAATCCTTTTCGTACACGGAGACTTACTCGTTTGGCCAATACGCGATAGGAGCGATCGAAACCGTATGAAAACTTTGGCTTTCATTCTGCGCGTCGAGCAAGCCAGTTTGCACAGCGGTATCTTATGGCATTTGCATTTATCGTCCGTTTGTTTAACAATAAAACGAGACCGGCGGTATAGCGTATTCAGCGGTATCGCGGAACGCCGTAAATTCGACCGAACGCGGCCGGCTCGCATCGGTGGGAACCGCAAGAACGCGCGTTACGCGCGATACTAATTTCCGTTTTAATTAACATTTCACTCGGCCAATTAATTAACGTCGCCAGCGCTGGATCGCGCGGCTCGCGCGCCGCAAAGGGACCGCGATTCGTTCATCGAGCAAACGTTCGGAGAACCGCGAACGAGGCTTGGAAATCGTCCCGCGATCGCCTTCCTTTCTCTCCGCGTTTTCTACTAGGTCGATTAATCGTCCAAGTCGTCGCGACGGGGCCGAAGACGCGCAGCCACGGAACACCGATTTACATACTATTAATTAGAGGCTAGCACGTCCTATGCAAATTCCACGTAGCTGCGTATTGTATGTAATTAATGCGGCTTCTCGGCGAAGTGCGCGGTGATTAATGCAGGCTTGGTCGAACGTCGAGGGTTGGTTCGGTGCTCGGTTCCGAGGGAATTGTTGGTAGCTTCTTTGTGCACCGGGGGTTGCAGCAGAGGCAGGGTGGGGCGCTGGACGCGTAATGCGAGTCCGTGTTGCTCTTTGGAATGCGAAATCGCTCCCAAGTTGCATCGCGTGTGAGAGGAAGCCGACAGCGTGTTTGCTCTCCGAGCACGGCGATTAACGGGCGATTTTTAATCAATTTTTCGTCGTGCAAGGATTTTACGATAGGCTTGGAAATAATAACGCGAGGGTCTTGCAGTAACCCACGTAACGATAAATATCAACCGTTTCATCTACGCGCGTAGGACGACGAAGAAACGCGGCATAACTTATAAATGATATATATATATATATATATATATATATAGGTTGATTTACAAGGGAAGAAGGAACGATTCTATGAGAACAATTTTCTGGAAAGCGAATAATCGTACGAGAAACGTTATGTTCTACGTCCTTCATTCGTTCTGCTATGTAAAACAGCCCTGTTCTCCGTGGTATCGTTCAATTTCCCGGGAAACAATGGCTCGTTTTAAAAAAAACTTTATCCCACGTCTTTGGTTCGTTTCGATACGTAAAGTTTCACGACGCAGCGTTGTTCATCACCGGACGCTTTCGACCGTACGTTGGTACACGATTTTCGGCAAACAAGATCTCCCCTTCCACGTACTTGAGCGAATTTCATTTAACCATAATCGAATATCGTCAAATTTTCTACAATTTCCAAACTGCGAACGTTCCGATGTTTTCGAACGATCGATCGAATTCACGTACGAATTTTTAAACGTCGATCGAAAAGTTCCGAGAAGCGAACAAATATCGCGGTATCTTCGCCAACTTTCCGCCGGCGGGCAAACTTTAGATTTTCAATAATATGGCCGGTTATCGTCGGAGGATTCGTTGCGCGGGGGATCTGGCGTGGAGGCGTCCCGATGACGCCTCGTCCCCTCGAACCCCAATCCTCGGCAACGCTGTCGGAAGTAGCGGAGTGTAGATATCGCGAGAGGAGAAGTTGCGCGAGAAATTAACTCGCTGCTTGTTATTTCAGTTGCGGATGCGTTGCTTCCCCCCTGGGTGAGAGGGCGGAGACGCCTGAACGGGGGTAAGAGGGGGAGAGGGTGAAATCGAGTTTCTCAACAGTTGCATGTCGACAATCGGTAATGCTTCTGACGTACACCAGCTTCCTTTTCGCTCTACGCTCCATCGCACTCTGTCCTCCTTCTCTCTGTCTGGCTAGAACGGGGTTACGTCACTTTGCGTCTGTATCCTCGCGTACAGAATGTATCGTACCGCGATCACCGAGACACCTCGTACATATGTCTAGCTGCTATGCGCGAACCTACGCGCGTACCGTTGCTACTCGACTCGACTCGACTCGACTAGGCCAAGTTTTCGCTCTTTGGAAACCGATGGCTGCTGTATTGACGGGCTGTTTGCTTGAATCTAACCGCGTAGGATAATGGTCGCGAAGCTTCCGCGCTAGGCTTCTCCGCTACGCGAAGCGTGGTTCTTGAGCCCGAGCATCGTCGCGGCCAGATAAACGAGTTTTCAGACAATAGGCTTCGCGTTTAAGCCGACAATGGTCCGCCACGACATTGCAGGACACGGGTCGGGCTGGAAGATTATTGGAATTTGTAAGGATTTATACACGGAGCGTGTATTTGCAGATCTAAACAACGTGTACGTAATGGCATTAAGGAGGAGATGGCCAGGTCTGTTGCTCGTCGCGACAAGATCCATTCTAGGATAAGTTTGTTAACGTTAGCCATTAATTCGCGCCGCAGATTCTCCCGCTTTACGAATCGCCGTTGAATCGTAAAATTACTAAGCGACACGCCGAGCTGTTATTTCCAACGACCATGCCAGGTTGAATATTAAAACTCGAAATGGGCGAACGACCACAGGTTCATTGCGATTCACGGCGCGAGGCAGCCACGCGCGTTAAATCTCCCCGATGGTCCATAAACTCTTTCGCGGTGAGTTACTCGACTTGGCCCTCGGTCGCTTAATTAACTGGTAACTGATATCGCGCCGAGATGCGTTCTCGTATCCGCCCCTCGAACCGACGTTTTCCTTCTGATTCCTTTATTCGCTCTCTGTCTCTCTCTCTCTCTCTCTCTCTCCCCCTCTCTCTGTTTCCTCGCTTTCTACGACGATGGATGGATGGATGGATGGATGGATGGATGGATGGATGGATGGATGGATGGATGGATGGATGGATGGATGGATGGATGGATGGATGGATGGATGGATGGATGGATGGATGGATGGATGGATGGATGGATGGTGTTCGACACGAAAAGAAGGATCACGGAGAGAGTGCAAGTTCCGAGGCAGTTTCCACGAAATTTAAAGGGTGTGTACCGTCGAAGCAACCACGTATTATTAGCTGGTAGCAACGAATGATATCGCTGTGCGGTGTATACTTACTAGAGTCGTGGATGTCGGAAAGTTATGGAATGGCTGGCCCTGTAATTTACCTACTAAGTGTTTGCGTACCTGGGGCCGCGGCAGTATGCAAAGTTAACTAATTAAACACTTAGCCAAAGTTTCGAACAAATTAAACGAATGCCTCCCACCTACCCCATTCTACCGCCCTCTTTCACCCTCTCGCTCTCTCCCTTCTAGCCGCGTCATTAAACATTCCTCGAAGTTTTTATTGCCCTCTTCTTCCTCTCCTTCCCTCCCTTCATCCCCGCTGTATTTTTTTGTTTCGCTATACCGGTTACTCGGCTATAGCCTGGCGTTTACCAGGTTGCTCGAAACGCGTAGCCTTTTCGGCACGGTCGAGTCTTCGTGCGATCGAAAGCGCGGCGATGTCTTCTGGAAATTCCTCTCAACGTGGCACGGATCAAGATCGAAAACTTTGCGAAAGAGAAAGGACGAGAGCCACGAAAAGACGGCGAGTCAAAGTAGGTTCGAACCTTCTTCCACGAGCGAGACGAAGAAGAGCGATTTTCCACGCCGAAGAATTTCGACGGGGAGCAAGGGTTTCCCGACTCTTCCAGATAGAATCGATCGGTCGAAACTTTAATTGGCCGACATTGAAGGTAAATTGTCGGGCCACTACGTCGTCGATACACGGAACCGTATCCGAGCAAATATTATACGTGACTTCGATACGAGGGCCGGGGATAAATTTCCAGTAAATTTCGCGCGGTCTGCTAACCCGGCACTGCCAGCGATCGATAAACCGGTTATAATGCTTTAAATTTTAACGCTGATCCCTCCGGCGTGCCTGTAACGTTATTATCGCCGCGTTGGCCGCGACGCACGCGTATACGGGACGCTTAATAATAAAACAGCCTCCCGAAACACCCACTTTTCTCTTCCGATCCTGTTTCACCCACTTTCCAACTATTCGCGACGAACGATCGAAGGCGTCCGATCGCGATACTCGTTCGCGACTCGCGTGGCTTCCGTCCATCTAACCGACCCGTTCGACGCCTCTTACGTTCTTTTCCAGCGTATCGACCTTATCGGCGGCGAGCCTCGTCGTCTCGACGAGGGCTTTCCCAATCCGTTTACAAAAGTTCTTTTCACGGTGTTGCACGAGGCGAGGCAGAAGGTTTCGATCACCGAGGTAAAGGGCTCTACGTTGCTCGATTTAGCTCGCTACACTTTCTGATACTTTGGCTGGGATGTAGCGTTCGAGTAGACAGTACGATCGAAAGGAAAGCAAGATCGATTAAAAGAGCGGAAAATGGAAACGTCGCGACTCCTTTCCTTTCTTCGGTTCGACGTTTTAAGCGAATTGGCGAAAAACGAGCGTCGTTCCGTGCACTTTCGTACTCTCGAGCTTCCTACAAACGAACAGCGTTAACGTCCTCTACGTATGGTAGTTGTTAAAGGATTTCAAAACGAAGGGGTTAATTCGAACGATGAAATTAGATTTTCGAGGCAACCGGTCAGGTAGTAGTCGTAAAAAGGCGCGAGCCTCGATCGTGGCCGCGGTTGATCAAGATTAAAAGTTTCAGGAGGTCCCAGCACGGCCAGCGAAACTCCTCGGTCACGCTCGTTAAAACTTCCCTTAAGAAAGCTAAGACGTCTTAACGCATATAAATGGATCCGGTTCCATCGTTTGTCCCTGGGGGTTCGCTTAATTCCCCTGGGAACGCGTTAACGTGGCTTTTAGCGCGCCTCTGGGACATTGTTATAGTAGCCTTCGCGATACAACGATATAACGAGGTTTTAAATTAAGGAACCAAGTAGTAATATCGACCGATGCAGCCACGCTCTTATAGTTGACTACGTTGTGCTATTTTTCCTCTTTTTTTTTGTTTTTTGTTTTTTGTTTTCTTATCGACTAAATTACGGCTACGGTATAATTCCCTAAATCATAGCCGAGTTCGAGGGTCTTTAATTTCAGAGAACCTATGATCCTTCGTAGCTTCGATGGATTCGTTCGCTCGTTTGCCGAGCTGTACCTTTGTTACAGCGGAAATTTGGTAACGCGAGGATCGACGGCGGTTGCGTGGTTACCAATAAATATTCCGTTTCGAATCAAAACGCGACTCGTCGCAGCTCGCGACGCCGTCCAGACTCTTTTCGAAACCGACGAATTGCGTCGAGCATCTCGTACAAGATACCCCTCGTATCTGGTTGCTTCTCGCTCCAGCTCCTCGACTATTATTAAATTACTTCTGAATCGGAGATCCCGTGGGACCTCGGCTCACAGAGTATCGATGACCCGTGTCGGGGTCGACTGCAGTTTTAAATTGTTTCAGAACTATCGACAACTGCCGGCACAATAGAGAATCATCCTCCACTTACTGGATCGGTAAAACTATGATAGAAATTTATAATTTAATGGATCCGAAGAACTTTCGAGATATCCGATCTCTTCGTTTCTTTCGATCGAAGGTTTCGCTTGAAATTGTAGAAGAGCGTTGCGAATTAACCGTCCGTGTTCATTTTCTATCGTTTCTTCGTTATTTCGAGACGAACTTTTCAGTGCCCGACTTGTAAAATCTCCGTGATTATATATAATTGCGTGTAATTACGTACCGTGGGTAGGCGAGTGACACAAAAGTACGAAACGAGATTCTTTCGACGTATAGATGCGTTCTCGATCGCGAGAGCGTCGAAATACATCTATGGACAGGGAATAATTTTGTTAAACGAAAAGGGAAATTGGAAAGCGGTTAAATAGCGTAGGAACGGTCGCCGAAAGCGAGAGGAAGCAAGACGAAGATAATACAAAATACAAAAAGAGTCGATCGAAGGAGGAATCGAGAAAGAGTGGAACAACGTAGGGCACGGTCGCTGAAAACGAGAGGAAGCGAGACGAAAAGAAAGACATCGGCGTTGAAATTACGGGGGACATTGGAGCAATTTTTCATGGCGCGCCGGGCTGTTCTCCAAACAAATACCTGGCAGCACCGCGAGCACCCATAAAAAAGTCATAAGGCGAGCGTTAACAGCGAGAACAGCGGCGGATCCGAGCGGAGAGAAACGCGCGTGTACGTGTCGCTAAAAAATATCTCGCCGTCAGGGATGTCGACCCTGTTGGCTGAGAAAACGAAGAAAATATTCCGCGAGCCATCGGAAGAGTAGCGAGGGCCGAGGTGAAGCGCGACGAAAACCGAGAACAATATTCCGCTCGTGTTTCCCTCTGCTCGCGCGTCCGAAAGGATATCGAATCCAAACGTACCACCTACTCGACGTCGGCAAAAATTTATTTAACGCCGTCGTTATTCAACGTCGGATCAGCGGCGAAAGCAGCTTCCACCTTCAAAGATCCTGAGCTTCTTATTTGATGGAGTAATCCGAAGGAATCTCTCGTCGATGCTTACCAGAAGGGGAGAAGGGCAGAGAGGAAAGAACCAAGGAGAAAGAAGGAACAGCAGGGAAAACGAACACAGGAAATAAAACAGCGTAAGGGAGATGGAAATTCGTAGGAGGCAGTTAGAAGGGGAGGACCGATGCTCCGTTTCGAATAATCGCGCCAACTCGTCTCGCAACCGGAATTCACCGGGCCGTTCCTTTCGAAAAAGTTCGCTTCTGCATGGCGATCGATGCGCGTTGCACAAGTTTCCTCCTCCGCTGGATACATCGGCACGGAGAACGTTTCGCGTTACTTGCGTAGCCTGGGATTCGGTTTGCGAGGGATTTTTCGAAAGGGCGGTGAATAGGGCGTGTTTGGTCGTCGTCGGGAGTAGTCGACGGACTCGCGACGGAGTTTCCTAGATGCTTTAAACGCTCGGGACAGGCAAACGCGCGAGGCGAATCGTCGTTGGCGAGGCGAAAGTCGAACGGCGATGGTGGGTGCGTTTCGATATTTATAGACGTTCGTGTCGCTAATGCGCGGTTGCGTGGGCAAGATATACGTTCTCGTATATTTGCGAAACGTTGGGCATTAATTCGGATCGAGTCGACGATGAAATAGAAGGTCGCCGATAACCCATCATATAGCGGGTGATGCGATCGCAAACGATCGATCGAAAAGAAAAATAATTCGCGCGCTTCCGACGGACGACTAAGCAAAGTGTCGCGTGTACGTATTTAAGGTAAAAGGAAGTCGCGGCGATAGGAGCGAAATGCCCGGAACGATCGACTCGTCGCTTAAAGTCACGCCGATGAGATCGAACCTTTCGTCGCCGCGTTTTAATATCTCGTATATAAAATTTACTCGGGCCAGCGCGGAACGTATTAATATCGGCACGGATTCACGGTTTGATTAACGACCGCGCGAGCATTCTATCTACGGAAAGCCCTCGAAAACGTTATTCAAAAGTGCTTTGACGCGTTACCAATTTCGCTCTTCGTTTGACTCCTCTTTTCCAATTAATTTCGCCTGCTCAGCCCCTGGCTCGCGTTCGACTAGTCAAAAGAGAAAAGGGGAAAGGGAGGAATGCTTCGCGGCTTCCTTCGCGAAGCTGATTCGATATAATTACTCCGACTGCGATTTTTATCCGTATACGCGCGTTTATTCGATAGGAATCTGTACGATTCGTTTCGTTCGAACGAATTAAACCCCGTCTTTCTTTGTAGTCGCGATCGGAAATGATATCGCGATCGATGAACCGGACCGATCGTTTCTCCCCATTCCCTTTCCTTTTATTCTCTGCCTATTACGTTGTTTGTTTCTCAAGCTCGTTCGCGTTATTCGCGCCGCTCGATCGAAATTATTTCTACGGTTTTACCAAGGGGCTGCGTTATCGAATTTCGATACGTCGCTGACTCTATACCTCGTATAGATCTCATTATAGGATTCAACGCGATCTCGGTTTCAGCGCGCAGAAAATCTTTATTAGATTTTTGCTTCGCGGCTTACGTAAAATGGGAGAAAATTGAGAATCTCGCAGAATTTCTAGGATATTTCCGAGTCAAAGGATCGACTTTTCTTGGCGAAAAATCTCTTTTATATCCATCGCCACTAACAACAACAACAACAACAACAACAACAACAACAACAACAACAACAACAACAACACCGACGACGACACGTTCTTTGCGTTTTCACCTGCCCCATATCTTCCAAAAGGAGGACTCGAAAAGGATAAAAGCGCGAGACTCGCGGCCTCGCGTCGTTCGTCCGGTGCGCGTCATCGCACGTCGAGAACCGCTAAAGAATGTTTCCCGAGTATCATGAAAATTTCTCCAACTACGCGGAAAGTCGTTTAAAAACTAATCTCACTGCCATTAAAAAGTTGTAACGAGTCGTCCAACTTTCACGCCCCGTCCCTTTCCCGACCGTCTATCCGTTCCGTTGATCTCTCGGCTTGCCGAAAAATATCTCCCCGTCAGACGTACTCGAAATCTCAACTTTTCATTGCGCGCGCGCGAGAGAGAGAGAGAGAGAGAGCGAGAAGAACAGCCGAGGAGAGAGAAAGAGGGAGAAGGCGAGAGAGGACCCGGCATCTCCGCACGCCACGACCGTTATTCTTTCTATCGTTCACAGGCACGACTACGCGCTCGAGAGCGCGCGATATTTACGACGAAAGCGTTTTTTAATACACCTAGCACGAGCCCCTGCGCCGATGGATATTTACGAGGGGGCGCAGCGCGAAAATTCGAAACGCGACAACGAAAATTAATCAGCGTTGTATATGGCACGCACACGGTATGGCGCTTTTGTGCGGCGAGCTTCGATATGCGGTGAAATCGCGAAAGCGGCCAGCGATATGGACGACGGAAGGTATCCGGAACAACTCGTTTGTCCAGTAAACGTACGCTGCGTCCGGTTTTTGGACTTTAGCGATCGAGTCTCGGGGATGATGGGAGTCGGACGAGCAATCGCGCGCGTATAATTTCTCTTCGGATAGGCCGGTACTTTTTCGCGTAAAGTAAAGTATCGCCGAGAACGAAATGGCAGGGTATCTGCGTCAAGCAACGTTACGTTTCAAATCTCGACAGTTTATAGAACGCTCGTAAAAACAGCTGTTTGCTCGTCGAGACGCGCTTAAATTCTCATCGCGTTATTCTGCAGCGGGACACGCGTCCAGCGCGCGATGCATCGACAAAGACCAACAACGAACCATTGAAACGCCGGCGAACGAAACGATCCTCCTTGTCGGACTAAAATTACCCATCGTCTATCGAGCGAGCGATCTCTACGAAACAAACTTGCTTCTCGCTATTAAAAAACAAAGGAGCCGCTCCGTTTTTGGCTTCGTTGTCGTGGTAAACGGTTCGTCGATAGCGTCGATCGTCCGCCCGTGTCGAGGGGGTATTGTTGTTCCAGCAGGACGGACCGACGTCTAATCTTTATCCGTTCGCCATTAAGGCGAAAATGTCGCGGGCGACAACAAGGAGACAAGTCGATAAAGCAGAGAGACAAAGGACGTAGAACAAAAGAGTTTTCCCCGAAGGACAAATAAGTTCGGTTATAAAGCAGCTGCTCGTAATATAAAAGACGACCGGCGAATGAGTTTGTGCGCGCGTAAACGTCGACTCGGAAAAAGAGGCGGAACGAGGAGAAACAACGGCGAAGCCGGGGTTGGAGAGAGCCTCGTCGAAGTAGCGAAAAACTAACAGTTAAAGCGGAGCCGAGGGAACTTCATAGCGCCGTATTATATCCGTTTCTGTTCGCGACGAGCGAACCTTCGACGAACTCGAAACGTCGAAAACGTGGCGAAACGAGCAGAAAATCGCTAAGATGGATGTAGCTAAGCGACTATCGAAATTACTGCAATAGCGAAGATGGTGAACCGGTAACTTTGTATAAATAACTTTCGCACGAATGTACGCGCGGATACATCGCGTTATCACGGATACGTAATTTCGTTCGGACGACAAACGCGGCGAAACGAATTTTTCCCCGCGTTGGAACGGTTCTTTTTTGGTTCGATTGCCTCGCCTCTGACGATGGAAATTGCGATCGCGATTGTCACCGGCGGTTCCTCCGATGTCAGTCTCAATCTGGTTCGACTATCCGCGGTATTAAATTACAGCGAGCCGTCCAGCACACGCTTCTTGCCAAAAGCTCTGGCCGCATCGATCGGTCCGTAGCTAATTGTCAATTTCCTGACCGATAAATCATGCAGGCTAGCTCGCGACCGCTTGCCCGCGAGATTGCCAGACACTGTATTATCGGTACAATTGTCGTCGTGAAAATCGCAGCGGACAAACACGCGGATCGCCTCGTTACATCGTTCCGTTCAACTTTCGTTCGACGTACCGTGCCACGGAGTTCTCGTTGAAGCGTTTCATCGTTGAAATATCGTTTCGGTTAGGTTTGCCAACGCCGCACGTTAGGAATTACGGTTCTTGCATCGTCGAACGATTTAAGGCAATTTCATTCGGAATTTTGTGCGTTGGATTCTCATATGTTCGACGTAAGAATATTTTACAAATATCGCGCGGCTACCGTTAAATACATGTAAGAAGCACAGGACCAAGGTACTTGGGTACGGACGCTCGAAACGTACGAAACCGTTAGTTTGGACCGAGACGCGTCGATCGACGAGCGCGTGAAAAGCGTCGTGAACGTTCGGTTTCGCTCGCGAAAAGAGCATTCTTTAAACGACCACCTACGAACTAATTGATCTACATATCGGAGGAATTAAAGTACGTTCTACTTGTCTTCCTTGAATTTAATCAAGAACGATTTCCAACACGACGGATATTAAAAGAGACAAGCTACTATTCTCCAAGTGATTCGATCGAGTTACTCCGAGAAGTTTAAGAGTCCTTTATCATCGCGAGCAGTCGTTCCAAACTCGTTTGTGGATCGATTAATCGACTACTGGAATCCATCTATTTCTATCGAAACTTCACGCGTAAGTCAGACGTTGCTTTAAATTATTGGACGCACCGGCGACTTTTCTAAGTAACTAATAATTTATAAATATAGTATCGTCGAGCCACGCGACCGGGATAAATCAATTTAATATCTGCGAGCCGCGAGCGCGCGAGAGTTAATAAAAAGTACCAATACCGCGAATAGATCGATCAATTTCTCCTATGTTTCTAATTTCTCCGATGAGCCTAGCTTGCTCCCTCGTTAATGGATTAGTTCTTCGCTCCGGAAACTCGAGTTTCCGGTCTAACGAGACAACGAACTCGCAAAAGCGAGCCGGTGAAAAGTGGCGCGCTCGTGTGACACGTTAACGATCGTTTCGTTAACGATCGTTAATAAGAGACTCGCGGTACTTTTTCTTCTTCCGTTCTTTTTTTCTTTTCTTTTATCGAACCACGCCAACGAACGCCCGTTTCTTTTATTTTCTCCCCTTCGCGAGAAGACGCTTCGGCCATCGTCCGCAACGATTAGCGTCGTTATCGTCGCGTAAACAACGTCTTTACGGTCGAGATGCGCCAACGATACCATATGGAAGCCTAATGGTCGCGCGTATCGTGGTATCTCGGCCCGTTGTAGCACTGTGCGCGCGAGTGTTTCGAACACGCGTTAAACACCCGTGCCAATTACTCTAAACTGGTTCTCTTTGCGTCGAGATGCCGTGATCGTCGGCCGAGTACGCGCAGGGGAAAGATTAGGAACGAAGGTGTGGCGGTAAAGGGAGAATTTTTAGTTGGCGAGTCGCGATAGTTGTTGGAACACGCGTCGTAGTTAACAGGTCGAAGCCTTGATAATACAATTTTATTTCTTTTATTTAAATCGTATAGCTCCTTGTACGTTCCATATTTCCAGCGACCGAAACAAACAAAACGTTGCCCGGTCGTAGGTCATCGCTCCTATCCGAGATTCGCGAAGAGGCGTAGCATTTCGCTCGTCCCGATTTTCACCCATTCCCCCTCCCCTCCCTCTCTCTCTCTCTCCCTCCAGTTCTTCATCCTTTCTCTTTCGACAACGGCACCAAACGGGTTTTCGGGGGCGAGCAAGCGAGATCGTTTTCATTTGCAAGCTGTTACGAGCGCAGCATCTGCTGCTAAACGCTATAAACAGCTTTACTCGACTCGTAATGGCGGAAGGTGGAGTTTAACTTTGGAATAGGGTAGCCATCCATGCTGGCAGCTAGAGAGGAGGCGAGCGGAACCTTCGTGCACTCGTCGCTTGCCGTTGCTAGCCAACTACCGAGCGCCGGTCCTCGGTAATAGAACGTAAGTGCAATAATAGAGTCGCCACTTACTATCTACGAAAACCCTATTTCGTCTTCCTCGTCCACGTCCCCCTCGCCTTTCTTCCGGTCTTCTTCCACCTCTCGACCACCCTACCACGATCACGTTCATCTTCGACTCGGTCCATTTTCTCCTTTTTTCACCCTCCTCTGGCTCTCTATCCTTTCTTCGCCTCGAGTTTGCCTTTTACCCCTACCACGACGCGCGCATACTTTAGACGTACCGTCTATTGTCTTTTCAAAACTACAGACGAGGGAATGGAACTCTGCGATTTTGGTTTACGGTTAACGGGGCGAACAGTTTCGCCAGCGCCGCTTACGGGGATATTCGAACTTTTAAAGCGATTTTTCCATCAATTATTCGTCAAGTTTTCGTACCGACACGAGCCTCGCATAGAGGGAAGTTTGGACGACTTTGAAGACTTTGACAGAGGAGGATATTTCGCGCTTATCGCTTCCGAGATAACATTTACATCCACGGTCGGTTAATCCGATTACGATTATAGATTACCAAGACGATTAGAATTATAGAGACGCGTACCTTAGTCCCTTTTATTTACCGTAGTCCACGCGCTTCCTATCTTCTTCCTTTCTTAAACTCTTTCCTCCCGGTCTTTCGTTTTATTCCGCATGAATGTTGAACTTTCGCCAATTAACTCGCCGCGTAACGTTGCCCGGGTCATTATCCGCCGTTTCCACACCCCCTTCGGTGCAATCGTTTACACGGCCACTTATGTCGGTTCCCTATGGCGCTAATGCCGTAAAAACGGGCCGAGGAACCGGTTAAAAGCTAGCGTGGCTAAGTGGAAATTAATTGCCAGAGCAAAACCGATCTGCTCGATGCGCGATAAGGCTGCAAATTTTCTTTTTTCCTCAAACTGTTTTGTTTCGAGCGATCGTTGTTCCTTGCGCTTATCGAGCGTGAATAATTCGATAGGTTGGAGATACGGGATGGACGTATCGTATTATGAAATTTCCCGGCACAATTTTTGTCATTTCGAGAATCGTAAACGCCGATGTGCGTGATTCAAGAACTTGCCTTATCGTTATCTTGCTAACTCATCGGCTATCATAGCCCCAAAGTAAGCATTCCGTTTAATTCAAAGATACACATACATACGCGTATTCGATATCCTAAAACATTTTGTCGATTCGCAGAAGATCAACGCGCGTACAAAGTTAATCGAAATATCTATATGTCGCGCGATAATTTCAGAGGGAAAGTCGAAAGTAAGCGAGTCGAAGACGCCCTCGGATACGTCGTTTAACCTTCGATGTTCGAACTTGCATCCCCTTGTCTATGCAACTCCGACCAATTGTCGCATTCGACGCAGAGAAAATATTTCTTGAACGAGTTACGCGAAACGGAGCATCGTTGGCTATTCAGAGTCTATCTGAATCGGTAATTAACCGAGAACCGGTTTCTTCGTCCGCGCAGGCTTTCGCCAGCAAGAAGCTAACTTTCTTTAAACGGATCTTAAAAATCACTTTTCGATGATTGCCAGGCGCTGGAACACGGAAACGCGTGCTACCTCTGGATAAAAACGCAACGATTCGAACGAGGCTAATCGCGCTTTTAATTGCGTCCCATCTTGCAGTTGGTTCGTAGACCGAAGGAAGCCTCTTTTCTCGTCCGTTTCCGTGGCAACAGAGCGGAAAAGAGCCACGGGAACGTTATCATTTTGCGCTGGCAAAAAGGTGTTCGCATCGTCTGGCCTGGTTCTCACGTGGCTGATACCTCGCTGCAGAAAAATTCGCCCGGCTTCGGAAAATTGGTTCGCACGGCCCGCCAACGGACCCCCCCCCCCATTTGTATATTTTAAAAATGCCGTCTACGATGATATTTTGTTCGCCACCACGGCGAAACGAACGATCGAGGACAGGGCCGATCGGGGATTCGCTTGCGCGCGTACACGATGTACCACGCGTGTAGCGTTATCTCGCTATAAATCGTGTCAATTTCCTTCGTAAATTATTTTTATCGGTGTTGTTCTTTTCTCGATTCGCCACTCGTAATCCGATGTAATCCATTTGTGGTTCGTAATTCTTCATCGGTAGATTGAGGGCGAAAAATTAGGCGAATCCTGACTTTGACGATATTTTTATCGATCGTAAGCGAAGAAAATGGAACTTGAACAGAGATTCGTCTCGTTTTCTGAAACGTTATATCGCGTGCTTCGCGTATTCCGGATGTTTGATTCGTTGTTCGTCGTACGTTCGTTGTACGCGTCCTATGACATTTCGTTAAAGTTTAAACAGTTAGAATCCGCGCGGTTAAATATATCGTTACGCGAAAATACACGTTTATTTGCACGTTTCGTGCTAAAAACGCAACGAGTACTGTCAAATTTTTTCATAACAGTACGGATCAGTTACCTTTCAGTGGTCTAAATATTTCGCATCGCATTATACATTCAAGCGAAATGTTGTACGAAGAATAAACGTTTACGGTTACAGGGTATTTTTTGTTTTTTTTTTTTTTTTTTTTAGAACGAAAGAATCGCAGAATTGTTAGCATGCTGTGAAAATAAATGGAAAGTTTGTCGTTCACGGTCCAGGGATACGAGAAACACCGTAGATTGTGTTTGACTTTATACCTGTGATATTTTTAACAGGACAGGAGAGAAAAATGCCAGAGTAATTTAATATTCTCACTGTTGTTTTCGGTGCTTTGGATCACGTAAGTATTAACCGCGGTTTCGTAGTACGAGATTGTTTTCTCTCTATACAATTTTACAAAATGCAATTTACGCCGGGTTTCGCATTTTCATTTTCGAACCGTGCGATGTTTTATTGGAAGGCACCGACGTGCGAGTAGTGCGAAAAACGATTAAGCGGCCACAAATACCTCGACCGAGTATAAAAAGCGTTGTTCTCTTGTTTAAATTTTCAATCTCGTTTGTACGAGATATCAACGAGTCTCGACGATGTAATACGAAAATAGCACAGCGCGATAGAGAATTTCATATGGCCTAATTAATCGCGCCTAGCTAATTAACACGCGAATACCAAGGCTTCTTGTACGGCGTTATTGCTCAACCGCGCGAAACTTATTTCCGTTACTATAAGAACGCGAACCACGTTTTTGTCGAGAAAGATATTTTCATAAAATATACGTCGCGTCCTAAAATAAACTAGAAAGAACGGCTAGAAAAATACTTAGGAGCGATGCTATACGTAACACGTCACGTTCGCCGTTAAAGTAGAAGCGGTCAGCAGCTTGATCGGACGTGTCGTTCCTTCTAAATGAAAACTTCTCGCGAGATACGCCCATTTAAAAATTGAGACGCGTCCGACGCGCGTCTGCCCAGGAATCCTATAGCAGGAAGAAGGCGGACGACGTCGTCGTATCGCGACCGACAGATTAACGCGAAACGAATCACAGGAAGCGCGACGTATCCGAGGGACAGCCTTGTCCTCCGTCGTTAAACGAATCGCGAACTTTCTCAATTCCTCGGGACGAATTTCGTATCGTGTAACCGAACGGAACGTCTGGAAAATTGCTCGATAACGAAACTCGCAACTACGCAGACCGAATGAGAGAACTTTCGCTGGCGCGGTCGAAGCTTTGAGCTACGGAACGAATATCGTTTCCACGCGGTCCTAACAACTTCCGCTTCGTCTTCCATTGATTATTGTGGCATTTGGGATTCGAAGGACCAATTAGAGCGCGGCTTTCGCGATACGAAGTATTTCTCCATAAGTTGTACATGCTGTTTCAGATAGTTGGTGGCAAATTTTGGAAGCACGCGATGCTCGTCGAAACGAGCATCCTTCGGGAAGATATTACGGCGTAGGCTATACGATGGTACCGACTCGGCTTTCTGCAAGAAAAACGAGGCAAACTTTCGATTAGAACGAAATAGATTTGAATTAAAGGGGTACGGAAGATTCGAAGCACAGCGCGAGGATCGGAACGCTTTTAATCGCGTCCCCTGGACGTGGCGCGATGAAATCGCTTTCAAATCGCGATTCAGAGCGTCGAACGTCGAACGAGAATGCGATCGTAACGCGATCGTAAGTTGGGAAAAACCGATGGTTGGATCGTTGATTCTCGAACGAGTTGGCTCTTTGATAAGAGAATAGCGATATAAAGTCTTGGACGTATCTAATCGCGGATCGATCCATTACGTTTAATTGTTACCTATTTGCGATTTTATGCTTACGTTTACCAACGTAAATATGTCGGACATTACGGTCAGGAATCTTTATATCGAATTATTGCAAAGAGAGACGAAAGATTCTTCGCTGGACATCGTCCACTGTAATAATCGCGTTCAAAGGAGTCTTACGCACGCTCGATGAACGCGCCGGATATCTTCGTTTCTATTTCCCTGCTTATTTTTTCCAAGCTCGGCCCGTTGGCGTCGTTTATTCTCCCACCGAATTTCAAGCCGGCGCGAAATGAAGCGAAATTAATTTCACCGACGGCGTCTGAACTCATCAGGAAAATCAGGCTACCCGGCGTGTTCCGCTCGAATCGCTCTGCGACACGTTGAATTTGATACCGAAAGAGCAGAGCGCAGCAGCAATAAAGGGAAAAGAGAGAGAGAGAGAGAGAGAGAGAGAGCGAGAGAGACAGACAGACAGACAGACAGACAGAGAGAGAGAGAGAGAACGTTTGAAACGAGTTACACGAGGATGGCGGTGAATCCGAAAATTCTCGCTATTAAATCACGGTTAATTTTCTCTTCTGCAGGCGCGATAACTCTCCTGTCGCTGTGATTGAGCCATTGTACATCCCTTTTTTCCCCTCTACCTCGTTCTTCTTTTTGTCTTTTACCTTTCCTTCTTTTTCTAGCGTTTTCCTTTTTTTATTCGTTCACGATCCATTCGAAACTGCCAGGGGGTGAAATAATCCATCGAACGGCAGATTCGCTCGGGTAAAATTTGTTTCGCTTGTGCGATAAATCGTCGGCGACTCGTCTTCGCTGGGAAATTCTCGTCTTCTCGCTCCGTAGGAGGAGGATTCGTGTCAATTAACGAGCATTCAACAGCTTCTCTTCACTTGCGTCTCTTTTTGTTTGTCTTTTATCCTGCCCTTTTGCTTCTCCTCTCCTCTCCTCTCCTCTCCTCTCCTCTCGTAGAGCGTTTCGGCTTGGATCAAGGAATTTCGAAGAACGTTTCTACACAGGGTCGTTATCGATCGGCGTTTTGTTTTTCTTCCGAGGATGTAATCCCTAGGCACCTAGTACGGGACCGCCACTTTACCAAATTGAACGCGTAATTTTCTCCGCGTACGCACACGCGTGTACGCCTGCCGGAAGTCGAACGAATACCGGCATATCGCGAACACGCTGTTGCCCGATTTACGACGAGACACTGTGTAGAAAAGTATCGACACCGCGATAAACAGCAACGATTCGACCAGGTTCGTGCGTTTATACGTGGACGATATTTCCCTGCTGCTTTCGATCGAGAAAGCGGAAGAGAAGAGCCGCGTGCCGTTTTATCGATCGAACCCGCGCGTTTATGCATTTTTCTATTTGTATAAACACAGGCAGAGGAATCGCGATCTACCGCGGCTTATACTTATTTGACGTCGAACTTTGTTAATTCGACTCTTTTCCTCGAGACTCGGAACGAAAATTAATTTTCTTCCGTCAGCTGTATTTACCAAGACCCGATATATACCTTCTTTTCGTCCGTTAATCCACGAGTCGTGTACTCCTCGCAATTACCTTCTTCTCTATTCTCCTCGTATACACAGCGTTTCCATAAGTGAGCACTTAGTCGCTTAACTAAATCCCAAATCGCGAGCCTCTTTGCGAATTCCGCCGAGTTACGCCTCGAAGAGGCAGCGTCTCGACGAAGAGCGGGCGGAGGAAAGGATGGATTCGAACGATGCGTTCCGGTGAATATTTAAATGCGCGAACAGCCGATGAGCAAGAAGACTTAAAATAGTTGGACGGTACTTTCGGTTGATCCCTTCGTCTTCTGTTAAATTTAAAGTTGCGAGACGACGGTAGGTAGACACTTTTTCAGATCTTTTCTTTCTTTTCCTTATTTCTTTTTCTTTTTTTTAATTAAAGCGAAAGATACAACGGGAACTATCGCGAATTAACGTCTTCGAACGCGCGGAAGGAAAAGGAGTAGAACAGACGTCGAGTAAAAAGGAAGAAGCCTAGAAGAGACGCGTTCGGGGTCGGAACAAGATCCAAACGATTTACAGAGCGAGTCGGATCGTCGATTCTGCTGTTCGGTAAAATATACGGTAGAAAAGGGGGCGGTGGAATACGTTTTTCCGATGAAAAACGACTGTTTGCGTTTTTAGCGGCAGATACGAATCTGTTTAGAGTGTCTCTGGGAGAAACGGTGACGCGGTCTCGGTTCGGTCGCTATTATTGTTCCGCCGGGGGTGAGAGAATTTATGTTTGGTCGATAAGAGAAAAGGCGGTAACGAAAGTGCAAAGTTATTCCGGTATGGCGGAGATCTACGATAGTCGACTTGCCAGACTGACTGGCAGTAAGCGGTCGATTTCGATATTCCGACGAAACTTTGCCAACCGAAACGAAGTCGATCGCTCCTCCGCGATCCTCTTCGTTCTGGGAACAGAGCATAAGCTTCAGGCCCTTTCGTTCGTTCGATATCTCGGATCGACGCCGTCGTCGAATTCTTCGTTTTCATAATTTTTCGCATCTCTGGCGATTTGTCTCTTCGCGGCGGAGTCCAATTTTAAAGACAACGATCGTCGGCGCGATACCTAGATACAAATCGTTCCATGTACGTAGTAATCTGTCTCCTAATCTATTTCCAGAATTCTCGCGAGCGATCCAGTTTCTACGTTCGATCGATTATTTTCATCGCAGACCGTTTTTTCCCTCTTCTCTGCCGCGATCTTTCGCCCGACCGTAGATTACGCTCGTCTCTATCATCGAGTCTCATGAATTTATCACCGATAACATTCTCACGACGATATCCAGCTAATTTATATCCCGCCACATTTCGAGGGAAACGTGGACATATCGACGATAAAGACACCAGAGATCGAATAACCTCGTTATCCGGACAATATCGAGTTTCCTAAGGACGTAAGCGCGGTGAAAAACAGAGCCACGCCTATCTCGATCAGCGAAATATCCGAAACTCGGCGAAAGCACGGAAAAAGTCGCGTAAGAAGTTTTGGGAATAGTGGCCTGGGGTCTAGAGTCAAGGGGTGAGTAATACGGGGAAGAAGAATCCTTACAGGGCGTCTTAGAACAAACGAAAGCTCGGGAATCGTGGAAAATATTTGCGAAAACTGACGTTTCCTCGAGAAAAAGTTTCCACTTCCACCGATTTTTGCGATACAGATCGAGGTAAAAGTTTGATCTCTTTTTGTAATATCGCGTACCGCGTCTCCTCTCGATCGTCCAGTCTCCCGATCCGCAAATTTACCCATTAATAAATTGATTCATCCCGTACGACTAACAGCCAAACGCGGCTTCGCGAGAAATCTAGATCAGGTAGCCAACATAACGCAGCAACTTGCCTTATCTTAATTAGAGCTTTCGAAACGTTTGTAAGGAGCCTAACGCTAAATCTACTTCGCGATCTTACGAGAGCTTGACGTTAGGCAATAGCGGAGTAACTTGGCTTATCCGATTTCCTAATTATATCTGGCTAGCTTCGCGAAGATTCAGAAAGAACGGAACAGTTGTTACAGGCAAAATTCTAAGGGATCTCGATCTACCGTGTCGTTTTCACTCGCCGGAATACGCTCGTACCACGATCGCCTGTAATACCTTAAACGTACTTTCTTAAAACCAGTAAAAAGAGTCTGCCGCGCGATTTCCACGAATAAAATAGCCGCTGCACGATTCCACGATGATTTCGATATCGGCCATTCGGTTTTGACAAAGACTGTAGAAACATCAGCCGGGAAGTCTAGACAAGAGGGCGTAAGGGACGACGCGAGCCCTCCAGACGATTCTATTCCCTTCGACTTTGATCGCGATCCGTCTCGCCGCCCCCGGCTTCTAGCGTCAGCGCGAATCGATGTTTGCCTTCGTTCGTGCGAGACCCTCCGTTTTTGCGCCATTTAAGAGGAAACGCCTTTCGACGGACGGCCCACAAATTTCGTAGACACTCTGACTGCTCGCCAGAACTTTTCCAGATCGCGAGAAGCGGGTAATTAAGCCAGCAGTCGGCCGTCGAGTTCGTTAAAGCGAAAGTCAAACGAGATACGAGTCAAACGGGCTTTCGCTGGCATCCTTCCTTCTCGATTCTTCGGCCAGTGTCTGACTCGCTTGTTTTCGCTCGTCCTCGTCGTCCTCGAACCTCCGCGGTTACGCGTTCCGGCAGCAAACGAATTTACGCGTCCTCCGAGGAACGCGGCGAATACCAAAGATCCGGGATAGGGATCGGGAAAGTTTTCGCGACTTTTCGTTTTCTCCAAGCGTCTCCTCCAAAAGATCGCGCGCAATTGCCCCTTCCTTCGGCACGAGCGAATTTTACCGCGTTTCCTTTGAAATTCTCCCTGCATTTAACTACGCGCGCGTGTTAGCGGCAACGCGCTTTCGCGTCGATACACTGGCAGATGGCCCGTCGCTATTTAGCCTTGCCACCGTCTGTGATCGACGACTCCGGAAAGCACTCGAGCAGCGTGCTCGCGCGATCGTTTGTCGTTGAAACACGATTCCTCGAAATCTCAGAAGAAAGGCAGCAGGATAAAAGAAGGCAGGTCACCGTCGTACGCGGTTTTCGAGAAAAGAGACACGAACGGCCTTTCGTATTTCGCAACACATCGCATCCTGACGAATTCAACCGGCGAGTACGTATAGCTGGAAACGGAACGATAAGCGCGGAAACACTTGGACGTTCCATTTTTGCAACTTCTGTTTACAGGCGGTCGCTTGTTTTCGTCGGCCCGACGCTAACTTGTTCGACGGCTAGAGTCACGAAATCTCGAACAGAACGACGAACACGCGTAAAATCCGTCCTTCTTTCGACGTGGCTCGAGCTGGAAGTAAGAACTTGCAGCGAACTGCCTCTGACCAGAGGAAGAAGCAGAAGAAGAAGAAGAAGAAGAAGAAGAAGAAGAAGAAGAAGAAGAAGAGGAAGAAGAAGAAGAGGAAGAAGGGGTTCAAGCTGTTCCGACGAACGACCCGGTGTCTGCTCGAGATTGCACGGTGATCATTGAATATGGTACCGCATCAGAAACGCGTAAAATCTGCAAGCTGATCCGTTTGGCGGTTTTACGAGGATAAATGGAGATCTTGTTTCGCGGTGCGGATCACTGCTGCAGTTTCAATACGCCGATCTCGCGCGCTCGTAAAAAAGTATTGCGATTTTTCGGCGGTACTTTGTTCCGAGAGATTTCTTCTGTTTTTCTTTTCTTTCCTTTTTAACCGCGTTCGCGTAGAGTTTTTCCTTTCGACGTTGGATTTTGGTAACGGGGTAGCAAGTTTGGATAAGTAAATTTTTCTCAAAGTTTTTTTTCGTTAAGGATTTCCGAAGAAGGTGGAACGTAGGAAGATTTATCTTTGATCGTCTAAAGTTACGAGTAGAATCGAGCGTGTCGCAAAAACATTTGAACGAAAGAGACGATCGGTTTTGCAGCGACAGGATAAACTGCCTCGATTCATCGAAGACGATTGCAAGCGACGATGGACGTTATTATTAAAGATCAACGTAACCGCTCGATCGTTAACCTACAAATTATCCATAGCGAGCAGTTTCGCGGTTTGCTTATTCCGGCTAGAATATCTTCTAATAAACGAACCACGTACCTAATAAAATACGCACGATCGCGTTTATTTTTATCTAAATCGATTCTAAATATTCTAAATAAACGCGGCTATTGGCCGATCGTTGCTTCGTTGAATTTATCATCTTATTCTTTCGAACAAATTTCGAACGAATCGAGAAAGCTGGCGCGCCAAGGGGTTGCTAGTCGTTTCGACGTGGAAAGCACGAAAAAGGCAAAGAAAGTTCCGACCGTGCGCCGATTGTTCCCGCTTATTGTAACTCGGCTGATTACACGCTCCGGTATTACGTATTCCGTGGGTGCCGCGGCTTATTACCAAACGAAATGCAATTCGGTGTCAATCTGATTCAAACTCGGTGCATTTGCGATGCTAAGCAACGCCTCGACGCTTCTCGCAGACCCAACAAAATCCTGGATACCCGCCCTCGAATTTGACATCGCATATTCGAAACCTAGTCGTATCTGGAACCTTATCAATCTCCGTTCGAAAGCCAACGAAATTCAAAAGCAACCCGCTCGCCACCCCACGTAGCTCGAACAAATTTCCCGCCTGTACCATCGCGCGAGACGACTCTCGACCTTCGCCCTTTCCCCACGGGAATACAAATTCCCGTAGGTTGCCAGGCCAACACCGACAGCCTAGCCATCGTGCATAAAATTCGCAGTCAGCCGGCGTCCGCTTCGTCACTCGGTCGTTCGAACGCGATTTTAAAGCGGCGCTGTCGGCCTCGTGATTTCAACCGGGCGGAATCATGAATATATTCAAGAGGCGCGAATTTTCGTCCTACCCCGTCCTGGCAACAGGGCTGAGTTAGTTCCGACGGAATCCCTTGGCAGCCTCTGGTAAACAATTTACGTCCTGCGAAAACGCTCCTTTAATTTCACGGCGAGGCTCTCGTCTCGTCTTCTTCGGTTCTTCCCAAATCTCGACAATTTTCTCTCTGCCGTCCGCCGTCATATTTTCGTCGGCTTACGGTATGACGGAAAACTTCTCCGAACTTTCGTTTCTCCTATTTACCGTCATTTTCCTATTTAGTTTGCGTATGCGACAAGAAGGAGCAAACGACCGGACACTTTGACACTCGATCGGACGAACGGAGCGTCGCGTAACGCAACGGGTGCAGGGACAACGAGAAGAGAGTCGTATCCGTAAGATGGAATTCTTTATGTCTCCGGTTATGATTATGCTAGACCACTTGTTCGGTATAACGGAACAGAGTATGTTTCAACGTATTGTTTAAAACGGTAATTCGGACCGAAGAGGCGAAAAAATATGCCGTAGCTGGTAGTTTATTCGTATAGGACATGGTTGAAAATGACTAGGGTTTGCGAGTTTTTCCAAACTTGTTTCCAACAGTTGGCTTGCGTACTATAGGGATCTTCTTAGGTGGGGCGTTCTTGCCTGGTCCAAGTTTGAGCGTCTGCAGATGTTCGGGCGAGTGGATCGCGTGACAGGAGCAACGTTCTCGCGGACTCTTTAACAGATAATGACAATAATAGTCGTCGGAAACGAACTCGCGATCGAGCGGATGATTTTTGATCGATTTACGTTCTCGTACGGGATATGAGAATTCGCACGGTGGAGATTTGTATAGGCGATTGTATAGGCGATTGTATAGGCGATTGTATAGGCGATAATGCGAATTTTTCGCAGGATATCAAAGGGTAAATTTGGAAATATTACTTTCCGTCTTTCCAACACCCTACGAAAACGAATTCCACGAATATCTTTTCGCTAAACTCGGGATTAAATTTGAAAATTGAAAGTCGCTTTAGTTTCGCAAATTGACGAGCAAAAACTCGAAGGACACCCCTACCGAACCATCCGTGGTCTTTTACGGGCCGAGGCGCTTCGAGGTAGCTAACGGTTTTTACATTTTCCCGAATACGGAGAATTTCGAGCGTTTGGACAAAAAGTTAACACCGGTGGGTGCACCTGGCCGGAATCGAGCCCTGCCTACAGAAGCTGTCTTGTTGTTAGCGAACTGGGTCAGAACGAGTCGGCGTAAGAACTCCGAAGAACAATGGTCGTATCTGGTCGAAGAGAATTCTCTGTTGCACCGAGGCACGCTTGACGCGCAGTTTTATATCTTTCCTCGAGGTAAGCCGGAGGCGTGCGAGTGGTTTCGACGTAACGAGGAAGATTTTTGCGTCGTTGAAAAATTGCTAGTATCTGGTACGATAGCGTAACGATATTTCGTCGAAAATTTGCGTTTCGCTTAACCGTCGCATTTATATCGCCGATTTCGTAAAATATAATGTTATATTATATTTTATACATTTTATATATATTATTTTATATATATATATATATATCATATCAAATATAATATTTCGTAGCTCCAAGTAACCATTTAATCATCGATCCGAAGCGACCGCGTTCGATCAGAAAATTTAACGTCTTACCTTGCGAACGTCCGTGTGGAGCGTTAGTTTGCTCGTTGAACGCGAAAGAGGAAGAAACAAAGCCAACGAGAAGCTCGGCGCGGCGTAAGAAAAAGACGCAGGAAGATTTGTCGATGAAAAGAGAAGTAATTCCGTCTTATAAAAAATACACGACTAGGTGGGACGGAGGCGGATGTTTGCAGGAAATTGAATTTACAATTTCACCGCCTAAATGCCCTCTTTTGTCGGATAAAAGCTGCCAGTCCGTAATAGGCCGGCGTGTCAACAGCTCGCTCGAGCTTTTCTATAGAATCTTTAGCCTGCAACGTGACGTCGACCTTCGTAAACGATGTCACGCCACCTTTTCCCCCTTCCTCGTCCCCTCTCTACGTTCTTCTTTCGCCTTTCGAATCTTACGAAATTCCAGCAACGTTCGTTCTCGTTATTCCATCCGTCGTTATTAATCGAATCGTCATTGACAGCTGTGGTTTTTCTTCCTTCGAAGCGATCGAACCGACGAACGATCGATCCGTCGCGCGAATCTCGTTTTCCCGGCATCTGTGGCCTACTACGTTCGGCGGACGATTCTTTCTCGTACTTTCGAACGTCGGCCGTAGAACCAGAGTGTTCGTCTTTAGTTTGTAAAATAAATTTGTCTGGTTGTTGGGAGGCGGAGCTCGCGGCAACGATATCCCTACCGATCGAGCGTACGGATTCCAAAGAAAAGTCAAAGTTAAACGGGAAAGCAAACAAACGAGGGAAACGCGTTCGTTTTCGTTGTCGTCGCAAATGGAAACATCCATTTGGTCGGAATAGCGGACGAATTTTAAATAAATTGCTCACGCTCCGGCCGACGACGTCATTAGCGTTTGCCTTTCGTTTGTTTCTCATAAACGCGCGATACGATGTTTACGAATTTCCTGGACGATTATTGCTGGATTAATTACGGGCAAGGCGCTCGGTTCTTCCGATAATTACGCGAGAACGAGGACGCGGGCGAATTTAAAGCGCGACTTGGCTCCGCCCATTCGAGAATTTAATTACGCGGCCAAGTTGTTTTTCGTCTCGTACCTTTCCTCGCCTTTATACGCTCGAATTCCGCCACCGTTCACGGTGAAAGTGGACGCGTTCCCAACGACTCTTTTTACGTCCCTCGATCGAGCTTTAATTGCGACCAGGTCGCGATCCATCGACTTTGAATTTCTTCTCGGCTGTGCTTCCGGTTCTTGCCATCTCTCGTCCTCTTCCTTCGGTTTCTCGACGAAACCACGTTAAATTCACTCGCAGGTAGCGACTGTACCATCGATCGATTAACCGTGCCGCGTTTTTTAAACGACGACCGTACGTAGCGCTATATACACGCACGCCGATCAATTGGAAATAAGAACTCGCTTGCGCCACGCTTTCGTCAAATCGGCGGACTGCAAACTCCAATCGGTTCTTATATTACACAGCGTGTATTATACGGTATATCGTACAGCGTCGGACGGGAAAGTCAGATACGTCAGACAGTAAAATGCATCGTTTGTACGCGTTCTAGGGACCAATAAAAATTTGCGGTCTTCCAATTCCTGGAATTCCTAAAATTCGACCGTGGTCGAATCCAAGTATCGTTACTGCGAACGATCAGAGTGAACGGCGCGATACACGTGTACGAGCACAGAGGCAGTATCGAAATCTAGTATTCGGTATTCCGATGGAACAGCCAGTCGACGAAAGTTTAACAAACACGGTGTTTAGTTGGAGGAACACTCGCGTAATTGTTCGTGTGCAACGATTACACGTGTACTGAAAATAGCGTAGAGTACATAGTTGCGACAGATAAAGCTCGGGAACGCGTTGTCAGCCGCAGCCGCAGCCGCAGCCGCGGAGTCGTGTTTATGCGAGCTCGCGTATCAGCTCGTTATTTCGCTAGGATAACAAATAGTTGATATGCCAGCCGCAGCGAGTGCCTGGATTTTACTGCGCCGTGCAATCGAGGCGGAAAGAATGATTCGCAAACTAGAGCCGGTGCCGTTACACCGTAATGACCGACAGTCACGTGGAAAAAGAAGTTTATGGCGTCGTTCCAACGACTGTCCCCCAGGCTCTCTCGGCGGTCTTGCCTTCGTGCGGGGATTAACCAAACCCACGCGCGTCGTTATCGTATCGTTAGGCACTATTTTACTTTCCAACGGTTCCTTGAAACGGATTGCAGGAGGAAAGAGCGAGAGAAATTTGTCGGTACGACGGTATGACGTGGCATTTGTTCGATCTTAAACGAACCGCGTGCTATTCGATAACGTAACCTATATTCTTATTTTTAACGGAATGCAGCTTAGTCGAAAGTTAACCGATCGTATCCGTTAAAGCGAACCGGTTTCTTGTAGAACGTACGGCGTTAACGCGAGAAGATCGCAGACCCAGAGACTCGATCCGCGATCGTTCAATATACTCGAACGTCGATGGAAACGCGCGACTCCGCCTTCCCTCGGCTACTCGCTCTCTAAAGATTCCCATAAATACCGTTTAACGCTTGGAGCGCTCGATAAAGACTAAACGCGCTTGTAAAATCGAAAACGAGTCGGTCCGAGCGAATGTTCGGTTGCGCCGGATGGTCTCGTGACACGTTTCGGGAACGGTCGAATGGGCGAATATGGAGACGAGATTTTGGGGAAACGGAGGAGGTAGACCGGTGGCAGACGATTCGGTCTTAAAACGAGGACCGAGTTTAGCGCGACCCGGCCAGAGTGGCGACTACAGATAAAGCGATTACTTTCGCCGGCCGCGGTCTCATTCGAATCCTTTCTTTTAATTTAGCCTGGTTGTTCGGAGGGCGCGACCCTCTTCCTGCCGGAAGCCTGCTCCGTGACGCCGATAAAGTTAAGCCAGGAAGATTTATGCGCCAGAGGGAAACTACCATCCTCCCCTGTCCGCGCGTTCATTGTTCGTTTTACCCTGGCTATTAAATTATTCTATCAAAAAGCACCTCCTATATGGCGTGCTCTATTCGTGCATTCGAAATAGGACAATGTTTCGAACGGCACGCGCGCTCGCCAGGCTTCGCTCGAGTCGTAGCGTTGTCGCGTCGGTTTACTTAATTAAACCTGCCTAGACGGCGGACGGTATTTTTGTTACAAATTAGAACCGCCGATCCTGAATTTGATCAAGTTTAATTAACGCGCGGAACTCGTCCCACGGTAAATATGGCCGCGGCCTCCGCTTAATTTCGATTAAAAAGCGTTTCGATTCGTTTGCGCTCGCTGCGCCACGGATACGGCTCGGGCGAGCGAGGAACGCGAATGCGAAGGCTTTAAAGACGGTTGCGTCGATTTTCGTCGTTTACCAGTGTCTTTTTACGTTATACCGTGTAACTTGTTACGCGTGTCCCTTTGTTACTGCCTTTTAGCGTCGCGAAACGGAGAGTGGTTCGTTGATAAACAATTAAAACCAACGGGCGCTTTAGAACGACGTAAGAATATTTTATGCTCCGTTTTCGCTTTGTGTTTTACCAACGAGGCTCGAAAGATGCGAACGCCGGTCGCCTGTCGCACAGCGATTCCACGTACGTCGGTCTTTTCTTTAAGCAACCGGTCGTTACTCTGCTTCTTCGGGATTCCCGGCAAAGCCTCGAAGACGGAATCCGCAGTTACGTAGTTTCGTTTTTGCATTTAAGTTTGATAAGTATCGGCTTGCTCGAGGGTATACGATCGCTGCTCTCGTCGTTAGCTGCGTTCATCGTTTGCGTCTTTCAAGCCTCGTTACCCAGGGACAACGAAGGAAAACGCGACACGTTTTTAAGGCGAAGACCGCAGGAAAAGGCACAAGCGATTTCAATACGACGTAATTACAAAAACCAAAGCGATCCATCGACGTCGAAAGGTGTTAATCTCGCAAAAGTAGCCGATAGCTTGACAAAGTTTTGTGGGAAATCGAAGAAACGATTGGTCGAGAAACTAAGTAAAAAAGGAGAATTTTATCGACACGGAATCGACCGACGGGGTCGACCGATTTTCTTTTCCTTTCTTTTAATCGAAACTACTTTCCTGTGCAAAGTAGGAAATTCGATTCGTCGTGTCCTTCCCCCGTAGTCTTCGAACCTGCCCTTCCATCGTTCTCAGGCGCTTTACCAAATTTGAATCCATAGGTCAATCATTCCCCATCTTTCATCGACGAACTATAACCTGTCGACTACAGAAAGATTTTTCCAAACGACAAGGATCGACGTTTCATACATCCAATTCTGTATATCGTCACAGGTTTGTCGAAAGCTCGATAGTCGTCGAGCTATGACAACACAAACGCCGACATATCCGCCAGACTTTTTAGTTTTTCCAACGCCAGAATATCCTCCGTATCGAGCGAGAACTATCAAAACCAGAGGAAATCGTTGCGATCGTTCTGCGATCGATTTCGCAGGCGCGCTATTACGAGTAGTGTCAGGCTGTTTGTAGTCGGACGGTTGATGTAAATCATCGGCACGTAGAAACCACGTGGCGTTGTACATAGCGGCGACCCTAAGTGATATCGAGTATGGTGTAATCAGATACCATGTACGTAGATAGCGTCAAGAAGTAGACTTTAAGTAGCACTAGACGCTGTACGGTCAGGCACGCCACAGATAGACGCCTATTCGAATTTCCAAACAGAATTCACGTCGTAAACGCAACGTATAAAACGCACTTTCGTCGAATTATGCAAATTTTAGGCCGTAATCCCTCAGAGTTTTTTTTTTTTTTTGGTTTCTAAATACAAAGATACGTTCGCCGGGAAACGAGGACCGTGAAAATCGGATGGAGTCGTTGTAGTTTGATTCCGTGGATCGCAGCTTAACGAGAACGAGGATGAAAACGTCTAGAATTGCATCGATCACCCGGAATAGCGACGGTAATCGGTTTGCAAACGCAGTATCTCGAATTACTCCGCGATCTCCGATCTAGTTACCGAGAGCTGTTTGTAATTGGCATAATGGCGAGTTTACGCCGATCGAGTATTGTTCCTGGCTGGGTAACGCGATCCGTAGGGTATTCCGGTGATTCTATCCGTTCTTCGTTAACGCTGTCAGGTATTAATGTTACCGTGCGTTCAGGGTGGTCGACCGACGATGATTTTAGATAAAGTTAATTGCCGGGATTCGATCATCGTGACTCCGTCGTTTCGGTTAGGGATTCGACGACGTTAATAAATCGGTAGATTCAGCTTGTTACGGCGAGAAGATGGATAAATTTTGTTCGCGTTAAAAACGAAAATAGCAGATTCCAACGTTATCGTATCTTTGTCGTTATAAATTTGTGCAAATTGCGTTTCACGTTTTCCTTGTGATTTTCCGAGGTAGCGACGCAAAGAAGATTCCACGTAATCTTTTCGTAGAAAGCCTGCGCCTTTCTCTTCCTCGTGGAACGTCATCGTCTCGTTTCCATTTCCATTCACGTTTCTTCGTGTTTCCATTCCCAGTTCCACCTAACCCGAATCTAACCCAAAGCCGACTTAACTAACCAAAATTTCCCTCAAGGATACGCTCGAAACCGAGCGTCGAGCATGGCAACTCCGCCACGTTCGAAATAATTCTCCCCTACATTTTTCGCGGGGCCCGTTCTCAATCCCATTTCCACTTTCACCCACCGTCCAGCTCCGCGCAAATATATTCGTACGACGTATACGAGCGATACATTTTTCTTCGCAACGGTCAACTACTGTAATCGTGTAGCGGCTAGCAGCGCCGACAAAGAAGGAACTGTCGCGCGAGAAGCAGCGGAACTACTTTCGAGAAGAGAGCCGCTGCTTTCCCACAAATAAGTTTCTTCGGGGCACGATTCATTAGAGTGTTTCACAACGGTCTCGATAGCAAATGGTTGGTGTCATAAACCCTGGATTTCCCAAAGGGTTCGGCGACGCGAGGCCAGGCGGCCACGATCGGTCACGTCGCGATCCTCCGTCCGGGCCCGAAGGAAACCTCGTTACGTCGCCAACTTCCCCTGGCGACAGTATCCCCACCGAACGCGAATACGAAAATGCGCAAAGTTTCGGACGGAGTAAAAGCAGTAGACGGACGACGCAGAGCCTCGGACGCGTACAGAGACGAGAATCTCCAGCTGCAAACGGAGCGTTGAATTTAGCGATTCGATCCAACACACCCCTAACCGTCCTACGGCCCTAACTCTGACCATGCCTTCAGTCGTATACGCGTATATACTTATATCAATACCACGATCACACGTACTACCATCGACAATTCCAACATCTTCGTAAAAGGTGCGTAGCAGCGTCGGAACACGTTCGCGAGCCTGTTCGTATAAATTCTTATAACGTCTCTCGTACAAATCGCGATTCTGTTAGTCCATCGACGAGACTCGCTCGCACACGGACACTGTGCAACTATAAATCGCCGGAGACACGTCCGATTATTGGTACACGGTCGACGCTATTTGCGACACGGAGTTACATGATGCACGAGTTCCTCGGGCAGGATTTATGAAGCAATACCGTGGCTGGCGTTGACCCAACCGGCCAACAACCAGTTCACGACACGTGAAATAAACAAATAAGGAAGGAGACCGACTTTGAATTCTCTCCTCGTCGCGTCGAAACGAGTAATTTCCGGACTGCCTGTCGGCCCGCGGATAATCTATGCTCCCGTGCCACCAGCAGCTTCCCTCGGCTTCTTGTCTCGGCTACCAGCGTGCGATCCGCGCCGAGGACGCCGGCAATACACCGTGCGACGACAGGGTAGCGACTCGCGAGTCCGGCGTACGAAATTCGACCCTGGATCTTGGCCGGTTGCACTCCGACTTTGCGCTCCGTCCTCTCTTGCTACGGAGAATCGACGAGTCCGATGAACCGAGGTAGAGGCGTTTACCGCGCGGCAACGATTGCTTTTTCACAACGAGATCGTTCGGTTAACGAGAGACGGGTCTGGCGATAGCGGCGATCCTAGACATCGTCCGTTCGTTGCTGCTAATAATTTTCCTACATGGTAATAAAGTTTGTTAATACCAACACTGCCAGTGAACGTTATTTATTGGTCGGTGTCTCACGACGCAGGGAACATCGCCGATAACAATAACAGAAACAACGCAATTGGCGATGCCGTCGAACATATTACTACGATTACGGTACGCGTGGCGAATTAACGATTAGTTTTTTCGACAGAGTCGCGGAGATAGAAGCGTCCGACGAATAAGTCACCAACGTGGAACGTTTCGACCGAATTCTACCTTCGCTGATAATTTCTCGCTGCAGCGAAATTCTGCAAACCGTGTTCTCGAACAAACGCTCCAACTCGTTCGATAATCCATCGAACTTGCCAAGATAGAAATTATTCAAAACTCCTCCTGCTCCTCCTCCCCCCTCTCACAGTAAATTTTAAGTTTAGAGACGTACGGATCGCAGGATGTTGTATTTTGGTAACAGCCGATCAATATTAACGAGTTAATTAACGTACTCCGGCTTTGACCGGGGTTGCGATCGGTGAAATCTATTAATCGGGAATCAGGTTGGCGCTAAAATATGTATTCGGCATAAATGGGGCGTCGATGCGTGCTACGGGTCGATGTTCGTCCATCTTTTTCGATCTTTATGGCGCGTGCCATATTTCGGAGAAGGAGAAACGCTAGATAAGGCGGCTGAACGAAGGAAAGCGGCATCGTTGGACGCACGATCGACATTTATCAAGAACGTTCGTCGTGCGTAGCAAACGCAAAGCGCAGATGGCCGCGAACACCGCTTCGTCCAACGAGAGTTTACGTTCCGCTCGATTTTACGACAGTGTCCACGAATTAATTTTCCTTTCCTTTCTCTTCTTCGTTCTATCCCTTTCTGTTCGCCACAGAGACGAAGCGGATCGTATAACTCGCGGAGTGAAAGAGCGCCGCGTTTTACGGCGTCGATTCGAATCGATCCCCCTTGCCTCGCCCCCACCCCCCACCCTTTCTCTTTGCTTCTTCTTCTTTCTTTTTGGAAAGGGGCGCGACTCGCGATCGAATATCGCGATACGCCGTTCGACCCGTACATTTTTTATTCGAAATTTTATTCCGCCGCCCTTTCGCGAGAAATATGCTCTTTTATCGGGAATCGTTTCTCGGAGCCAGAGATCACGAGGTTGCTACCTTTGTGCTTTGCCAGCGGCTCTTATTTCTCGCCGTTGCTTTTTGGTTTCACGGATCGAGTAAATGTGATTTCGATAGGCGACGATGACCTTGCGCGGAGGCCTCAGGTAAAGTACTTGGAACGGCGTCGAAGCGCGGAGGAATCGCGAGCGTAACGGAAGGAAACAATCGCGTCGCACCTTCGCGGAATTTCAGCTCGTCGTAGAGTCGTTCCGCGTCGCTATCTCCGCTCTCAAAGTCGCATAAATCAACCAGGGAACTTTGTTTAATGGTTTTGCCGCGAAGAGAAGAGAAGAGAAGAGAAGAGAAAGAAGAAAGAAGAAAGAAGAAAGAGAAAAGAAAAGGAAAGAAAAAGGAAATCCGTAGCCCTAAATTCGTAGAAACAGGCGACCTGCTGTTACTGAAAATCGTCTCTCTGGAAAATAAATATAACCGAGCCGGGAGCTCGTCAAAAATGCAACCAGATGGGGGAATAATCGGGCGAGGGGAATAAATCGGAAATTGAACGAACATGAATATTTAATACGCTAGCTTTTATGAATAATGCAAGTCCGCGGGACGAAGGTAACGGACGAGCGCGTCGGTCACGGGAAGCAACAACGGTTAACAGGGAATAGAATTTAGCCGTGGATCGGAGCGCAGCGTTTAACCATTAATCGGGATCATTGATTAGTCGACTTATTGGCGAGACGATGTTACGCGGTAACGCGAGCGAACCCAATGTATCGAACGGTGTAACGCGATATTAGGATAATTAGTTACGATATAAGCTAAGACAGCAATTATCGAAACGCGACATAATCGCGCTGTCGCCAGACACAATGGCGGTGGACCGCTTTGATTAACCACCATCGTTAACCGACATGTCAATACGCGCAAGATCGTACAACGATAGTCCCCTGCACTTAAGTGGAATTCTCACGTACAGCGACGCGGCATAATTGTTGTGTCTGCGGAGGGAGATCGATCGCCGTCACCTATCGCGAATTCCAGCGAACAGGATATTTAGCATTAATAAAGATTAAAACGTCGAAGCTTCGCGATAGGGGAAAATTTCGAATTTGAACATACTCGTTGGTAGAACGGTCGCCGATGGGAATTTCGGGAACGATCCGCTTCGAGAACGGTACGCTAATAATTTTACACCGATGTTTATTAAAAATCCAAGACGAGTTACGTCTCCTAGCTACGCTTCTAGCTACGCTTCTAGCTACGTTAGTGTCTAACGTACGACGCGGTTCTCGGTTATTCTTTCGCTTACGTTTCGACCAAACGACGAACACGTTCGTTTAGCGGTAGTCGCCAACTCTTTCTATATTTTCGTCTGCCCGTCGCGTTTGGACGTTGAAACAAAGTATGCGGCGTATAGCGAGCCAGCCCCTATATCAACGATCACACGCTCGAGCTGATCCGGTCCTCGGATCCGTTCGAGTTAAATTCCGCGTACGGACGATAAAGGAAAGAAGTCGCAAAGTAGAGTTAAGGGGCTCGCAAGCGGCCAAAGTCCTGCCGTCTTTCGACTACTTTCTCGAGTCACGGCCAACCCTTCTTCCCAGAGCGTATAATTCATCGAGGGGACTGCGATATATTCGAGAAACTAAATGCGAAAGAAAAAAGGCGGAAGGAGAAATAAAGAAATAAGAAATGGAATGGAAATGGAATTTATAGCGGAGACACGCGGCGATCTTTCGCTGGTGATCGAGTGACAAATACGGAACTAGATAGCGTTAGAGGGTATATCTAAGGAGTAAATCAAAGGAGTAAATCAGAGGAGTAAATCTAAGCGGCACGGTAGCTTGTGCGGTCGAACGCTCTGCACGACCAATCCGTATAAATCTATTTAAATCTCCGCGCGTGAAAGATACTTCCATCTTCGGTTTTGTTCGAATAAAAAAACAGCGCGGCGATCGCACGATACGATCGTTTCGGAATATTTTCCGCGTTCTCCTTTATTTTTTGGTTGGACATTTCGGTTGCGCGAGTCCCACCTTTTTCCCCCGTCGGATTTTTTCAGCGCGACACAGCTAGATACTAAGTGCATATCGAAGTATTTTTAATTGACGACTGGTTTTTCCACGGCACTCGATCTATCGATTCGCGCGAATGCTTTCGAGTTTACCGGTCGGGGCTGGCGACCAATCTGAATGTCAGCCGTTCGTGGTATCCTGGCGTCGTGATGCCACAGTTATTGCATTACTGGCAACGAACATTCCTCGGGTTACGCCGAATAACGTCAGAGGGTTGTGACAGCGGCGCGTTCGATCGGATCCCGATGGTTTTCCTGCTAAATACACGGCCTGGCCCGGATGAAAACGTTCTTGCACCGATCGACCGACCAACCTGACCGCTCCTATAACTCGCACATCGGATAGCGTGGATTAGATTTCTAATCCGCGGCGATCGTTCCTCTGGCATTTCCTGATAGGTTCGTAAATATTCGCTCAACCGACGGACCGAGATATCTTCGAACGCGGACGCGCGAACGAAAGTCAACGGATAGGCGCAAACACGGTGTCCGAACGATTAGACGATAGTCGCGAATAACGAGACGAGCGCGTGCTCGACCGTCCAAATCGATTTACGGGCGAGGACATCGACGAGCAGAAGGGAGCGCTCGACGAGGTGGCCGCTACCAACGATCGAAACGAATTGCACGGCTATCGTCGGGGGAATTAAAGAAGAGCTAACGTCTACTTTGTAGAGGGAATGGACGCCGGAAGAACGGTCACGTCCTGGCCAAGAGAAAAATATCCTGTTGAATTACAAAGCCAACGCACACTCGTTTCTTCCTTTCGATACGACCACTTGGGATATCTCGTGTACGAAGAACCAAGGAGAAAGGTACTCGTTGGAAGAAACTCTACCTTGAAGAAGAAGAAGAAGAAGAAGAAGATGGAATGCATACGCGTTGTTACAAAGTTTCGACGAAAATTGCTCGATGTATCGCGTTGCAATAGCGTTTCGATCGAAACGAAACCTTTCGATCGAGTCGTCCGCAAACTAGAAATCTCTGTTTTAAAGCTAATCGCGGAGCCTAACGTGCCCGACTTACCTTCGAAAATCACGCTACCTATCGTACATGGCAGAGAACGTAAACGACTCTTCGGTTCAAACGTCGCTGACGACACGCTCGAACGAGGCGAACAAAGACGGAACACGGTGACTTCGAGCGGCGAGAGATTCGTGGACGAGGAAGAGAAAAGAAGAAGGCTGGATAGCGAGGCTGCGTGGACGAAACGAGTAGGCAGAGGAAGCTCGTCGACGGTGGGACGAGGGTCGGACGAAACAGACAGGCAGAAGGAGCGCAGACAGATAAGCTGGCTCGTACGCTACGTATATTACGAAGAAGCTTCGTACGTACGTAGCCGGGGTTTGTGTATCCATGGATAACGAGCTTCCTCTCTTGCTCGGATGCCTGTTACCGCTAATGAGCTACCGTTCTGTTTTCTGCTTGTGCGTCGCGTAGAAAGAGCCACGGCTGCCTGCAGCTTCGTGTCGAGAAACGCGAAAGCGACCCGCGTCTTTATATCGGCGCTCGTTGAAAAGCGAATTCGTATCGAGCTCGCGTCGCAACTCGTATCACAGAGGCATCTCTCACCCTGTCTCTCTCTCTCTCTCTCGCGCGCGCGCGACGTCCCGCTATGTCGCGTCGTTCGTACCATTTTTGTATTGTGCCATCTCGTTAACGCACGTGCGTGCGACTTGTCGCTAGGCCCCTTTTGTCCACCGGGATCCATCGACACCTACGTTTCGGAGAAATCAGCTGTTTGGCTGGAGCTGATCATCGACACGCGGCCGCGTCCTCTTCTCTCACCGCCGCCGGCCTGTCAACAGCTTTTGTTCCCGATTTCTGCTCTCTCGCGCGGACAGACCACGAATGCTCGCCTCTCCGGTTGAAACGCTGATTATCGACGAGTCCTCGAGCGATTCTGGCTGGTTAGACGAGGACATCGTGTACAAGGAATTAGCGGCGTTTAGTCTGCCGTTCGATGATTATGGGAAGAGGGTTCGATCGTCTTTCCGCCCTCTCCGTTCTTTGCCCGTGGTATTCCGCACGCTGGGAACAAATAGCAACGACACTTCAGAAATGTTTCGTACAACGCGCGTAGTATATTCGTCGGAGGTTTCTAGAAAAGTTGGAACACTCCGGCGAGCCTATATAACTCGTTTCGTCAGATTTGTGCGATCGATTAACCGATATTTTACGATCGAAAGGATAGAGAATTCGTACTACGATCGAAGCGGAGTAGTCGCACCTGACCACCGACGATCCATTCTACCAGTTTCGTCGCCAGTTTATCAGGCTGTATGGAGCTGTTTTGCGGTATCAGTCGCTCAAGACGTGATTTACGCTAGCTAGACGCGCGTTTCCGTTTCCCTGCCTGGTCACGATTCGTTCAAATATTCAGAACACCGTAAACACAATGACGAACGGTGATTCCAGTGGTTCGCCCGATATTTACTTATTCCTGTTCGGTAATTCTAAACAAACAGCTGGAAACGCTCCGCCGTTGGAAACAATATTTCGTTAGGAGGCTGCTCGACGATATCGCCGCCGTGGATTCGTAAAGCCACCCGTGCGACTATTTGTATTTTAAACACCGCGAGTCTTTTATAGCTGCGCCCGACAGCCAACCATTTTTCTCAACTCGTCGTTTCCACCCCGTGAAACTGCGCCGCCGAATTTCCCTCCAAATCGTTTCAAATTATTTTCCAACCGCTCTTTCCGCCTTATTCTTACACGCGTCTTGTCGTCTCGGACGCCTGTAGCTCGCTACGAGACGCTACGATCTTTCCAACTTTGGCTCGTAGAATATATTTCCGACAAACGAAAGCAACGAGGCCGAGCGAGAAGAAGGCGGGATTAATTCGAAAATTACGCGATCGGTGTTTCGCGATCGTTGGATAACGGCCGTTGCTTGGCGCGAAAATTCACGGTTTGTCGGGCACGATACGTTCGAAAAAAGACGCGCGCGATCTCGCGATACGCGAGCAGCTTTCGGTGCCGATGAAGCGCCGTGTCAAAGCATCGCGCAGCCGGATCCACGAATTTATCTCGGTTTTCGGCGAGGGGAAACGACCACGTTCTCGCCGACAGCTAAACTGCCGATGAAGTCCGCCCGAAGCCCGGCAATTAACACCGTTCCCAGACTTCCCTTTTCTCCACCTGCCTCTCTCGTTTCTTTCGCTCTCTCCGAAACACGGCTGAATGGTCTCGCGTTATAGCTTTGAGAAATTGAAGCGACTGCACACCGCACACGGCAGACGTTCACCGCTTAAGATAAAGCGACGCGCGTCAGCCGCTCTCTTTGTCCTCCTTCGTCTTTTCGTTTTTCAGGCTTTCGACTCTTTAAAGCCGTATAAATCACCGCCACGGTTAACGCGATAAAATGCAAGCAAAATTCTAATGGATCGTGTAACGATACACGCAGGCTCGCGCGATTATCCCGACGCTCGCGCGTATCTTTTATGCGAGTTACGCGGCGCGTTTTGAAATTCCGTTACGATCGTTACGAGCGTAGCTGGTTAAAACGATATGGAATAACAATTACCAATGTTATCAAAGCGACGCTACGGTGTAGTGGATTAATTTACCAGAGGATGGATCGATCGAAGCACGGAAGGCTCGATCTTCCAATTAATCGGTGTAGTTTAATAATAGTAAGTTTTAACGATAATGACACGAAACAATGGCAAGCCGCAGTTTCCAACGTTACCATCGATTTCCACGGACAGCCGCGCGTACAAACGCAAAATCCAGAACCGTATCGCCGGCGATCTTTCGTTTCCGTTCGTTTATCCCATCCTGACGAATCTTTCTCCGCGTTCGTTCCATCTTTTTTACCTCGTATAAAGAGCAGAAAAAAAATAAAGACCCAACGATAACAAAAAGAAAAAAAAAGAAAAATAAATAGATGAATCGCCGGTTAGATCGTTTACCCAACCGTTTGTTGTTCAATAACAGACACACCTTCGTAGGAAGCTCTTAAATTCGTAGGGTGTGTACGTGTTGTAAAGGCGTGCTTTACGACGCGACGTTAGTTAGAGTGCGTGCGACACTATCGTTACAGTTGGCATAATGCCAGGAGGTTTATTATTAACCGCAAACTGGCGAAGCTTAGAGTTTCCTCGTATCCTACGAACCCCTGGAACGTCGCTCTACCGCCGAATTAAGAGGACACGACTAATCCTTGGGTGATACGTTAATGCGAGGTTAGAGGTATCAACGTTGCGTGGAAAATTTATCTAACCGGTGCCCGTGCAATCGTAAAGCTCGAGGCAACACACCTCGCGGCACAACCATCGCGATTAAACTTGATCAAAGAGTACAGTTATCGCTCTGCGTCTTACTTCGAGCGGAAACGCGAAGATCTTTGAAAGGACGTCGAAAATGCGGTACCTTCGCGACCGACGGATTTAAGAACTTTGGTCGTTGAATTTTATGTTTGATCGTGGCACGCGAAGGGGGATGGACATTTTTTAAAGGGTCGAGAACGCGCTTATCGGTTGTTCCGGCTTCTGACTTGAAGAATTTCGTCAACTGGACGAACGACGCGTAAACAGAGGCGTAAATCGTTTTCACGGGCTTTGGGGATGGCGCTTTCTGCCGTAGCTCTTTGTATCTTCGTGAAAAATCAGTTTTCGTGAAATTCCAGAAAGCGTCGTAGCGCTTCGTCTTCGAACAACGGCAATGCCACAAAATTTTGCCGTAGACGACTGATCTCACGTGCAAGCAATGTTCCATATTCTGCAGGAATTCTGCAGAAATTCTGCGAACCCGTCGAAGGCACCTGAGAATCTCGCGCGATTCTAATTTACACTCTCTTAACTTGACTCTTCGTACAAAGACCCGACATTCTTGAATTCGCTGCAAAACGAAAGACCAATTAAGCGTAGGGGAATCGAGGAAATTTCGCGAGTGAAAAGCGCCGTCATTGGTTCCGCGATCGCGCGTAAATAGTCTCTCGTTAGGAAAGTTACCCGCGCAACACGATTATATTCTACGCTCGCCTTCTGTCGAGACATCGAGGCCCGTTAATGGCCACCTGAAATCTCGTTAGAAATTTGTTTACAACGGTCTCGATAAAGTCGACGAACAACGCTCTCCTTTTGCCGAGAAATATTCTACCATACCTTCCACCGCCACGTTCGACGATTTGTACGCGCGGCTGCAAAACCATGGCCGCGAGCTGGCTGAAAACTTTCGTTGCGTTTCGTTTCGATCAACAAAGTCCCGGAGGGTGGGTCTCTTTCGTTTGGAAACGCCGCGTTTAGCATTATACGCACGATGACTCGCGCATTTATAAATAAATCTACGATACGTTGGCTTCGTGCTTGCAAATCGACGGGTGGCGGTGATTCGATCTTTCGTCTCCTAAAATTACCAATATCTTAGAAGGCGACTACGTATCGCGTTATTTCGTCATTTTCTACGCTTTTCCCGACATTCCGCGTCGCACGACTTTTTGTTCCAATTTATTTAAAGTCTCCGTAGACTCGACCATCCATGCTTCCGAGGAGGGATCGATTCCGGAGATATCGATCGATTGTCCGAGCTTTTTATTCGATCGAGTTCTCTTTTCAGATACGAGGCCCAGACGATACACGCGAGAAGAGAGTCATCGTGTATCTAATCGCATCAGGTCCATCGGGTACAGCGATCGACGGAGAGCGTGCACGTCGGTGAGTGGCTGCCTAGTCTTTGCTGTCAACTTTGGCAAGTATCCCGCTATTTGACGCTATATCTCGACGCTCTTTGTCCGTTCGATTCGTCGAAAGCACACGCGGCTGTCTAATTATAATATCGGTCGATACGCGTGATATTACGTACGCCTTACGCTCGATATCTCCGTCCTGTATAAATTACGAAGCTGCAGGCTGAATTACGCATGAATTATTTGCTCGCGAGTTGCCGTTAGTAATTCTAACGTTAAACGGATGCCACTTTGCAAAGCCCGGATTATAGAAAATCTATCCCGGAAGTGGATACGCGATCGCGTCTGATGGTTGTAAGTCTGCTAAGGGACTCTTTGTAACGAATTGATTTCGAAGTAGCTTTAACTGCGAGCGATTTCGCAGCCCGCGAATAGCTAAAGCGTCTGTAAGTAACGGAGTGAGTAACTACGCGCGATTAAACTCTCCGGCCAGTTGGGAACAATTGAAGTCTCCGAATGGCTGTAACTAACTGACGTGCCTGGGAATTAGTAACTCGATTTAGCAATTAAGCGACCGGAATTAGCCGTTCAGCCTACTTCCGATCGCCTGTTCCACGCGTTCTCGTTCGCTCTTACCCGATATTTTTTTTTTTTTTTTTTTTTTTTGGCCATTTGTTCCGGTCATCCTCCGTCCCTAAAACACGAACGTTGCCAGGACTCGGCAATTTCGAATTATTTCGTTGAAAATCGAAACGAAAATCGGGTAAACCGGCAGACGAATAAACTAGATAGAAATTAACCGTATTTCGTGTCGCGAGGCGAGGCAGTTTCGTTTTTCGCCCGGTGGTTAGTCGAGGGTAGGGGATTGGGCGCTAAACAAGGCCGTTGTAATTAAATTTTTGCCCCGACCGTTCTTTCTTCCCTTCATCTGGCGAGGAACACGAGCTCGTATAATTAGCGACGCCGTAAGGCTCGCGAGCTGCCTCTTATGTCGTCACTTCAACGAAACACCGCTGGCCCGCGACTTTTTTCCCAGCCTGAAAATCTTCTCCCTCCCCGCCCCCCTCCTACCGTCCAGCGAAATGGAACAAACGGACGTCGTTACGAACGATGTAACTAACGAACAGCCTGGCGAATTATTCGGCCAGAAGATAGAAACGAGCGGAATGTCGCACGAGCCGACGATAAGACAACGTGGACCTTAGGAAATTTGTAAGACGCAAGCGATTTATTCGACGACGACGACGACGACAACTTTATTTACGTCAACCTAATTTATGTGTAAACGGACGATTAAGATTATCGCAAACACACAGAGATAGGAGCGGTTACGCGTTCTACTGATTTTCCATTCGCTCGCTGTTACGAGCGATTATCTGCTAATAAGCGTAGCAGAAAATTTAATATCATCCGTGCCTGTAAGATAAAAGTATCATTTTTCGTGGGCAAAAATCTCGGGAGAAAAGGCGAACCTGTTCATTCCAGCCGCAGGTATAAAGAATGGTTGCCCGAGAACGTTGACGTCAACGCATTAAACGCGCATTTTTCATTCTCCGTTACATTCCGATTCGATATTTCCCTTTAAGCGTTCGACGTTTCTGGGTCAACAGGGTCTTCGCGGAATTCCGCGCTTGTTATCAAATCAGCCGCTTCGTTAACCACTTCCCTTCTTCTCGTCCAAGCATCTCCGCGACCTTCTGCTCTTTCGAAATGAAACAATTCTTTCGCGAGTTATTCCTCGCGGCGCTTTCGTTACCGTCGTATGCGTCTATAGATCGATTTCGGATCGAGCCCACCTTCCGTTTTAATTACAGCGAAAACTCGATTACTTGGCATTCGAGTTTCTCGTTCGCACACATCGCCCCGGTTTTCCGTTTTTCTGGAATATTTAACGGAATTTTAAACAGTTGGTCGACTCTCCGGGGAGACAACGAATTAAAGCAGCGGTTTCTCTCTGTTTCGCTCGTCTGTGCTACCGAGAAATACTCGCCTTTCAGAGACCTCCCACCGATCAGTTTCCTAAAGGAACGACGATTTACTACACAGACTTTTATCAAGCTTTCGTTTTTCCGTTCTCTTATTCCCTCCTGTCTTTTTCCTCTTTTCACGATACCGTTATTCGCTCCTATCAGAGTCTCCAGGCTGTTTTCTTATCGTCGAAATATCTAGTATCCTCGTCGTTGTTTCTTTCGTTGCTGTTTTCGACATCTTCGTTCTCTTGCGCTTTATCGCTGGAATTCGCGTAACGCGTAGTTTGATTCAATCTCCGCTTAAAAGGCAGCGGAACGTTATATGCGCGTAATATAATCCGGCCTGTTACTATAATCGATGCCGCAACTTGACGCTTTAATTTAGCACCTAGGTACATTGGACAGGCTACTGTAACCTCATCTGCATGTGATATAGACCTAACTCGATCTCGCATATACGAATCCAAGCTCGATATGGATCTAATTGAAAACCGATCCCTAGTTAAACTTGGCATAACACGATCTCGCGGTAACTTAACGTAAGCCTAACTCGATTTCTAACTCACGATTTAACGCGAAATTTTAATCCAATTGTTCTCTGATCTCTAAGCTGATACTTGTGAAAAAGCGTTACGTTTATCGATACGCGATGATGTAATTGGCTCGAATTAACATTCCGGAATTGGCCGAGAGCGAACGGTCGATCAAAATTTTGCGTTTCACGCTCCGTCGTTTCTATGACAAATCGTTCGAGTAGAGAGAATAATCCGTTACGAATAAGGAAGAATTATTGCGCCGATAAAATATTCGAGTGGAATAAATGTATTCATCGTATCGTGTAATCATCGCCTCGTACGGGATCGCGTAACAGAATTATGGGGTGGTGAATATTTTTTCAACTGCCACGCACCAACGAATGACAAACGACAATCATCCGTCGTTCGAGGATCAAGAAGAATTCAGCGTGTTATTAATGGACGTAGGTATAAAAGCTTTTTGAAAGATCGGGATTTTTAATGGATCTCTGCTTGCAACTAGTTTGTTATTCCCAACGATTTCCAAAACGATCTCGAACGTCCTTACGACGCTTTATACCACGTATCCATGGTGAAACGACGTTCTCGCCATTATACATACATCGATTACAGAATCAAGGTATCGATCGAACAAGCACTTTTATCTCGTCAATATGCAAATTTACCGTTGTCCGAATAAATGGTAATAAGCGATCAAGTTGTAAATATACCAAAGAATTGTTTAAAATTAAGCGCGTTTAATTTATTATCGATTAATTTTTTATTTGCATGTTTATTTCACGTAGCTTTTCGCGTTAATCTATATAGCCGGGCTTGGGCAAAATATTTCCGGACAAAATTTGCTCGCCGATACAGAAAGTTCGAGAAGCGCTGTTTTCAGCGAATATTCGTTCGAAACCGATTGACCGATGTCCAACTCGACGCCATCGAGCAGCCCAATTTCCAAATCGCCTCTTAGAAATTCCGAGCAAGGAGCGGCAAATTTTTACATCGATTACATCGATCGTTATCCAAGTCTCCGGTCACGTAACAACGGCCAAGCGAAACGCATCGGCTGTACAAAGAGACACGGGGTCCCAGAAGGGACCTTTCGACCCGTGGCCGCCGCCTCTGACGGACACCGTCGACAAGAGGAGCTATGGCGTCCCAGGAGAGGCCACGAAAGGTTGTTCAGCGCGAAAGACCGACTGAAACTTTGTTCGATAATTTGACGTTTTACGAGCGGCACAGTCCCTGAAGGAAGAGAGACTGCCCTACGAAGTCTTTCATTCTCCTTTCCCCTCGATCCCTGTTTCCTCCCTACCCCCCCCCCACCCCCCGAAATCGTCGCGAAGAAAGAACTCTCTCCGCCCGCTCGCGTCCGCCGTTCCTTTGTTCTTTCTCTTCCTTCTTCCTATCGTTAGTTCTGCTCCTGATGTTGCAAACAGTCGATTACGTTATCGAGATTTTATTGGCCCGGTGAACGATCTTACACCGGAGAATATCCTAGTGGAGACGTTTTATCGCGGACGATAAATCGATACGAACGTGGCTTTGGTTCCGGGGATTTTAAAGCTGTTTCTTCGCCGCGTTATTCTCTTTCTCCGATTTTATTACATGCGCTTAGTTGTGCGAACAGTCGAGCAACAGATAACGCGTGGCCTAATATCGCTTACGATTAGATTCCGTTTAGGCACGTACCGACAGTTTGTCCGATTATACACGGACTCGCGTTACTTTGATCTCGTTGGCCGATGCTATAACTCACAGTCTGTCCGACTGTACACAGCCTGATACCGCTTGCATTCTGTTCATCGACGGCTTGTGTAAATTGTCCGACCAGGCGACGTCTAGAATCACTTGGATTTCGTTTGCCGGCGATTTCTATACGCCGTCTAACCGCGCACTGCCTAATGCCGTATACGTTTCTCTTGTTCGTAGTTTCTATCAGCCGTCTGACTACGTACGGAGAGATGCTACTTTGATTCTACTTGCCGAGCAACGAGGTACACGCGCTGTGCAGAATTTTACGTAAAAGTAGGAATTTGCATAAAAATCCGTAGTCCGATCGTTCGTGGTAACGACTCGAGACTCGACGAATATTCCTAAACACCGTAACTTTGTACCGTTTTCCCTTACGAGTTTCACCGTCGCGACGCTACTGTTTTTCAAATTTCTCGGTTATTCGAGGGACGCGTTGCGCAACGAGCACGTTTTAATTAGTCACGGAACATCTGCGTTACGCCCATTGCCCTTGCGTTCGTATCCTTCGGCAGGCAATGCGAACGGTCGCATCGTTTTCACGTACGCCGTATACAAGAGTCGCGATAGTTTATACGATCCGATTTACACGATTTACACGGAGATTCATAGGCGTGTAACGCTGCGTTACTGTCCATTGGATCGGCGGAATGTTCGATACATTTTTCCGCTGCCTCCTGACACGTCCCCTTTAAATGAATATGCATGCCGTGGTTAATCGGTCACGAAACACGTCCACGTTATTGCGCTTCCACCCGCTACGTGAAAATTACCCGATACTTTTTCATTTAAGTTTCTCTCCATCGACCCTATTAGCGGATCGCGCGGTTTTATTTCATCGGAAGATTAATTTTGCCCTTTCGTAAGTAACGATACAAGGAGAAGCTGTTCTCAGTTGCCAGGAGATTGAAGCGATTTCATATTTATCAAGGAAGACCGTTACAGCCGGATAATTGCGAAGTTTAGAGTTTCGCGAAATTGCTCGCAACTCGAGATTTGTAATAATGTCGCTCGTAATTTGTTTCGACGAAACGTACATACTCGTTGTCCCGAGTTTTGCTACTCGTTTCAAGATCGCATCTCTTCGATCCTCGAGCGTACGCGCGTTTGCCCGTTGGTGTCTTATCCTCGATATTTTCCGCTTGTCAAAATACACACCCAAGAACCCACGATTCTTCGCTCTACCTTCTACGTTTATTGGAACTCCTTACGAGTGCCTTACGTTGGCAGCCTCGTTCACCGTCTTGCGTACGTCGCGTCTACCGTACGCGATAATACGTTTTCGCGTTTATATTTTCGCACTTCGTGTTACCGCGAGACGCAAACTCGATTTCGCGAATATCCGGACGCGCGACTCGGCGATCGTGGTAGTCGGCGACGCGCGCCACTGTGTACGGAACGTGTGAGTGTGACCGTGCACGAAGGGGCAGAGGGTGGGTTTTTTACGTAGATAGGGTGGCGCGCGCGTGGCCGTTGCCTCGGCCCGCAAGCGGTCTGAAAGTCGTTTCGAGAGGCCTCGTGTTTACATGAAAACGCCGCGAACGTCGATTCGTGCTTGTTGTTAGCGCCGGAGCTTGGCAGAACCGAAGGGGGTCGCGAGAGAAAAGAGTGAAAGAGGGGCGTGTGCAACGGAAGCAAAGAGCGTACGTAGGACGAGGACTACGAGGGGATGGGACGGAGGAACAAGCTCTTGGCGGGTGCGAGAGGCTTCGAGTTTTCAATGCGCGCTATTCCACCACGGCAGCGAGGGTTTATTCTTTAATCGCGCTTGCTGTACACGCGCGACCGTTAGCGAGGCTACGCCGAGCCGCTAACGATGTTATCGAAGGTACTTGGTTTTGAACGCTTTCTGACGTGCCTGGTATGCGGCGACGCGCCGCCTTGTTCAAAGGGTGTGTCTCGTTCGACTCGGAGAGCGACTAGGCTGCGATTGATTTGAATAGGGGTGGATCCGAGGATTTCGATCGGTCGAGGAAATCGTCGGCGCGTTCCTTTTTATTTCGACCTCGAGGGGACTCCGATTAGGAACGTTCGATATTCCGCGGAGTCCGAAGAGGGCCGATATTACGTACGTACGTACGTACGTACGTAACCGTGACCTCGGTCATCTTCTTGTCACTTCGCGTAGCGAATGCAAGAAGAACGGAGGACGAAAGTCGGCTCGAAGCGACTACTTGCAGCAGTCGAAGCGGAGTAAACTATCGGTTTGTATCGGTGCATGAACCGTGCCCATAACTTTATTTTATCCTCCGAGGTTATATCTAGATTTATTGGTCGGACGTTGGACACGCTATTTCGGCGTTATTTATGGCTACGTCACGCCGCCACTGCGCGGCACGGTAAAGTTGCAGCGTCGAGCTGCGCTCGCGATCGCGGTTGCACCAGGGTAGGGGGTTACAACGGTTTCCCATGGAGCGAAACTATCGAGAAGATCCGTCGATTTATCTATCCCAGACTGCACGGTTCTCCGATTGCTGACTCGCGATCATTCCACGCCGGAAATAAGCATTCTTCGGCAAGCACCGGTGTTAAATGCGTTCGCTTGCCGAGCGAAATCGATTCATCCAACGTATTTGTCCGGGATCCTCGAAGATCTCCTGCCTCGACTCTCTTCCTCTTTGTCGGAGATACCGTGACAATTTCGAAATAGCGTCGATATTTATCGTTCCTCCGCGGACGACGTTTCTCATCCTCTCGTCGAACCCGATTTTCGTTCTGTTTGTATTTGACGCCGCCGACTGTGAATTTATCGGCGATCGCATTCCCCGTGTTTCGTTTCGCGGTAAATCGATTATATTTTTCCGACGCGAGAAATCGCTTTTTTTTTAGGCATGATACGGGGCAGTTTGCGCGATATCGAGGGCAACTCGAGCCATCGTTTCGCTGATTTTCATTTACGTCGATTGTTTCTTTCACGCCGAGGTCGGTGCTCGCCCCCGAGTAAAACGCAATGCCACGTAGATGCACGTTAGGCGTGTTTCGAGTCAGCTTTTGAATTTGTTTCGCGTTTGAACGCTCGTTTATAGGCGATCGTTTGTACTTAAGGATGGAAAATTGCCGTCGAAACGACCACGGCAGACGCGTTTCATCGAACGTCGTGGCCGCGTTGTAGCGCATGGAGTACGCGGCATTCGGAGAATACTCGGAGCCAGTCTCTCGGCGTTAGGGTCACGATACGGTCCCTAACTCGGACGAGACTCTGAAATATCGTACGAGAAAGTGGCACCTAAACTCGAACAACCGCCTAGGATACTGCGTCTCCGAGACGCTTGGGTCTACCGCCAGGCACAACGCCCTACCGTCGAGAATTCTGAAAATACTTCGTGCCAACCAGTAACTTCCATTCCCTTCTGCAGATCGCAGATCCCCTATGCTCCGTCAATTACAAACGCGCGCAAATAAAATTATTTTGTGTCTTTACTTCTAACCAGCAGCCGTTGGATACAGTTTCTCCATCGATCGAAACTGATTAAAGTACGAAATTTTTACCGAGCTCTAGCCTCTGAGCAGGTCGCGTTTGTATATGCAAAGCATGTATGAATAATATATGGTCGACCGAGGTAAAAGAGATCTTCACCCGCGTTCCTTCGTGATCCAGCGATCTTCTTCCGGTTTCCGACCTCTTCTCCGTCCGAGTTTTTCTTCTTTCCGCGCCACGTGCATTCGCAAAGAAGAGAAACGCGTATCCCAGGCGCTTTAAAAGCCTTGACCGGTGGCGCGTAAACACGAGCGAGCGGAACCGATCGACGCGAAGCGATACTTCCGTGTCTCGTTCGTAGAAATCCACCGTTCGATCTACGTTCCGAGCAGAGGCGCCGTGTAATTTCATCCGCGTTGGCCGAAATCGATCGATCGACCCCGCGAATTTCGCGCAACGCGCGCTCGTAATCCCGCGTAACCCGCGTTACAGCCGGGAAGAAATTCCATCTTCTGCGGAGAGACATTCGCCGAGACGCTGATCTCGCTCGTTCTTTCAGAATCATCTTTCTGTCGAAGTGGTTATCGCTTCCAAGAAAACTCTGCATCCGATTTGTTTAGTTTTCTCGATCACCGATAGCCATCACCGAACGCGCCTTGTGACAATGGACAGGCGACGACGGCTTCGGGGATTCAGTGGAAAAGTAACGTTGTCAGCGTGCGGATCTGGACCAGCTCAAACCGTATTCGTACCTATACTTACACTTCTGTTTTAAATATATTTCCTCTTTTACAATTTATCCACGCGTTCCTCTATTCAAATATCCAAAAACAACCTCGACACTTTCTATTTGAGCGAATCGATGAAATTTCATTTATCCGATCCGCGCACGGACGCTTTCAACGATAACACGAGGGTCGTTTAAATATTAACCGGAGTGGCGCATCTGCGCAGTGTCGCTTATTCGGACGCAGCTGCGTGAGAGTTCAAATAGACGTGTCTCGAACGCGTTCCACTTTACGCGATCCTCTATTCACCGTTTCTTCGGTAGACGACACAACGAACCCGGAAGAAGTAGCGTCTATCGTCGCACAACGTATAATCGTTCAGTTTTTGTTCGTCGACGACGGTAAAACCACTGAAACGAGGCATAGAAGAGTTTGCGCTGCATAAATGGTATTCCAGCGGACGTCGATACGTTCGGAACACGAGGCACATTCGCGACGTCCCGAGACGCGCGTAACGATCGACGAAATTTCCTCGGAAGTTAATATCGGTCATGGAAGCGTGCTCTTCGAACGCGCGGCGAAGGAGCGGAGCAATCCGCGTGCAATTGGCCTCGGACCCGCCAGCCCTCCACTTTCTACGCAACTGGAACGAAAAAGTCGCGAATCCGGCGACGAAAGTGCACAGGGTTAGGTTAGAGAAATAACTGAATTGTACTTTTCAGCGAAACATTTTAGCGAAACGCAAAAGTTACAGACAACGTTCTATTTATATTTGTCCGATCGATGCTCTCGTTGCGTGTATCGTACGAAAGCCTTCGTGCGCATTTTCAGATTTCGTTCAAACTTTATTAATATAATCGCGATAGTCGGGTTTCGTTATACCGCTAATGAAATTTCAACCTGTTATATATAACACACGCGGTACACGCGTAAAAGTTTTCTACGATGAACGTTCGAATAATTTCACGAGCCGCTAGGCGTCCGGAATTTTCCTCTCGATTTACTCGGCGAAATTACGCTTAAAAAGTAAACAGTTCGCTTTGGCAACGAATTTCTGCGTTAACCCCGACGCGCGGAATCGGTCATCGCGCTTATATCGACGTACCTTTAAATCTCCAGTTTCCTCTCTTCGATTTTCCATATCCTTTGCCTTGCGGACGCAGTTGCCGACAAATTTCTCGCGTTCGTACCGACGCTCTTAAGAACGTAGCGAGAGGTGCCAGAATCCGAAGCTGTGCGTTGGTAAACACACTCGCACGGAATAGGAAGGAAGAGCGTACGTGACTGCGTGGGACCGCGTGGTACGCGAAGAAAATTCAGCATTCGGTGCCGTGCACGTAATCGATTCGGCGCGCAATTTGGCAAGGAGATCGGATTTCCAATAACGACGCGACACTGATTATCATGCGATTGCCACCTTATAGTTGGATCTCTCTTGCTAGAAGCGGAGAAAATCGAAGGGGAAGAAAGAGACAGAGAGGCGCAGAGGGGGGGGGGAGGAACACGAGAGAGAATCGTGCCTCTCCAAAAGTGCCTCGATCTCCTTGGAATCGAGATCCGACGGTGAAATTGGCGTCGGAGATTCTCCGTGAAAATCCATGAAATATCTCCTTCCCGAGACTTCGCCGCCTCTCGCTGGCGTTATTACCTCATTATTGCCATCGGGCTTAGATCGATCTTCTCGTGCGCCCATTCGAAAGACTGGCCGGCTACGGCAAACGACGAGGAGCCGTTGTTCGTCGGCGTTCCATGGCCCGCGCGCACACAAATATCGCCGATTCCCAGCATCGCGGCAAACAAATTTTCCTTACGAACGTTCCAGGACACGCAGCCTTCGTCGAAGCTTTTCGAACGTTCGAAACCGGTTACTTCGCGTTGGAAGATCGAGCGGATCCGAGTTACCAACGAGATTCGTATTGGACGAATTTCAGATCGGATCGCAGCTGTGAATTCCAAAGGTCGCGCGATCGCTAATTTCTAAATACGTATGGTACGCGCGCATAGCCGAATTCGTTAAGACGCAAGTTGTACGAATCCAGCGAGCGTTCGGTCCACGATCGAAACTTGGAAGGCACGCGGAAAAGCCGCAGTCGCGAAATTCGAAGCATCCCGTGTTTTCGCGTACGTGCGCCGCGTTTACGCGACACGATTCACCGAGCAAGGGGACTTGGAAGTTCGAGCGCCTCGGGAGTTCAACTCGGAGAATGTAGGTCCCCGGCTTCTACTCGGTGTAGTACGTGACAAGTAGGCGTTCCGAGGGTCGAGGTGAATAAAATTAAGTGTTCTTCGTACTTGGAGAGGGAGGGAAAAAAAAAGATGCGGAGGGGAGGAAGGAAGGAAGGAAGGAAGGAAGGAAGGAAAAGGGGTAGTAGGTTCCGGTAGCAGCGAAAACGAAAGTGAGCTCGTTGGAAAATCGAGACCGTTGACGCGAGCTTCGATCGTGTTGTCAGGCGAAACTTTGTTAGATCGTTTGATATTATTGCCGCTACGCGATTCCGTCTACGAGGAAGAACCCGGTTTGTTACCGCGATCTTACTCCGCGATAAAGATGCGTACATCGAAAGCAAATTTCCGGGGTTATTTGGATTCGTTTCGCGAAGAAAGAACAATCGTTCGATCTGTTCGCCGTATTTGACGCTTTTAGAGATACCAAGGTTTAAATACAAGGCGAGAACGCAACGCGTTAATCCAAAGCAAGCGCTCTAGCTAATTGTTATTCGGTAATTTAGTAATTTTGTAGATTTATCGGGATTCGTTATTTCATATTTCAGCTGTAGATAGTTAGGAATCGTTGCTGTAGATTCGGTTTCGTTGATTACGTAGTCCAAGCTCGTGAAACTCGATCGTAAATGTCCGCCAAATTGGAAACGGAGAATACACGAATTCGAAAGCTTCCAAAGGGGAACGTGGAAATTAGTTTTTAACGTTTCTTCGATATCTACGTCGAGAACCGCGTCGTTACCGAAGTTACGGTTATAGTCGACTGTAAGAAAACTACCGTTGTACGTAGAAACTTTCTTTTCCCGCAGGTGTCGGAACTTAGCATCGACGAAGCGAAATAATAAAATAATCGGATCGTCGACGACTCGAATCGAACGTGTCGGGCCTTGAAACAAAGTTGGTCATCGATCGTGGCAAAAAGCTGTAGCCAGAGGCGCAAATCGATTCACGGAGTCAAGAGGGACGATCCGTGGAAAAGTTGTTCGCACGTCGACGACGACGTAATTCGAAAAGTTGCCGATTGGATAGCGGGCTGGCGACTTAAATGCTCGCTAACCGACACGTAGCGCAATTAGGGTTGTCGGCGTGCACACTTGGACGCCGCGTTCGCAGTAGGTTTCCTGGCGCAGCACCGGCTTTATTTCGTTTTATTTTTGCAAAAATTTCCCCGGACCGGTCGGAAACTGTGCCAGAATTAAATTCGCGCGTGACCGGCACGCGAACGAACTCTCGTCGCCGGCTAAAAATTCGTAATCTTGTTAGTATCAATTTTTTTTCACGCCTCTGCAACTGCACCGGCGCGGCGCGGCCAGGCGACGTCTCCGAATCTTTTTCCCGCATCGGATACGCGTCGACCACGGTGTTACACGCTCGTTCGGGGTTTCTTTCTTGGCGATCGAAACGAGCTACGACGACTTTTCGTTTAACGATCGCGCGATGTATAACCGATCGGCGAAATCTTCCTACAACTTGCGATATAGGGATGCTTTTATTTAAATCGTTCCCACGATATTAGTTCGCTTAATAGGGAAACGAGTTTATGTCGGCAGAGGTTAAGAGGTGACGCAGGGAAGTCGCGGAAGATAGATTTTTCGAGAGCGGGGACTTTGGTTAAAATTAAGAAAATTCTTGGCGAGGTCGAGGGATGGTAATATTCTTACGGAAAGCCGATTATGCAAAATTTGGAATAGCTGCCGAGAATAAGGAGGCATTATGCGTAAGCTAGGAACGAGAATTCTTGACAAGAAGGACGCCATTGAAACGCGGACCGTTGCTTTGTGCGCGTGGCTCTTAGATGGAAATTCATATGCTGATAATGTAGCGCAACCACCGTCGCGATCTCAACCCTAACGCCGTAGTTTCGACCATATTCTCCACCCTCGTCGCAATCCATCCACTGCTAGAGTTAAAATTCGTTTTATCTTCCTTCGACTTTGCCTTCATTCTCCCGCGAGCGACGTTTAACTTTCGATCGACTTCGGATCGCGTCGACTTTGTTCGTTGATTGTTGTCGATTCTTACAATTTTTAGAGACGTCGAGCTAGTTTCGAGTTACTTGAATCATCTTCCCGCTGGATCGAGCTGCGCGATAAGATCCTTTTGTCCATTGCCCGCGACTGTGGACTATTAATCGAGGGAACGCGATAAAATATTCGTTTAATTAAATATCTCGTATCATCGACTCTACGAATTCAATTTAGTTGATTAATAACCAAAATCGTTGGTGACTCGTTGATCGATCCATTTATCCAGGCGCGTCATTTTCGGTAGTCCGGGGGATTCGTAATGTAAATTCCATTAGAACGAGTACGCTCGACTCGGGTGTACGATCGCTGTTAACGAGTAATCGTATCGTCCACGGATCGCTATAGTACAATTACATTTTCTACATAGCAGACCAAAATAAACGTCGCTTCTCTGTCATCATCTTCGGTGAATGTACGCCATCGTTCGTAAGTATCCGTCCACTTTTGTCCATTTGTCACAACGATACGTGCAGCGCCGTTGAAACGTATAAATTAACGACGTACCGATAATACGAGAAATATTCGTCGTCGTAACACGTTCGTAGAATGTTTCTAGATACGTGTATCCAAAGTTAGAGTCGAGCGCGCGATTCGTCGATCTTAACTTTAAATATCGCTACTTCGATCGCGGTAATAATTCTGCTCGTTTTAATCTAGATCTATTGGTTGGCCCATAAATATTCATTAAAGCTAGATAGAAGTAGCGCGCAACGTAGACTGCAGTAGGAATCGGCCTGGATATGAAATTTCCTTGAAATGGTTCGGGTGTACTTATCCGGCCGGCACAAATTTCAACGGGGCTCTCTTCAATTCCTTTCCATTGGTTTCTTCGTCTTACGCCGCTGGAAATTTACCGAGGGATCAAAGCACGCGAAAGAAGCTCACGCGCTTCCCGGCTCCTTCGCGAGCCGGTCTTTTCTTCTCTTTCTACAGGGTGTCCTGTTTCCGTTATTTGCTCGAACAACCTCTTTGTCATTAATAATACTTTAAACTTTCGTATCTCGACAAATAACTCGGTTGCATTTAATATCCAATTCCTTCGAGACCAGCGTCTCGCGACATCGACATCTTTCTTTTATCTTGAGATCAAGTACGTAGCATTTTTCCATCTCACCCGATGTCTTTGCACGACGCTGTCGGACGACGAAAACGCATTTTTTCCACAGCCTGTAACGCGTTTGCTACCCGAGAAGATCAAGGAAAACGAATATAATCGATCATGATATCTTCCAGATCGGAGAATTCGTGGACGTGATTTTCCCCAAGCGATTATTAAATTACGAAATTTATCGACGCGATTCGCTTGTACAGTGGATCGGTACTGTGGATTGTGTCGTATCTTTGGAACAAATGGAACACCCGGTGCATGCAGCTCGTCGCGACGAGAACAGGTATTGAAATAGGTGGCGGCGAGTTCTCTATGGTAGAGACGGAGATGGAGATGCTCCGGTGCCATTTCCCGATACAGAAGTTCCTCTCGATTTCACAACCCAAATGCAACCTTCGTTCTTTCCGTATATTTTATAATTTCACGAGTATTTCTTAAGCGTGGCTCGATTTCAGTTCTACTATCTCCACCGAGAGAATGATCGTTCTCGTTAACTTTTCCTTTTTCATCTAGAAACGTTCGACATTTATAGTCGATATAAAAATTTCATACGATTATATTAACTGTCCACGATCGAATCTGTTCCAAGCTCTCAAAAGAAAAAAAGAAAGAAAGAAAGAAAAAAAAAAGAAAAAAAAGCAGAAAATACGAGAAAATTGCAGAACGATCATCGACGTCCCTACCGTGTAGTACAGTCGTTCTTTAAATCAGACGTTTCAAATGTCCAGAGCTGTTTAAACGCGATAATTCCAAGACCCCTGAAAGACAGATAGATGCAAGATGGATGTAACAGAACGTAATGCAAATGTATTATAACGCGTGACGCAAAGGATAGATAATATATTCCGAGCAAAGTGTAGATAATAGGATATCCGTTAGAAAAACTTTCTAGAAAGGCTCCATTTGAAATCCGTCCGAGTTCCCTGCAATTTCGCAAACATAGAGGCAGCATCCTGCCTTTTCAACGCCATTCATCGGCATCCGAATACCAGCTATCGGTTTCCGTAGCGGCGATACGTGGAAATTTTACAAAAGAATCGAGGCATCCAAGGGAGAAGCATGTGGCCCCATGTGGTATGCGCGTGTTATCCGCGAAGAGTTGCAGCAGCGTTATAGAGCGACTTTTCCACAAGAGCGCGTATGCAAAGAGCGATCTATATCGGAAACGGATGGAACGCCTTCTCGATCGTTGTGTTTCGAATTTTTAAGCGGCGATCTGCCGATCTGACGGTGCGAAAATGCATCCTACTCTCGATTCTCGTTACGGCCGTATCGCTGGCGAAAATTCCTCGTACGTTTCAAGGTGAGAACACTTTGAATCTCTTTTGAAAATTCCATCTGGCATGGCGAAGACGGAGATGGAATCGGTCTACTCTCGGAGAATACTCTATTTTTTCAGACAGCTATCTACGTCTTCTTCTCCGTTCTCTTTCTACTCTCTTTCTTCCTCCTTCTGTTTCACAATTCTACCTTCGTTTGCTATTTACTCGCGCGTCTCTACGACCGAAAGGCCGCTCGAAAAACGAAACGGAATTTCGTTGTTGCGCGCGTTTTTCTCTATTTTCGTTCTACCGCTTCGCTTTTTTTCCCCATAGAGAAACCGCGTAGGGGGGGGGGAGGGTGGTTCATGAAAATTTAATAGGACGCTAACTTCCCTCGATTTTGAATTTAACGTTATTTCGCGTAGTCGCTTATGGATGGTTCGCGTGCTTTTGTTGTTCCATCGTGCATATCCTGCTTTGTTTGTAGTTTACCGTGTTTTAGTTTACAGTATTTTCGATGCTGGCGAGCCAGGAAAATTCGTGGCCGATCAACCGGTCGAAGGAAATGCGAAACAATCCAGAATTTGGTATTCGCGTGCATATTTCGATCGTTGTTAACTGCGAGGGAGAATTCATTTTCAACTTTCCCTTTATCTATCTATCAATCTGTCTATCTACATGTATACAGGTATATTTGAATTCTAATCCATTATTGAAAATATTTCGAGAAGCACGCTGAACGAAGGTAAATACTTTTGGAGTTCCGCGTTAGGTACGTTTTTACGTATTAATTAGGCGCTATATATGTATGTATAGTTAGGAGGACCGAGAGAAGCGTGAAAGGTAGGTGCTTGGAAAAGTAACTGGAAATTTTTCTTCGAAGAAAAAAGAACGAAAGTTGGTGGATCCTTCGTAGGAGACGCCTCCGCGTCTACGGTCTCGCCACCGAGCCAGCGGAGGAAGCTTTTGAAATTATGAAATGAACTGCGTTTGACACGTTTTTTGTCGAGCTAACCCGCTCGTCGGGGGGGAAAAAGCGATGATGATTCATCGTTTCTGAGTGACTCTTTTCGTCCGCCACTTTTCACGTGGCAAAATCTTGCTGCTCGGCGCAAGCATCTATATCGACCACCGTCGACGAATTTTCCTGCTGATACGCAATTCGAACACGGTAAATGTCGACAATCTCGATCAGTATGAACGCAAAGTTTCTAAAGCCAGTTTTCCCTTGTAATACGTAGAGGATAAGGTAATTTCTTCGCAAGTCCCGTTTCTTCCTGCGTGTTTATAGAAATACGAACTCGCGTAGAAATTCTCGATCCTCTTACGAGTACGATAATTTCATTTAGTTTCATATATAGTCGAAGCGTAATATTTTAGCGATCGTTATCGCTCGATGCCAATGGTTTACGTAAATACGGTCAAGTGTCTGCTTGATAGAAGCGAAACGTTCGAGTTGAACGAATCGCTAACGAAAATTTCAATAACAGGACGTTTACCTTACAGGACGTCCATCGAGAATGTAACGGAAATAACGAAATATTTACTTAGAACGACCAAACGATAATTTACATCGGCCATCGATATTCGTTTGTTACATCCACACCCCTAATATTTATCGTATATAATACCTTACATATAATATAACATTTCTAAACGGTATATCGGTTTTATCTCGTAAACTCGCTTTGTCTCGGCGAATAGCGAAAGAAAGGCGGTGACATACGGTAGACATCGAAATATTTCCTTTATTAACGAACAAGTCCTGTGCCGAATGTGATATACAGATAACGAATGAGCCACTGGGTACGACTGTCGAAACCAGTCCGGATTATTTATCGAGTTCTTTTTTTACTTTTTTCTTTTCTACCCTCCGGTCGCAGTCCCGTCTACCGAGTTTCGCCACTATTCCCGGCGTTTTAAAGCGACGAAGAATCGCGTGTCTCGCGCCATACGAGCGCCACGAACGGGGAAGAAATATTTTTCTTCGAGACTTTTTCCGACGCTTCCCAGTTGCCGACGTCCTCGCGAAAGCTTTCAATTACGCCCGGGATTTCCAGTCAATATTCCCGATGATTCGCCTCACCCTCGTCGAATTCCTCGAATTCCTCGCGACACGTCGGATTTCGCACTTTGTTTACGCGTAGACGGTATTCGCCAGCAAAATGTTTTCGCCACTTTGAGATTCGTCGAACGATAGCCTGGAAGTGGCGTTGCTTCTCGTGGCTTTGCACGAAGCCAAACTATATGCTTCGACCTCCGCTCTTTTCCGCTACGAAGCTTTCGGTTTCCTCGGCTACGTAATTGATATTCGACGTCTTAACACGTTTTTAACCATCGCCTACCTTGACGTATCAAATATTTTTGCCATTTCGAGAATTTATTCCTCGCAAAGAGACACGCCTGCTCGCCAAAGTATTCGACCATGGAGAACTTGTATAACCAGTGGTCGTAAATACGCGTTAAACAAACTTGGAATAATCTAACTCTGGAATAATCTAACTCCGCAATATAGGATACAGATACATCGATATCGATTCGACGTTGTCTTATTGCAATATATATCCGCGACTCGGCGAAACACTATGCGGTATCGTAAAACACGTCGAAGCACGCGATAGAGGTTGCCATTGACGCAACCAGTCGCAGACTCTTGCTACGTCGATCGTTTTAATTGGTCGATGTGTTTCGCAGCTAGCTAGACGAGCGTGCTGCTCGCTCGAAAAATTTCATTAGCATCGAACTGAGGCGGCCGGTCGATCGCCAGCGAGCTTTCTCCGACGCTCGGTGATTAATTAGACGATTTAGATCACGCGAAATGGTCGACGACGGCAGTGCCTTAGCCACCGGTTAACCGAACGTCGGTCTGTTTCAATTTATGCGATTCGTCGGCGTTCTTCTTCGGGGAGGGGCCGATCGTTTCGTCGTATCGCCGGCCGTCGTTGATCATAACGCGCCGGAACATAATTGCCGCCGTCGTAACGCTCGGTTTTTGTCGTCCGTGTGGTTAGACTAATCGAAATCCTGTCGAAAAAGGGAAGAAATATTAAATCGAATGGACGAGGAATTTCGGTAATCGGCTCGCTTTTCTGTCGTTTCTCTTCCCGGCTTCCCTCTTTGTTCCATTTCCTATAGTAGATCTCTCGATCGCCTTTCTAAATAATCGCACCGTTAATTAAAAATCCACGTTACCACCGTCGTTCGAAACGCGGAAAATCGAGCGAATCTCGGACCAGGACGAACGAATGTTCGTCGTTCGAATCGACCAAGAGCTTGTATCGCGCGAACACGGGACGACAAACTCGATGGTCGTAAACGAAGCGTATCATAAATGATCGTGGTTAAATCATCGTTGTTATCGCCGTCGTAACCGCGATCGTCGCCGTCGCGAGGATTATCTAAAATTCGCGGGCGGCTCCGTATTAACGTTCGTGTAACAGCAGAGATGGACGATGGCGATAAGCGACTGCCTAGACGCGATAATACACCGCGGTAACGTTAATAATTCCGTTAATTATCCCTCGTCACGGCAATAGCAATAAATGTATATCGACCGATCCGTATAATCGAACGTCGAGCGTCCCACTACCTAGCGAGACGTTGGTTTAAACGCCGTTTCCGCTTAATTACTCATCGCGAAAGTGTCGCGAACAGATCGGTCGATCGCGCTTTAATCCGGACGAATCGGTGACACGGTGCCCGATTTCGGTTTCGTCGCGGCAAGCTCTCCAAATCGAATCTGTAATCTGACTTTAAGGTTCGTCGCGACGCAAATTTAGCGCCTGACACTTGTAAGATTAGTTTTACCCTGGCAGCTTGGAGATTACGCGCAAATGTAATTCCGCGATCGGACAGTTTTATGGCATTTAGGAATTCGCGCTACGTCTTCGATGTTAGCGGCGCACGGCCGATCGCCTCTACTCCGACTTCGAAAACAGCCTGTATCGTTTCAAACTCCTCGGCCGTCTGTTTCTCACCGCGTCGTTATTAGCCGCCGGTGATGTCTTTATCGGGAAACTATTTGCAGTTACGATCGTTACGTTAACGAGGCTTATCGCCGCGCTTCCTACAACGAGAATACGTAATACGGCTGCTAATGGGTTCGACGCGGCAGGGACCGACGGTTGTCTCGGGCGTCTCGTCGTTTCCTCGAGGAAACGAACACCAGCAACCGCCGCGCGCATCGTTGCGAGCAACGACGTCTCGCGTTTCGACCGGTTTTAATTTGTCGCACGCAGCAGCGCGTTAATTCGTCGAACAAAGCGGCGTTCGAGCTTCGAGAGATCGTCGAGCCTCGATGGGAGCCGCGCATTGTGTTACCGGCGTGCGTATTTTCAAGGAGTGACACCGTTTGTTCGTCGAGTGGCCGAGGGGTTGCAGCTTGTAACGGGTTCAAACGAAATGTTTTACAATTTGCGTACTACAATTTACTTACAATACCGTGCTTTTTTTGCTTTTTTTTTTCTTTTTTTGTTTTTCTAGAATCGGTCGCGACACGATGTTTGCGAAATAATGGAAGAGGGGTTTGAATTTTCTGCCGGACAAGCGTGAAAATTGCGCGAATATTTTTTGCTCCCTCGTTTCGCGACGATTTCGTTGCGAGGTCTCGTTTCAGTCAACTATCACGGTTAAATCGCGGAAATTTATTTTTTCCATTCTGCTTCGTACAAGCAACCTCTTCGAATTACCCATTCGAACGCGGACGAACATGACTCTTGATAAAACTATGCGCGTGTTGCTTTATTTGCGCGAATTAGTTTCGCAATAACGTTACGTTTACGTAAATTTTACGCGTTATTTCGCGGTTTGGTCTCTAACGCGTGAAATCCAGCGTGCCAGAGTGTTCGCGTTATAGTCGAGAGAGTATAGATCGCTATTAAAGTCCTGCTCGATGATCTTTGCTCAATTTGCCGTATTTTCTCGTGCAAGCGTGTTTTTCCGGGCGTGCTCCATATTTTTGCATATCATCGAGGTTTACGGTTTTATCAACGTTTAATTATCCGACTGCTTGTAATTACGAGGACGACCAACTTACCGCGCAGCGCAATCAAAGCGTTGATCGAGCGAAACAGCTTTTCGAAATTAGATATGGAATTATATCCATACGCATACGTATTACGCTTTAAACCCGGAATATTTTCGACGAGATTTAAACTTCGCTACGAGGCATCGAATACAACGACCGACCATCCGACATCGGCGAAACAAAGTATCGTTTTTTAACTCCCGTTGCGTCTTTCTCTATCGTTAAGTATACGTATTATCAAGTACAATGCCAAGTCAAGTTTCTCTTCGATTTCGTCACAGATCTTTCGAACAACTCGATGCAAAGAGAATCCTGCCTTTTGCGCGATTATTACAATTATCGTCGTGATCCATAATTAAACGGAACGTTGCAACAGCCGAGTTTGCCATTGAAATAATCATCATCGATCTATCTGTGCTTCGTGCTCGAACGTCGGTTAAACCGTCGAACCGAACCTCTTTATTCCGTTGTATTAACTCGAACGTCGTTTCCTCGATTGTCTCCGCCGCGCTATCTCTCGCGGAAATCCGATTTGCCGGCTACGAGATCTTGGTTCGTTACACGGCTCGGGATTACGTTCGGGCTAGCTCGCATCGCAGCGAAATTTACGCCATTATTAATCGCCCGCGAACGATCAAGCGTCACCGTGACGCACGACGACGCGATTTATCGAGCATTTAACGTCTGCGGAGCCATCCGCCGTCGGCTCCGGACGAAAACGTCTTCGTCGTTTAAATAATTGAGCGAGCACCGGGGATACTCGAGCGACGTGCGCGTTCGGAACCAGCACACGCCCGGATGTACGAAATTTCGTTTCGACTCGTCACGATGGGCGTCGTTGGGGAACAGATTCTCGACCGACGACGCTTGGCGTCGTTTTAAATTGCAGTTTTAATATCGTTGCGTATCCTGGGCTTTATTAGCTCCAGGGTGAGTCGCATCGACGCGATTCACGCGTCGATTTTCATACGCTGGCGAACGTTGGAGAGGAGAACGAGACTGGGTGAAGGACTCGCCGAAGAAGATTTCAAGGTAAACGGCTCGAACACTCGAGCAGTAATTTGCAAGAACTCGTCGAGTTTTAGTTCGCGTCGCCCCGACCATCCCACTAACGCCACTTACCGCGCAGCGTCGGTTATCTGCCTTCGTTTCTCGATAAATAACAATAATAAACGATGCTGGTTTTCCACGTCGAACCGTCGACGCGCGTGAAAACCGGGGTCTGCGCGTGTCGCTTTAATCGCGTCGGCAGGAGATATCTTTTTTCCCCTGTCGGGCCTCTAACGAGACGGGTTAAGAAGGATGGCCGTGTTACACGGCCGAAGAACGGGTCAAAGGAAAGAAGAAGAGAAACGCTCTGGAGAGTTTTCGGGGCGAGCGGGAACGAGCGTTTACGAGAATGTCCCATTATTAGGGCCAATACCCAGGATGCTTGACAATCCCCTAACAGCCCTGAAGTCGAGTATCTATTTTCCCCTGTCGGTTCGCACGGATTCTTTCCCTTCGCACGGGTTTTCCTCCCCTCGTCTCGTTTCGCTAGAGTCGGAATATGGATCGTTAATATGGACGACCGGGAAGATCGAATTCGTTTCGCGTGGAATCCGTTGTCACCGATACTTTTTGTAGGAACGATAAACAAACGCGATAGCATCGGTGTAATTTTTCAAGTTAACGTACGTTGACTCTTCGAACGCACCGACGATCGTAACTAAATATTTGCCAGATAAAGTTCGAAAAGAGAGGTGGACCTGAATTTTTGTTGAAATTTGGCGAAGTTTCCTTTCGAATACAAAAAGAGAGCACGATTTTTCGCAGCGGATGCCAGTTTTGTAAAAGGATACACCGTTGTTATTTGTTATTTGTACGTTCGTAAACAACGCCGGATAACAGGTGGTAAACGTAACGAGATAGGACTGGGCGTGCGAATGGAGAGAATGGGTTAGGCGCGCTAGTGATAACGGTCCGTCCGTAGTCAGACACGGTGCGTAGCTTACAACGCGGAACATCAGCCGGAACGAACTTGAGCGAAAATTTTGACGAAATGATCTTTAACTTTTAAAACTGTCGTGCAATTTGTATCTCTATCGCCGTCTATCGCGAGTTTCTGTCGGTTGCTCGTCGAGCATCCGCCTAAGACGGCTATTCGCGGCGTATACGCTAATTCGTTCATCGAACGTAAATTTATGATCATACGTATCCAGATTGAGTTCGTATTTTGTTTCTTTCGCACGAACGTAGGTGGACCGTTCGATTTGCGAATCGGAAAGATACCGGTGGATTTTCTCAAGCGCCCCCCTATGCGTATCCAGGCCGAAAAGGTTGCGTTTAATGCTCCTACCGGTGCGCGGAAACTCGAGCTTCGTTCGTCGAAATTCCTCGTTAAACAATCGTAGCAGGAGTTTATCGAGTTCCGTGGTCTTCGTCGTAGCGGCGTGATTTCCGAATAAACTAACGTTAATTATAAACGGTCTGACCTAGCTGTTCTCTTACCCCCTTCTGTCTCTCTTATCACAGTCCTGCCGACTAACCCATCCATTGTCTTTTCATCTGCCGTTCTATTTTCCTGTCCCGGATGATCCTAGTTTCCTCCTTTCTTTCTTTCATCCTCCGCTTATTTTCTTTTCTTTCGTTCCCTTTCCCTTTTCCCCAGCCCTTTTTTCCCCAAGGACCGCTTCTGTCGGACTCGCCGGCGTTCTTGTATCTCGTTGTTTAATTTTTCTTCGTTATATCCGTGCTCGTTCGTCGCGTTGCCTTTCTCGGATTTGCACTTGGAAAATAGCGGAAGTCGCGAGCGGATAGACCGTCTTCTTTTGTCGCTGGCTTTTGTCCCCGTGGCTCGGGCTCGTATCCACCGGCTTATTGTCCGCCACGAAAAGTCACGCCGCTTGCTCCTGAATCGGCAGTTATATAATTGATCGTCACGCCGAGCCGCTACGTTAATTAATTAGTTACGTTTTATCCGACGCGACACTGTTCTTTCTGCTCGAATTTCCGGTTCGATGCTTACGTTTTCATTCCATTATACCGCCTTCTCCTTCTTTGCTTTTTCCTTTTTTTCTTTTTTTTATTTCTTGCTCGAGAGGTTCGGTCTTCGTACATTGGCACGATAATTGAGCAGGTTGTTTCAGAGGAATTTAAATACACAGCGCTCAAAGTACGGAGTATTATCCGTTACGACTACCTACTTCTCGCTATTTTCTTACACATTTATTGCACGGAGACTCTCTTACGCCGTAGTAGCGTAATCGCGCGTTTACTTCGTTGTGTTACGTGTAACGAAGGTTGTCCACGCTCGTTTGTGCAGGAGAACGGGTTACATATTTCTTCAACAACCGCGTCGAAAGTTTCATCAGCGTCGACAATTTCGTACTTGGTAATTGTCGGTACTCGGTTAATCGCTCGCTCGCTTACTCGTTCGCCGAATATGTAATTTACAAGTAACGTTTGCAGTTTCTACTTGCCGTTGCTTATCCGCGCTAATTCGCTAAGTTACCGACGCTCGTAAATCGAGACGTCTCGCCGTTGAATGGCCTACGAAGGATATCGGTAGCCCGAAGAGAAAACAGTAGCATATCTCGGACGAATATCTCGACAAACAAATCTGTCTGGACGTTGTTTGAGAAATACCCGTTCCCCGACTAGAATAAACACGTATGCACACGCATCGAATGAATTTATCAGCGTCGGCAGAAGCCATCCACCCTTTTCCTTTCGTATCCTTCGTCTCCGGCGAAATACGCTCGGAACACCCGCATAATCCATTGGACGCGCCAAAACTACCGCAAAAAATGCAGTTAATTCAGTTTACTAAAAGGACACGATACGTTTCTCTTCGTATTCGATCGTATTCGTATTCGATCGACGATCGAACGTCGACGATCGAATTACGCTTCCGCTTCTCTCGCTCCTCTATACAGGCGGCATTGTACGATAACAATTTCCACATAGCCGTGTTCTTTCCCCTTTTCGCGCCCGTTTGTAATATCGATTTTCCATCAATTCGATTTAATCTTCCGCTTTACGCATATGACGTAATTCCTGGTTTTATGCCACGAACGGGCGAACGAGACTCGACACGATGCCAACGGTGTTTGTTCCCTCGCTTCTCTTTATCGGGTGACGACGAAACCAACGTGGATTCCTGTGTTTAATAGATTCGAGTGAGGATGCGGGTTAAATTAGGGTCGGTGTTAGATTTGGCGAGGATTCGAATCGGAGATGGGTTTAGGACAGGTATACGAGTTTTACGCGATATCCGAGTCTGTCTTAAGCCTGGGAAATGCCGCGTGTAGCATCGAACAGATGTCGACAACTTTATTTATAATCCTCGGAAAGAAACGCTCGTTCGACGTAGAATTCTTCTGGCGAGAGGTACGCCAACTTTACCCCGCTAATTATTCGCTCTGTTCGACGCTTCCTTCGCCTTGTCGATATTCGCCGTACGACGTTGGAAGTAAACGTCGAACAGCGTAAAAATTCTCCCTGGGCGCGTACACGATAGGAAGGAAAGAGGGGAAAAAGGGAAAAGGAAAGGTTGCAGGGTTACGACGAGCGAAACGTCGTTCGTTGTAATTCAGATAGAGAGTCGAAAACAGATTTCAACCACGTTCCGCTCCCTTAATAATTATTTTTCACGTCGGGTCTTCTCGAACACCGGCCGCCGCCCGTTGAAATTAATTCCGCTTCTTCCCCGTGAAACGTAGCACGCATAAATATGCGATTAAACATAACGGACCCGCCGACATTCTGTTCCGGACAGTTTTATGTCGCGTCCGGACGAAACCGAATAAATAGGAAGAAGACGAAAACGAAAGCAAGGAGAACGCTTCGTAAAAACAGAACGAACAACATTTGGAAAAAAATCGTCGCGATCGTACATTCAAACGTACTTGATGTTAAGCTCGATTCGCCGTTTTCTCTCGCGGGTATTTTCACGAAAAGCGTGTTAGTCGCAAAACTGTTTGGCCGAGAGGAAAAATCTCGATCGACGGCCTTATCGTCGGTTCCTAATCGAGCACAAAATTATCGAAAGTTCCGATATTCCTTGCCGCGACGAAGATCGTCGTCCTGCCACGCAACGGTCCACGTTTCCCGGCCTCGATCCCATTGTACGTCTCGAGATATCCAAGCAGCGTCTTGTATCTATTTCCATTACGACCCTCGATAATCCTAATTCATTGTCGACGAAAATCTTGCTGCATTCGGCACGGACTCTGTTCGGCTTTGGATATGGAAGCGGTGAAAAGGTTACACGAAACGCGTATTTTTCACGCTCCATCCATCCGTGAAACGCCGCGTGTCGTCAACCAGGCAATCCTCGGGTTTAGATATTTGTTGTGTCGAGGGGATCCCGTGGGTTTCTTAATAACGGAGACGGTAGGCTTTCTTCATTGAATTCGTCTTGATACCATTATCCCGCGAAATCCGCGCGGGGCGAACCGCGCGGAATACATTTCGTTCTCTCTATTCGCGTTCAATTCAGATTCGGCGACGCGTCGAACGGATTACGTTACCCTACCTTCGTACGAGATCGATGCCAAGGAGAAGCAAGGCATCGATCGTTCCGGTTTTTCAAACGATTACGAGCCTCGAAAGTTTATCGGTTTGGAACAGCGGCTTAATTGGCTTAATTTCAGAAGGATACACGCTCGAGCCACTATAATATCCCCGTGATTTTTAAACGATCGTAATCCAGAATCGAGCAACGAGAAGCGGAGTCGATCGATTTGGCTTCCTCGTGTGATTCTCGAGCGACTGTATCGTCAACGACGCTGCCTTCGCGATGCTCGTAATAACGTTTAAACAACGTCGTGCGCTTACGATTTTTATTCCCATTCTCGACGGACCGCTGTTACTCGCTTTACGGTTTGACGGATCGATAAAACATCGTAAATATTTATCGTCGAACGTTAAATTCCTCCTGATCGATTAAACTCGAACGTAAAATTTGTCCTGAAATCGATCGTACGTGCACGTTTCGTAACGACCACGCTTCGGCATACGTCCGTGTATCGTCGCGAAGTCGCGAGGTGACGGGATAACGAGGCGATCAAACCGATCGAAATGAATTTTTCGAGCCGAGCCGAAAGTCCTCGCCGTCTCGTTGATAGCTTCGGCCACGAATTACCATGCACTTTTGTCCGTTGTATATACGTAACCGCGATAACAATGGGCGCGAGCGTTGTGAAATAATGGCGGAAAAAGAGTGCATTCATCGAGCTATACGCGTCGGCGAGTCATCGAGAGATTTGTGGCCGATCACGCGCAAAGAGGAATTGAAAACTCAACGAGTATAGGGGAAATTTGTAAAGCTGACTCGGCTTCCGTGCTCGATCGCCCGTGACTCGTCATAGTATCGAGTGCAAGCTCATAAATACTGTATTATATCGCTGCTGCTTTATCGAGATCGCTGTTGATACCGCTCTAAATTGCGACAGAAGTAGGTTTCGAAAGAAAAGATTGGCTTTCTCGTGGCCTTCCCGTCGGCCGACTGAAAATTAAAACGTTTCGAGTTAAAACTCGACGAATCTTAATCCGATCGTGTATCTCAATTTTGAAAAGTTTCGTCTTTTCGATCGCGCGTTTAATCCAGTCGCGGGGTAGAGACGTTTTCGTAACTCGGAAGATTCGACGAATTCCTTGCAACGATATTTTCACGCTCCGCGAAACGCCGAACGTTTCTGCCCGTTTCAGTTCGATTTCACTGTCCGTCCTGGGGATCTCTTATTCAAAGACTCGTAGACAAAGACACCATCTCGCGCTTTACCGATCCTCGGAGAGGAAAATCATCTTAGAAGCGAGGTATCGGGAAATCGACTCGTTCCTACCAACGAAAACTTTCGTAATCGATATCGACCAGCCATCGAATGACGAACGGCTCGCATATGGAGAGTCCGATCGTAACTTTACCTCCTACTTTGTTCTTTTCTCGTCGATTTATTCCACCAGTAAACTCCATTGATCAGCCGTGTCGTAAACTTCTATCAGCGTGGTTACCGAGTCCGTTTCCCGCTGCTCGACTTTCGTTTTTCATCTACATATAGATAGTCTCGATCTTTTATTCCTCTTTCTTGCCGGTACGATAGACTTTGTCGTACAGCGAGAAAATTAAAGCGTAAATCGACGCAGTGACATTCCCCGTCACGTTCCGCTATCTTCGCCAAAGTCGTTCTTTAGCGAGTCGTTGTTCGCTTCGTTGGCAAAGCCAAAAAAATATAGTTTCCGTAATAGCGTTCCAAGAAGGGAAGAAACGAAACAACGTCGTAACGTTGCTTAACCCGACTCCAACCGATATAAAGATCCAATCCAAATCGCGATACCTTGCCTAATGCGCGTTCGAATTCCATCTCGTCGTTTGTTCGGGTCGATGGATCCAGGATTCGGCTGTTCCAATATTTAGATGCATTAACATGCTGTGCGTGCACGTGCGGCCGGTATGCATACGCGTGTAACGCTCACGTGTGCAGATATTATAGGCAACGGTGTTTGCGCGGGTACTGCGTATTATCCGGCATATTCATACTGGGTGTCCACGGAGTAAGGACATAGGTTCGTTTCTGGAGTAAGCGATCGTCGAAGGGAGCGGCTCGTTCTCGGCTCCGATCGCGCCGCCGAGCGATTCGCCTCTGCTTCTGGGTGTTGGGAGTTTGGCAGAGATCGAGAATCGTCGCGATCTTCGACTCCGCGACGACCAGTCGGTTGCAACCGATCGGTTGATGAACGACGTTAACGTTCAGGGTGGAGGGATTGTAACGACGGAGACACGTGTAACGATTATGTTATTTATTCGCTCTACATATATGTACGTGGTACGCTTGAGAACACTTAGGTAGAACGAATGTAGGCTGCGGGCAGCCTCAGTGTGGTCTGTGCGAGAACCGTTTCAGTCGACTGACTCGCTAAAGTAAGACTGACTAGCTAAAACGTATTCGAAGATGCCCTTTCTTCCTTGGCCCGTCCAAGGGTGTTCTTCTCTCGACGGCGTCCGCGAGATGGGGATCTATTCCTACCACTCCGATGATCGACGAGCTTCGTGCGTACTTCTTCTGGTATTACGCGTGGATACCGGATGCTCCTCCACGGTGTTCGCATCGTAAAGGTTTACAGCGTGATAGGCAAAAAGTACCAACGTCTCTGGGAAAGGCCATGCGCTGTTCGGGTCGTAAAGACCGACGGGTCAAAATCCCGAACAAGAATCGTTACGGCAAACCGTATACCGAGAAATCCCGTACGACCGCATCGCGAGCCGCGCCGACGAAGAACCTAACGATAATAATCACGACGAACGGCAACGTAGCCCGAAACGAAACAAAACTCGCTGTCAAATAACCGAACGTCTGCAAAGACGAACGATCGTTCCTATCGAAAGATCGCAAAGACCCCCCCCCCTCCCCCACCCCCGTTGATGATTAATAAATCAGCCGTCGGTGGGAAACGGCGAAATTCACCGCGACGCGTCCTATCGTAGGAGAAAATCGGTTCGACGGATCAGCCGAGAGAGTCGCCTTTAAATTTCATTTCCGAGCAGCTCTTTCGTCCGGGCGTTCTCGAGATCCCTGAGTCGACTCGCGTCAGTGTCACACACTCTCCCATAAGATATTAAAGCGGCATTGTGTCCCCGGGGTGGAAAGTCAGGCGACGGATGCCAGCGCGGGAACGTCAGTCTCGATCGACCCCGAACGCTCTCGGGACGGATTATCGAGACTTCGTTGCCGTCGCAAAGTCGACGTGCCCGGTCAAACCAGACTCTCCTGGAATTCTCCGTGCCCGCGACCATCTCTCTCCCCTCCCGAAGATGCTGACGAACGCCGACCCAGGGAATGCCAACTGTCCGATTCGGAGAGTCGAGCGACAATTAGCGGCGTGCCACCATCGGACGTCTTCTGCGGTCTCCTAATTTCGCGAAGGCTATGACAACGATCGAAACGAGTCGAGGAATCCAAGGACTGGTCCTTGAAACGTCGTCGTGGCCGCTGTTTTACGGCAGATTCGAGGGAGCAAGATTCTTGCCGCTGATGCGAGCAAAGGGATTCGTAGCTTTGGAATTTTCTTCGATCGCGAAGATCGCGAGATTGCAATTGCGCGTAACGCGCGCTCGAGGGATTTTAACGGCGATCGAAAGACAGAGGGTTTGAGATTAGCGCGAGAGTCGAGGTACGATTTGTTGTACGGTTCTTCGTCACGAAAGACGTTACGACGAGGAGGAAGAAATCTCTTACGCTCGTCGTACAGTAACGTTTCGTTTGTTCGCCAAGTAATATTCTTGACGATTTTCTGGCGTCGCGAATCGAGATTCCAAGAAGCTGGAGCGAGTGTCACGCGACATCCATAAAACCGACTACAGCCAGAACAACTCGCTATCCACGCATAATGCCCGTCAACGACCGTCTTACCGAACAATAACGCGAAAAAGCCAAAGTACTGTTAAAAACCAGGAACAAGACCGATCCATTGTTCGAGTGGCTATGAAAAGATAGAGCTGACGAACGAGAGGCAGCCTCGCGTTCGCGCGACGACAATAGGCCACGCCGTTCTACACTGCAATAAGTTTCTCGAATGGTGGATTCCGGGCCAGAGACGGTCTTCCGTCGTTTCGTGCTCTTGCAACGTCGTTTCGGTATTCCGGTTAATCCCGGACCGAGCCGTTGTCCCGCGAGTCGAAGACGAAACCGTTTGGATCGGAGAGGATGGAGAAATTTCGGTCTCGCGTTCGGGTAGTCGAACGATACACGCGCGAATCAAAATCGCGCGAATGGCGGATTTTCATTCGTTTTCCAACCGTCGGATATTTCTAACGCTTTCTTTTCTTGTTTATCTTCTCGCTATACTCTTCGCACGAGCTTGGTTAGTCTGTGCATGCGTTTAGCGAAAACTCAAGCTCGATTACGTTCTTCTCGCGTTCTTTGTCTCCGATATTTCTCGACCGTCGGAAAGCTCGTTTAATAGCTTCTTCGCTACCTCCGACTTTTCGCGCATCTTTGGTTCTCCTCTGCTCGTTCCACGAGTCTAACGCCGGCGTGCTTAGAAATACACGCGCGAATCGCAGGATGAATCGGTTTGGAGAAGATCTGGCGAGCAACTCGCGAGTCATGGTTCCCGATAATAATACATCGGTTGGGACAACCGAACGAACGCCCAGGGCTATTGGTTTTTTGCCGACGCGATAGATTTCCGGGGAAATATAAATCGACCGATGGCACGGTAAATTAATCGCGAATGGAAAGGCCGTTACATCGGTATGACACGAACGCTGCGATTCGGAAGCTCCTGGTCGCTCGTACATCTTTATGGGTAATTTTTCTTTCGATGGAAAATTCGTGGAAAGTCTTTTTTCTTCCTGAAATTGTTCGTTGCCCGTGAAGGACGTTGGTAGGTGCACGCGGTGCACGGTATCGTGCAAAACTTTCGAACCATTTGTCGATCTCTTGGCAGTATGTAGCTAAATGTATCGAATAAATTGTTTTTACGCGTTGCTACGTGGAAACGAATTTTAAGCCGTTTTCTTGATACTCGAATCTTGGTTCGCGTTGGAAGAAACAGAATTTCCGGGAATAACGAAAGTACGCGAGCGTTGTACAAATACGAGCGTTCGAGGCACTCGCTTTATCGATGTACAGGTTGATTTGTTGAAAATAGCCCGTTTAGTTGGCTCCCTCGCCATCCAGGTTACAAAAGAACGCGTCAAAGATATTCCTTCGTGGAAACGAATAGAGGAAAACGATGGTACGTATTTTATGGAAGATGCTGTTCAAAGGATTCTATATTCGAGGCATCACCCTGTAGAGAACAGAACCGAAGGTATCGCAGAGGGAAGGATACAGGCTTCCAGTATGCGGATGCGCATGCACCGATCGAGGATAGATAAATACACAGACATATGCGTAATATAGGCGCGTGACTATGTACAAGCGTAAATACGTTGATACCGGTTAATGTACAGCCAACGGCGCGATGCGTCTCGAGCTTTCGGTGCGGATGATTTTATCGTCGATTGGTTTCCGAAACGGTCTTTGTTCGAAATCGTCCGTCTTACGGAACGAAACTTGCCGTCTGTCGTGCAAATTCGATCGAACGCTGTTCCTTGTAATTTTACCCCAAGGAAATATTCGCGCTCTCGGACGAGAGCTAAGCTTTAAGGATCAATACTAGAATTAAGGTTGGTCGTCTTCGAGTTAAACTTTTTTCCCCTTCGTATAACAGGCAATTTTACGCGATAAATTTCTGGCCGATTCTTAGATTCCAGTGCGATTCCTATCGAAACGTACGTCGAAGAGCGACGAGGAATTCTCGGCAAAAGTTGATATTTAAACGCGGATCGCCGGAAGACGCGTATCGTCGTTTAAAAATTCTCTTATTACCACGTTTTTTACTTCGCCTTGTTCGTCTCCTTCCGCGGCGGTCCCCGAGGAATTTATGAATACGTCGGACGGTTGAATTCAAGGTGGATAGCGTGGAATTTCCAGTTGCGTCTTTTCCTCGTCCTTAACTTCGTTTCGGCCGTTCCTCCGCGCGAATGAAAATTCCAGTTAGGCTAATTGCCGGCCTCCTTCTTCCCCTCGTAGCAACGAATCTTTTTTTCTTTTCAGTCTCGTCGGCATTTGTCGTTGGTTGCGCGTTGAACGTGCAAAGTAAATAAGCCCGGCCGCGGCAACGTATCATTATAGAATTAAGTTTGAAGCACGTCGTCTCTCCGTGTTGCTGTATGATATTATCCAAACGTGGTCTGCCATGCTAAAAATTCTCAAACAAATAGACGAACGTTTCTAAATTAGAAAAACCCTCGAAGAATTATCGTTTCGTTGGAACTTTTCGATGTAAAAAGCACAGGAGGAACGCGCGTTACATACATATATTATATATACATATATTCGCGAGAAAAATACCGTTGATTATCGCCTGAACGACGATCGTCTCGGTGGTTCGTGAAAGTTCACAAACAGGCTATATACGCGCGAGTAAAATCTCAGTCGTAGGAGTAAAATCGGCGAGAACTCGCTCGGTTTGTCTGTTTCGCTGTTCGTCGAACGTTTCTCTCCCCGTCTTGTCGCTATGTCGCGAGGCTCGTATCGGCGGTTTTCCAAGCAAAGCAGCGAGTTTCCGCTCGCGCTTCGACGCGTTGCAAAGTCGGATTCCGTTGATCGATTCTCGGTCCAGCCTATTTAGATTTCGCACGTTTTCTCTTTCCGCTTCGATCGCAATTCCTGTCAGTCCGGCTAAAAGAAGGAGAGTTTTACGGCGGCAGCTCGGCTGGATGGAAGCCATAAAGCCTCGTGCCACTCTCTGTCGTGGAAACCAGAGCGATAGGTCGCGTCTGTCGAAGAATGAGGAAGAGGAAGAGGAAGAAGAAGAAGAAGAAGAAGAAGAAGAAGAAGAAGAAGAAGAAGAGGCGACGATCGAAGGAAAATCAAGACGTTCGGTTGATATTAAACGACGAACGATAGATTTTGACGTAACCTAATTCTCTAACAGACGAGTAACTAGGTTCTCCAACCCCTTTCCAACCAACTTGCGGGCTGCGTACACTTTCGAGGTCGAATGAGATTTACGCGACGGTTAACGGCTAACCAGGTAATTCGGCCCGAAGTCCTGTCGATTTGCTTCCTTCCCAGATGGAAGAGATCGTAATGCGATTTTCCCGTTCCTAGCTCCGCTAATTATTCGTCGATCGATCCCCGTTTCTGATTACTTGCTTTCCAGGTGATTTGCCCCGCTCCGTTTTATTACCGCCACTGTCCTGTCGTTTTACGGACGCGGCGTGTCGATAATTTTGAATTACAAATAAACAAAGGGATCGAGGGTCCTCGACATCCGAGAAAGAAACGGAATGCCTATAACGACTCGACGAACGATGGATGAAAAAGGCTACCTGCAATATACGCGCATATATAACGATATAAATGAACATGTAAGGTAATACGTATAATAAGCCGACAAGTTAAACAAACGGTGGAACATTTGCAAACGGCAGATCTGCACGGACTATCCAGCAAGAGTCGATTATCTGAAAAGACGTTGGAACGCGCCTTCGAGAGGCGCTGAACGCGGTTGTTTCCGCTCGATTCGCACGATCCCGGGGTAGATTCGGCCGCGTTCAATTTACGAACGCGGCAACGAGCAGCATACGTAATTACGGTGCAAAAGCGGATTTTATATTATCTCGTATCTCTAACGCGGGAGTTACGACGGTGTTGTTGTATCGGATACAGAGTTGCCGCTCTTTATGAAAGGGATGTCGCGATTTACATTTATACGAGCGATGCTACGCCAGAAGAAAAAAAGAGATATCCTCCTCGCGACAGGTGGTATTAATTAAAATGTTAATAACAAACTGCGACGAAGAGACGCGTATTTTCATCGTTAACCCGTCCCAATAGCTTGTCCGTTAGCTGGCTGAAAGTAACAAGACGATTAGCGCGCGATTAGACGGATCGGTGTCCGTCCGCAGTCGAGAATTTTTGTTAACGTTTCATCGACGAACGTCCTGTCAAGAATCGATCGTCGATATCGTGCGTGTTTCTTTTTTTTTTTTTTTTTTTTTTTGACGGTTGAAACGTCGGTCAGCGGAGACTGAACGCGGCCTTGACAGGTTTACAGCGTAATGGGATCGTAGGAGTTTCGCGAAAATTTGGCGTGCGCGTATAAATGCGATTAGGAAGAAAGAGATACGGCGCGAATTAGGTAAAACTTGCCAAACGAATCGAAAGTCGTTTAGCAGGTTCGAATCGTTTTGGTCGATGGCGAATTGGAATCCGCCCGGGCGTCGTGGATCGCCGCGGATTTCCGGTCGACGATCGGCAACGGCTTTCTCCACGGTTCTGGACAGAAAAGACCCGAGAAATTATTGTTCCCTCTGATCCAATATCGAGGCAGGATAACTCTTTCCTTTGAAACCGGAGACGTCGAGTTATCGAGGTATGAAAGCCGATGGTTTCGTTGGACGTTGCAATTACGCTTCCTCTATCCGTATAAGTCAGATCCTTCCTTTCTCTTCGCAGGCTTCCGTCGCGATCCTGACTCGAAACGTCGCTGAACCCGTACAATAGTTCGATTTCGGAAAATCGAAATGCGAAACTATTTTCTCGAAACGATTCTCCTTTTCGTTTCCTACGAGATATCGCGTTCGTCTCACCGGCGAAACACGAGCACTCTCGGCCTTCGGCGAATCAAGGAAAATATGAAAATGCACGCAAATTCGACAAGCATCGTCGACCTTCGATCGTTATTTCGGAAATTAATTAAAGAGGGACGGTGCTCGTCGTTCTTGTCGACGTTACGCGCAGTTTGATTAATTTTATTCAACGAGCGATCGATCGGTGCTTGATATTCGCGGAACAGATGTTTTTTCGTGCGATAACTTTGGCCAAAGTATTCGCACGGTTGTCCCGACGGTATGCTGGAGATTTTTCATCGTGGTTTCGGCTTCTCCGCTTTTCCATTGGCGTTCGACCACGTAAACGAGACAGAGATGGATCGAAGGACCGACAGCAGCCTGTTAAACGCTGCCTGAAACTCTTCATTAACGGTTTCGTAAATGGTTCGTGGGGTAAACTAGCAGCAATTTTCGGAAACAGCAGCTTTGCCTGGCCGAAGCGAAACTTTCGGAATTAAATATCGAGCGTCGAAAGCAATACTCGTGTATGATAATTTGACAGAGGAGCGCGACGAGCTACGAGATTAAACGAATACGCCCGGTGAAGCGGAATTTCGGCCGGGAGTTGCTCGCGCGAAAAAAGGAGATCGAACGTTGAAGAGGCCCGAGAGAAGAAGAATCGTTCAGCTGCAACTTTTTCTACGAATCAAATATCAACGTTCGAGACGCTGGTAGACGTCCGTGCAAATTCGTACGTTTGCGAAGACAGCGGAAAGTCAGAGGCGAATAAAAATACGCTTCGCCTGTTTCCCGGGAAGCAATCGGAACACGCGCGAGTTCCTTCGATCGCCTAAATCGACGGGTAACACGAGCTGCGAATTAGAAACATCAAATTCAATAGAGCTGGCGCGTATTGTATCGCGCGAAATATCGAACTCGCTGGAATTGCGCGCACCTATCGAGCAACGTCGAGATCGTATCGACTCCGCCAGGTGTGTACAGGCAGTTTCGTTGGATCGGCCGTTTCTAATTCGCGCTCCGTTCAACCTCGGTCGTACGAGAAACGTGGCGTCGGCTCGGTTCCAACGATCGACGACGGTTTAAACGGACGCGAAAGGCGCGCGTCTGGACATTTGCCGAAGAAAGTCGAGGAAGGACCTCGCCTAAATCCAAGTCGAAAATGATTTTATCGTCGCGAGCTATCAACGATAAGAACAACCGATCGATAGCACGACGGATTTTGCGAACGCGTGGTAAGAATTTCCCCATCTGCTGGATATTTCACTGGTAGATAGAAGAGAACGTCGTTGTCGTCGCGTACGTTTCCACGCGATTCTTTTATTTCCGAACGATTAAAGAAGAAGAGAAATTTGCATCTCCCATGTTCCGTACGTTCCAGTAAGAGGACAATAGGAACTCGCCATGGCCGTTACTACGTAGCCACTGGTATTTATCCGGTGGATCGGCAACGGACGGGCAAAGTGTCTGTCGGAAATTTCCAACCGCGTTTCAACGCGATAACAGTGGTTTCTACAGGGCGACGTTGATGTAATTCTAATGAGCGAGGACGGACCCGGAAAACTGTAATTGCAAGTCACTCATCGGTGCAGAAGCCGCGAAAAAGGGGCGGGGACGCACGTTCGCCCATTAGCGATTAGCGAGTATCGAACGGTAGAATCGGCTACGTTCGAATTGCGTAAAATCGATCGAGTTATCTAGTCAACGTCAACGACGCTAAATAGATTTCTGTCCGATTCCTCCGACCTTTGTCTATTATCGCGTTGAGCGTTTTCGATGGTTTCGAAGGAGCGTGGAGATTAACAAAATTCCAAATAAGTTAACATTTTCCTCTTTCTTTCTCTCTCTCTCTCTCTCTCTCTCTCTCTCTCTCCCTCTATCGCTCTCTCGACGACGACGACGAGGACGACGACGAGGGCGACGACGAGGGCGACGACGATACGACGTCAGCTCGCTTGACAGATTTGTAAGGGAAATCTGGCCAAGTTTCTTATATACGTCGAAAGAACCTTCAGTTCCAAAGATGAAATACAGTTTTTAAGGAAGAGAAAAGGTATGTTAAGCGGCGGTGACGGTCCGAGCAAACTGCCTTTGCATAAATTTCCCTTAATTCCTTGTTCTTCTTCTCACGGTTTTCTTCGCGGTTCGACCACCAGTCTCGAGATCGTTCCAACGAAAAATCAGCAAGTAGTCGCGTCTGTCCGGACACGCTGCAACTTTTCCGTGGTTCCCGCACGAAATCTTGCTCGTTAACAGCTTCTGTAGCGAACAGCATTTCCATAATTCTTCCTCCCTCTCCCTTTTTTCCCTTTTCTCGTCCTCGACGTTTCCTTCTCGTCGAAACGTTTCTCCTTTTTGTTTCGTTACGTTTCTCCACGAGGCGATCCATATTACCTATTTCATCCGTTAATCGCCGACTGTTAATCCGACTGTTAATCCCCCGTTCGACTGCCGTTATTTATCGTCGACGTTCGTCGTTAATCGTTAGTAACAGATATACGAAACCGTGAACGCGAATTCCAACAACAATGCTACTTCGTCGCCAACTTCTCCAACAACCCAAAAGTTTCGCGAATCACTGTAACTAAATTTATTACCTCTTCGCTCGTTCCAGAATCACGAGCCGCGTTCCACTCAGCGGGAGTTCATCCTAGCATCGAGTGACGAGACGTTCTTTCTTGCCTCGGGCTCGTTGAATAAATTTTCTGAAAATTTTCCCGCTTCCGTGGACGTACGTTGCATGCTTACGCGCGTGTACGATCGGAGAGGGAAACAGAGACAGAGACAGAGACAGAGACGGAGACAGGGAAAGAGAGAAAGAGTCGGTACCGGAAGAGTCCTCTCTTCTTGCCTGTTTGTCTTTTCCCTTCGATGCAACCGCTGCGCCGCCACGTCGAAATAAGCGTTCCGACGTCGGAATATTTTTGGATGGCAGCCACTCCGAGCCCGCGGGGAAGCCGAAGCGTCGTCCAAGTACCGTGTACTCTTATTTATTTCCGGTTGCCTCCGTTGTCTCTGCAAACACGCCGAACTCTGCCCGCGACTCTCGATCGCGATTCAACCGTGCCAAGGGAACTCTCCTTCTTACGAAAAGTACGCAAAGATCCGCCACTTTATTCACCATGCCGCCAAATTTTTAGCATTCCCCCATAAGCCGTTTCGATTTTTGTCCGGCTGCCTTTTTTTCCTTCTCTGCGGCTTCTCTGGTCGACGCACTCGTCGTTACGAGATTGTTGGAAAATTCGGCGTTCGCGGGCCTCTTCGACCAACGAAGAGCGTCACGTTCGCGGGGTTACGACTACCAATACAGCGACAAAGTCGATCCAATTTCTCGTAAGTGTCGTAAAATTTACGAACGCGAACGTAAATGGTAATCGATGGAGAGATTACGCGGGATTCATTGAAACGTAGATTACGTAATTTCAGCTAATTAATAATAGATCCGACGGATCTGCCGTAGAAACTGCACGATATAAAATTCTCCGATCGCCGATTCACCGATGCAAACTTAATACCGGTCATTATTAACCCATGTTTCGCAAATCTCGCTATCCACCGTCCAGAAATCCACGTCCAGAAGCAGCAATTAGCAAACGCTAATTATCCGCGGCTTAAAGATACGTCCGTGCCGAAGAAAGCGTCGGTAAAATCCAACTAGGACGACCTATCGGTCGAATATTTTTCCACGTGGTGGCCGCGAAGAACGATCCGGCTGTAATCTCTCTTTAAAACGTCGAACGAAACGGACGGACTCTATCGAAGGCGCCAACAGCCGCGCCCGTACAAAGGATCCGCCATATCGCGTCCTGTACAAACCGAAATTCGACATTTGCAAAGGAGGGACACGCCCGGGCCACGTGGCGCATAATCGAACGAACGCCAATATTTTTCGACAATTCCAAAATATACGTTGGCCGTGCTGGCATAATATTTGCCTGACGATGTTTTCGCGAGCAAACGTTTACAATAAACGTCGTTGGGTAAACTTTCTCCGTATCTGGCGGTCGTTTCATTCTCTGTAGCGCGCTTGTAACGCGTACGAGAATCGACCCTTCGATCGTTTCAACCAGCCGTGTACCGCGTTACCGTTCCGAGATCGATCAACGACGATTTTTGTCGATCGGTCCCGCCGTTTCCGCGGTATCGTCAAGCATAGCTTAATTGGCGCGTCTTCGCGCGAGTAGCTCGATTGGCTTTAGTTGCCCGAGGTAGAATAAAGCGTCAGCTACTTTTACAACTTTGATCGCGCGTATACTCGTGGAAGGAAAAGAGCGTGGCGTAGAAGGAAGATGCAGTGATACCAGAGTAACGCTACTACGAGTAACGGCAGATAATGATAACGTACGAGTAATAACGTTCGATAAGAGAGCAACGCTCGTTCTAAAGATATTGGAATATTTTGCTCGGTTATTAGGAATCTCGAAAGGTCCAACGAGTCCGATAACGTGCCTTCGTTTCGAAATAACCGAAATAACAAACGAAACGTGGTTGGTTGACACGAGCGTTGCAGGTGTAATTACGCGAGCAACATCAATTAGCAGCGGCGTTAATTATCTTTCGGGAGATGACTCGTTTTTCCATGGCTCGAGGTTGCAACGATCGCGATTACTTTTCGCGTATGAGAGTAATTTGTCGTTTGGTGGAGGGTTGGAGGGGTTTGCCGGGAAATCTCAGAACGCGGACGCCGGTCGTTTCGTTGGAATTTTTTCCCTTTCTTCTCTTTTAATTTCTCTTTTGCAGGTAGGGAGGATCGATCGAATAATTTCGGGGCGCTTAATACCACCGCCACGAGTAAAACGATCGCGTGTTTTTGGTGCAGCTTTGTCCAGCGAATACGTGGCCGGACGCGAGGTTTTTCGAAGGTTTTCCCTCGAAAAAGAGAAACGACGAAAGAACGGATTTCTATCGCGGTTAATTGATTTCGTTGACGCGTTTCGATATCCGAGGGGAAAATTCCGGAGACTTATTCGTCGCTGCACAAAAGAGAACCGAGAGAGATTAAGAAACAGGGAGAAAAAGGAAAAGTGGAATATGGTTTCCTCGTAAAAATAAGTAAAGCAAAGAGCGGCTGGTCGAGTATATTAACGGGAAAATTTAATTAATCGCATTCCGAGCAGTCCTCTCTTTCCCAGTTCTTTCAATTTCTTCCGCTTCTCGCACTTTGGGACATTGTAAATGTACGTAAAACGCTATTTCAAATTTTTCCTTCGAGTCGCGACAACTAGAAGACAAATTCGTTCGAATTTGCTGTAAGGGCGTCCCTCGCGCTAGAATCGATCGAAAGAACGGATAAATAACGGACAAACGATAGACCAAGATCGAAAATATTGTTTTTCTCGCGAGATTGAGCGCAAAAAAATGGGGTCGACGCGGAAAAGCGGAGGAGAGAACTATCATTATGGAGCTCGTTTAAAGTGCGTCTGAGAAGCGAAACGTTAATCGCGCTGGATACGTGTATAGAACGTCAGGCGAATTTGGGTTAATCGCGTTTCAGCGAAAATTGCAGCAACGACCACGCATAATGGCTTAAATACGGCCGTGCGTAATAGAAATATAATTTCACGTTAACGGGACCATCGAAATAGCGAAAAGGAAGAAAAAGAAGGAAAATAAAAAGGGAGAAGAAAAATCGCGAAAAACAGGCGAAAAAGAAGGAAAAATGGTAAAACGAGAGGAAAATGATGATATGGAGGGGGAGAGAGAGAGAGAGAGAGAGAGAGAGAGAGAGAGGCAGACTGACAGACAGAAAGAGAGAGAGAGCGATAACAAAAGGTGGAAAAAGTTATGTCGAGAGTGATGAAATACTTTGCTTCGTTCTTCTCCGCGGCTCTCGCTCTAATTATTTAATGGCGATGTTCAATTTGCACCGCATTTTGCCCCGCTGCCGATAATTTTCCTTTTTTATTTCCCCTTCCTCCTCTTCCTTTTTTTTTTCATTCTTTGCCACGCTTTCTTGCTAAAATACCGTGTAGTCCTATTGTTGGCGAAAATTTTAGTTGCTCCGTACCGTTGTTTTCATCGCTGCAACGGTAGTCCACGGTGAAGATGAATCGTCGAATTTGCGAGGACAAGATTAATGGTTTTTTTCCATCTCCTTTATCCGCCTTCCTTTTCTCCTTTTACTTGCCATCGACGCGATATTGCCGCCTGTTCCCGCAATAGAATTCAAGAAGCTACGTTTAGCGCTATCCGCGTCGCCATTTTTTCCACGAGCAAGAGCTGAAACGTAAATAGTCCTCTTGTACGCTTCGTACAAAAGTCAAGACGAGGACGATCGATTTCGAAGAGAAAGCTTTCGCGCAAGACCGACTCGATCGTCGAGCCTCGTCTATCAATTTTCGGCGAAACCTTGGGAACGTTCGGTTTGCGTAACTTCTTGTCAATCAGAGGACGAGCCGATGATCGTAATTAGCGAGGGATTTCGGCCGATGATCGCGGGAGGATCTGGCACGCCGCGTCGCCGTAGGGTTTCGCGCCGCGAGGGCGGATACGCGTCGGGCGAATGCAGATTTACACGGTGCGTCAATGACGGCGTGAACCGGTGGGGCCGGATTGTTGTTTACTCCGTCGCATAATTGCCCACTCCATTTACGTATCAATCGGCGCATTACCGTTGCGCCATAGCCAATTAACGTATGTGCTCGCCTACAAGCGCCAGGATAATACATACGTACGCGCGATCCAGCTTCCCTATGCGGTCGCACACGCGTCGTGCCTATTCTCTATGGGTTGTTGGACGACCGATGCGCGACACAGGCTGATTATATTATCCGTAATTTGAATTTTAAGCAAAGTTTCAGTTCGAATACGAGGTTTCGGTTTAATCCGAGTTCGCAACAAATTGGGCGTGTTTTAAAATGGGTCGTTCGAAAGCTAGTATTTGTACAAATCGGACGCACCTGACCTCTGCAACGATTTAGATTTTTGCTACTGCGTCCACGTCGTTGTTTTCGCGAGCATCCGCTGCATCTCGGAATCCACGCACTTTGTACATTTAGGGACGATTATATCGCAACTCGCTTCAACCTCTGCCTCATACGCGCACGAATCTGTTCCAAGAGCGCTTCGCGCGAGTTGGAATTAACTTAAGGACGTAACTCTGTTTCGACGCGACATATCCAAGCCAGCCTCTAACTCCGTTTAATTAAATCGAATTTGAGCCTCAACGGTCGATAGCGTTATTTTAAATCTGAAATTACGCGAGCAGACGAATTTACCAAGCCCTCGAGTAACTTTCCAACTGTAATCGCATTGAAAATTCAAAGCAGGCTCGCCTTACTTAACTACCTCGTCTCCAAATTACCCAACCTATATTTCAACCTACCCCGCCTAACCTCTCCATTGATCATCCACGGCTTCGCTCGATTCGCAGATAATTAAAGCGATAACAAGAGACTTTGAAATTCCCTCCATCTCGCGATATCTTCGAAAGCGCTTCGGCATTTTTACTTTCGGCCAGCCAGTCGGTCGTCCTTGTTACAGCTACCAATTATAGCCAGGGGACGCGATACGCCGCTACGTTCGATCACCTTGTCGGATTTGCCTGCGTCTACAGTCGGTTGCAAAAGTTCGCGTCTACTGCATAAATTTGAAATATCGTATCTAGATCGCGAGTATCTACGCAATTTTATTAGGTTGTCCCGAAGGCTTCTTTCCTTTCGCGAGCAAACAACAGATGCACGACCTCTTTTCGTTTTATATTATTTTACTCGATCGTGTACGATCCATTTTCTTCCGTTTCTATTATTACGATCATACGCGATTCGACAAAAATAGTACAAAACGGAGAACCTAGTATATCCGCGCGCGTGTAACTAACCGATCGAAAGGAAAGAGAAGGCGATAATTACCGAACGGATTTATCGTAGAAATATCGTCGACCGAACGCATCCTGCGCGTCGGTAGAATTAGACGAGCGAACACTTCAACGATATTCGAACCAGATACGTTTGCGGCTGACTGTATACGTATATTTGCTTCTTCCGTGTCTTTTTCCTTTTCTTGTATCCTGTGGTTCAACGGTGGTATCGGTTAATCGATGAAAATGGCTCGCGACTTCCGATGGAAAAAGAAAGAGAAGAAAAGGAGAGCGACAACTTCGATTCGAATCGCTCGCTTCGGCGAGGGGAATTTTTTTCAAAGTTCCAGCGCAGCAGCGTTCCGGCTACTCTATCCTGGATTGGAATTATAATCACCACGATAAAGGGCTAACGAAACGTCGATCGAGCACGTCATTTACTCGCGATAAATTCGATGCATTCGGCGCGCCGTGCATCGCGCCGGAACCATATGCATCCGACGCGCTCTCAGCCGATGCGCAACGGCAAATTTATGTTGCCCCTGGCGAAGTATCGAGAAGCAGAATTCCGCTAGAATTATATTCCGCTACCTCGTCCTCTTTTTCTCCCTCTATTTTTCTCCGACTGGATCCTTTTCCCTTCCGTTTTATTCCCTTCTTTCTAAAAGAGTTCGTCTACCAGGAATACGTCAGCCGGTTTAGAAATCGCAGTCTTTCAGACAGTCTTTCGGAGCGAAACTTTTCGCAAATTAGCGTTCGTATTTTCGTCCAGGGTTTCGGTATATGCATACGCATCGGTGAAACTGGACGATCGAAAGGCTTTAGCAGAAGAGGAAGCTATTGGCGGCAAACACTGGAAAATGTTATGTTCCATCCTCTACAGGGTATCCTCGAAGAAGCTTCGTATTCTACTCGCCGGTACCAAAAATTCGCTTCTAATCTTCTACTCTAATCCTCTCTCGAGAATATTACCAAGTTCGTGGAGGAGCACAAAGAACAAGGTGGCTCCCGTACGCTCGTCTCACTGTCGTTATTATGAACCGTGCTGTAGGTGTCACGTTTCCGCTATACTCGCCGCTGGACGAAGGTTAACGACGTCCGCATGAATTTTAATTGCCGATACCAAGCTCCCTGGTGCACGTCGCGTAACTGGCCGTGACTGCCTGTTCGGATAGTCCTCCGCGCGGAATGATAATGATAACGGTTATTACGAGGGCTGTTAACCCGAGTAAGACCGCCGTCTTGTTTGCTGCTCGCCGTTAAATGTCTCCAAGGCTCGATCGAAACGAACGAGCTCTCGGGCACAGGGTCCGCAAGTAGATTGGGATGGTCGTATCGAGACCTGTCGTTGGTTAAGAGACGCTGAAAGCGACGGTCGGTTTATGCATTCGGTGAAGTTCGGGTATTGCGCAAATTATCAGGAACCTCCGCCGTTCCCGCACGGCTGTAATCGATTTCGGCCAACGACAAGGGAAGAAATTGAAATTTCGACTCGTAAAGTAAGAAGCGAGCGATTGGTTAATTAGGAGGAATAGGAATTTTTATTTCGTAGCCGTTTGAATGGACTACATTACGGGAATTTTTATTAGTAGGCCGCGGTTATTTACGCGGATTCGAACATTTGCGGGTGCAACGACAAGAAGAAATTCGATTGCGAAGAATTTGACAAAGAAATAGATCCACGTGCGTCGACTTCGATGACAGGACTCCGACCAAGTAAACGATAAAATTAAACGAACCAAGTAAATCCGAACAGTAGCCACGCCCGAGCAAACTCTCTCGATCTGGCACGAGCGAAACCAACCACCGCGCGAATAACCCGATCAAACGTGTCTCCGCCACTGCGAGAACGAAAACAGCCAAGTCGATCGAAACGCCGTCTGTTTATCAGCGATTCTTCGTTAGACGGAGTGCAGGTAATCAGTCGTGATCGAAGGTTGCGGTCGGTGAACGTCGAACGTATTTCACAGTTGTGAATCAGCGTCGCATTAATACCGAAATGCCCCGTTAGCCGGCCGGCAATTCCGCGAACGGTTTCACCGGCATTTATCGTTCTCGTATCAACGCATCCCCGTGGGCCTACACGCCGCCACCTGGATATATACGACACCGATATTGTACCGTTCTCGTTGCCAGAAAATTATTCCATCACCTCTCGTGCATACGAACCTGCAACTACGTCGTACCGATGGGATTGCCACGAAAGAGAACGACGAACGACCTGGAACGGCGCGGATATCGTCAAATTGTCCTGTATTTTCCACGAGTTTTATTCTCCTGGCAGTTTTAACGTTTCGCGCAATCCTAATCGAGCAAACGGTCAACCGTGGTAATCGGCAGCGCGCGTTTTATAAATTTGGAACGGCAGAGATTGGATCGTGGTTAGGTTTGAAATTGACAACGAATCGAGCTGGTTCGAAAGTTGGCGAATTTCGGATGCTCGATGACGATGGGATTGATTTCGTATTTTGCGAGTTCGCACGATTTTGCGCGCGACGAAGGTTCGACGTTGAACGATTTAGGTTTGGAATTTTTAGGGGTTGCAAGGCTCGGTGGATAGGGATTCGAAATTTTCGTTCGCGTGAAAAAGATCTTCCAGATTCGAACGTAATCAAAAAAATTGCGAATTCGCGTAATTGGAAGTTCGAAGTGCGCTCGTCGAGAGAGCCCATCAACCGCGAAACGGTCGGCAAAACGAGTTTTCTGTCATCCAGCCGGCGAAACTTGCGACGACAATTTTTACGTCCTCGCGACGTAGATACGGTGAAAGTTACAAACTACTGTTTTTTCCGCGCCTGGCCGACTCTGATTGTTCGTGAACGTCGGCCGGAAACTCTGGTCCGCGTGGTTGGGAAATAATTTTCCTAATTAACACTGGAACGGCTTGCTAATTAAGATAGACGTTTACTAATTAACAATTGCTACCGGTTATTTCTCGCATCGTTGAAACGTCCCTCTCTTACGATTTTTTCCCATCCGCGAGCAATACGCGTTCCCACCTACCCTTTTGCATTTCTACGATATTAATCCTGCAACGACGTAATTACGGTATTTGGCACGCGAAACGATTAAGAAAAAGAAAAAGATGAATTTCTATAAATATCCGCAGTCTACGCCAAAGACTCTTACCCTTTTATTCCAATCCCGGAATCCCCAAATTTGTTAACAATTCGCCGTTTAAGAGATCAATTTCGATTAATACGCTTGACGATTCTGTTCGTTCCATGGTTGCCAACGAACATTCGCCAAGATACTTTCGCTAGTTCCGCCGTTGAAACAACGGAAACGTACAACGAATCAATTATGCAGCCAATCCGTGTTCGTTCCCTACGGCAGGAAATTCTTCAAATAGAATGTACTGCGGGTAGAGCTGCGCTAGCGTGCATGATTAATGTACGCGGTCTATTTGGAAAACTGATCGTGACTGGGCGTAGTCGAGACTCGATTTTTCTGCACGCTTTTATCTTTTTGCAAGTTTAACGATAGCACGTGTAAACTGACGTCGAACGGTCCGGTTTCGGAGCATGAGATCTTTAAAGTCGCGCGATTTTTCTGCTGTCCCCTAAAGTAGATCGGTTTACAGCTTGATACGTAACAGAAATAGTCCTTGAAAATTTGATAGCAATCTTTTTCGATCGGGAGAGTTAGAGATCGAAGCGAGATACAGATTTCTAATTCCTATTTGAGAAGAAGGCACGCAACTCGATTACAAATAACTAAAACGCGGACGCTCGTGCAAATTCGTAATAAAAAATAGAAATTTCCCTCGCGCGATAAATATCGCTTTGCATATTTCCCGTATTTCCGAACGTTGTGCGCGTTCCGCAAACTTTCGCATCTTGAAATTTCCCATAAATGCATAAATATCGTAAATTCACCAATATCGTCTAGTTGGAACTTAAATATCGCAGATCTTTTTACAAAATTACCAATTTACATGCGTATATCGCGAAACGATATTTCGAAGGACGAAAATTATGTTTCTCCGTGGGATTGGTTATTTCCCGGACTGTGCTCGCTGGAACCAGAAGCAGCAGGATCCACGGCGATCATTTACAATCGCGAGAAACATTTCGGGGCCAGCCAGCAAACAGCTGCACAATTTACTGCGGCGTCGCGCGAAACTAACACACCGATTCCGAACCGAATCTCGCACTTTCGCGCTTCGATGCGGTTTATAATAAATTACGCGAACCAACCCGTTACACTCGTCGTTTCCATGCTTTTTTCCTTCGTTTTTTCTTCCAAATAGTTCGTCGTCCACGTACCGAAAACGATCTTTCGAGTGTTTATCGCGGTCGGTCGGCGCGTCCACGAACGTTCGTCGTCCTTGTCCATTATCAAATTTCCTCTAGTCGAATCCTTTCATCGTCGATATTATTTCTGTCCCCCCCCCCCGAGAACCAGAGCCGCGTCGTTTGTTTATTTTATTTTACCGCGTAACTTTTATCCGTCGTGAAAATTTGGGGAAATCGCGTCCGCGCGTGGAAGAAGGGAATTTATTTTCGCATTTACTTGTTTATCCTCGATATACGACTATTAGAGCGCGAGTTTTTGCAAAGTTATGCAAAACTTGAAAACGTTCGAGCGCGTTATAATTTTTAATGCGGCGCGTAAAACATGTCTCCGCTTGATATCGAGACGTTAAGAGAGGATCCTGAAGCGAGACCTGTTCTCCATTTTGCGGAGGGATGAAAGTTCGAGGATTAGTGGGATTAAGGTTTTAACTGTTCGAACTTTACTTTGTGTTTTAACCAACTTTGCTGCTTCGATAAAGTAAGAGGTTAGTCGTTTAAAATTGGATTAATTAAAATTATGGAATTAAGATCCTACCGAATGGAGATTCGTCGACGATGAAACTCGCGCTATATGTATATTTTGAAGGAAACGTATCGCGAGGTTGAAGACGCACGGATGAAAATTGTTTATTCGGCTGGACGGTCGTACTGGACGAGCGTACACGGATAAAATTAATCGAAATTGAGCCAGAAATAGCGCGCATACGTCGTACAACAATTTATTACCTTTTCATTATACGGAAACATATTTATAATTTCTGTCACAAATTTTTCTCATAAATGTAATTTTCATTTCTCCGTTATAAGGCAACATCGATTTTCATAATTACCATCGTGTCGGAGCGATATTAAATTTTAGTTTTATTAGAAAATAATACGCCTACCTACCCTCGAACGCTAGAAAAGCTAATTATCAGCAATGGCACGGAATTGCACAGCTGGCAATTCCATCTCATAATTGTACGTACGTGTTTCCTCGCGAAACGTTTTACACGTATTTCTAAAGGTATACAAGTTGCAAATTCCCAGTCCTATCGTCCCATAAAAATCCAACGAAATAAACTACGCGATTCATGGGTAGGAACCGCGCGAGGCGCGATCAATTTTCTTCCTCGCTGTGGTTCTTTTTTCAGGGTGGTTCCTTTTTGAAAAATTGCTCCACGGAAAAATCGAGGCGGTCGCGGCGTGGACTCGCGCCAATTAATTACAGCCCGCTCTGTTGCGATGTTTAATTAAAAGTGCGAACGAAGGACCCGTCTCGAAATTCTCGCATCGCATTTTTCCGCCAACACACACACACGCGCACACGCGCGCGCGCGCGCACGTCCCTTCGTGTAATTAATTAATGGATTTTGAATCCTGTTCGGAGGATGAAAACTTTCACCTAATTGGAACAATTTCCTGCTTAGTTCGCTATTTTTTCCCCCACGTTTCCCTCCAGGTTTTTTTTTTCTTTTTTACCCTTTTCGTTTTTTTGCGTTGATTTCCTTGGCCGAGGGAAGAGAATGGTTGAAAAACGGATTAATTCGAGAGGGGAGAAAACGTACGTGGAAGGCGGTAGAAGCGATCAGGCAAACGAAAACGTAGATTCGTGGATTCGAAAGCATTAACGACTACGTCTTTTTTTTATCGAAGCTTATCCCCGATTGAGAATCGTACGCATTTGCATTCTTCGACGGTCGTTGATTCTTTTAACGTCTGGGAACGATCCCTGCGACGAATTAGCCCGCGTTTTCGGAAGGAATCTATCGCGGGAAGAAAGAGGAACGAAGAAGAGCAAATTCCTTCGACGAATTGTTTCATTTTTTATTCGTTTATTCGTCGTAGTCTTTAGAGGGGATATTTGAAATTTCGGAAGAAACTCTGGAATCGAATTTGCGCCAAATTTTGACGACTCGCGCGTTAACGTAGGAATTCCAGACTTTCTGTTGGAACAGTTTAACTCGAATTCTGCATCCGAGCCTTCGATTCGTCGGCTGCTTTTCCTTCTTTAACTCTCAGGCACTAGCTAAACTCGGTCGAAAGCTAAAACTTTGAAATTCGCAGCTCGGCTCTACCGCAAAAGCGTATTCACAGCCGGTTTCCACGGGGAGACCGAACCGCGCTTCTTGACTACACTTTCCACATTTTCCATGCTATTTCTTCGCACTCGCCGTTTGTATTTAGCACGTCGGAATTCACAGGGTTTCTCGAGAATCGGACGATAAACCAAACAAGCAAGGTGGCGAAAGAATCGAGTAACTTTATTTCTACATTTCGTTCACTCTGTCCCAAACTTTCCACGACTGAGAAACAGGATATATAGATACAAACGTTAAAGTTCGTACAGCCAAAGTTCATCGCTCGGTATCTTCGAAGCTATCGCTATTCTCTTCCTATAAAACGATCTTTCCCTTAAACCGTCATTTTCCAATGTTTATACCCTCGTTCCTAAATATAGGTTCCTATGTTACCATTGCGTTTGTTCCGTCCACGTCGTTCCACCGCTGTCTCGACAATCGAATTACGTCGAGGCCCGTTCGTTTGGAAAGTTCGACGGAGATTCGCGCTTTGGAGAATATACGTAAAAGAGTAGAAGCACGGAAGAGACAGTTCTTTTCATCTGGCAAGTACAATACGAGACACTACATTTCGGATACTTTATTTCGTTTCTTCGTGTTAGGTGCACTCTGTGCAATTTTACACTCGCGGAGCTTCTACGGACGCGCGAGAGTTCCCAGTCTACTCATAACTCACGATGAAATATCAAACAGCAGGACGAGACTTAGAAAAACGTTTCTAGAGGCAAGAGAAATCTGTCGAGTGTACGAATCGAGCTGGTTTCTTCGTTGCCGACGAGGGTTTACTTTTCTTCAACGTCTAGAATCCACGGAAGCTTAAGGAAAACGAGAAGTATCGAAACGAAACCGGGAAAAGCATCTAGGTCGGCGCGGTGGGGGTGGAGGTGGGGGAGGTAGAACGCGTTCGGGGGAAAAAAGCGAGAAGACAAATATTTGTCGTAACTCCGTCCGGTTTATGGAGGCCGTGAGTTATCAGTCGCTAACTTTGGCAACTTTTCCACCCCCCCCCCCTCCCTCTCCTCTTCCTCTCCCTTCTTCGTTCACTTTTCACGTTCTTGCTCGCGTTTTTCTTTCCGGGCGAAGTTTTTCACCAACGCGCAAGTTGCGATGGAAAATTCCAACCCCGTCTAAACGTCTTCGTGGCCGCGTTAACGCGAATCCTTCGACATTTCCGGAAGAAAGTGCTGTATTGTTTATCTCGAGGCTCGATTGGACGAACATCTTTTGATTTCGGTTTTGTTTGTTTGTTTCTTTATTTTTTGGATAAAACTGCCAGCCAGAGTCGCGCGATTGTCGTACTCGAACGAAACTCGGAGAAAATTTTCTAGGAGAATTATCGTGATCGCAGAAAAGATGCATCGATACGGATAATTCTATGTTTAGAGACTCTCGTTTCAATACAGGTTATATTTATCCGGAGACGTTCCTCGTATAACAATCTAATAATATATATATATAGAAAGTTATATTCAAAGAACAACCCGTCACGCAATTCTAGCTTCGAGAGCAAACTTTTAATGCAACGCTGCAAAGATTCGATACGATATATTCGACTACGGCTCGTTTGGTCTCGTTAAAGTCTTTGTAGCTGCACGAAACCCGATACAAATAATTCTCCATCGTTGGATTTGGGTCGAGCAGGTAAATCGAGACCGTACCCACTACCTTCCGATAATCCATGCTTCCTAATTCTCGTCGAAACCTTCCTATTGGTAACACTCGTCGATAAAGAAGAACACGCCTTGTTTCCTACCTTTTATTCGTCTTCGACGACCATTTTCATTACTCCTTCTCAATCTACGATACAATTTTTCTTCTTTTTAACTCGCCTCGTTCCCCCTTGAACCTCGTTTCCTCGTGTTTTTCAACAGACATCGTTACAGTTGGTCGATCCTCGATTCGAACGACCAGTCATCCAATTATTTCGCTCATTCCCAACGACGAAGCTACTCGATGTCAATTAAAACCTTAACGAATTCGTTTTGCCGTGGCTTACTTGCAGCTTTATTCATTTATCACCTTTATTCTTTTTTTTTAATTTTAATCTTGTCGCGGTTATACTCGTGCATAGGCGTCGTGGAGGGTAGTTTTGATTCTTAGCGATCCTGTTACGTGCCGTTAATTGGACGAAATCTCGAAAACCGTTTTTTCTTCGCGTTTTCAGAAGTTTCCGACGAGCTTCGAGGAGGTGTTCTCGAAACGCGATCACGATGCAAATTTTCTTGATTTCGAGCGTCGACCGAGCGGTAAATTCCGTGGAAAATCATCGTTCTTTCTCGTAAATATCTTGTTTTTTAATTACTATTTTTCTCAAATTACCTGTAACCGTTTAAACGGGAAGACGATATTTACTATTCGGATATTTCATTCGCCTTCCGTTAATAGGATTTCTCCTGCGATAAGAGGAAGAAAACTTGTATCAAAAGGTAATGCTTTTTATCTTCAAACTAATTGTACATCCTTGTTATACCTTACTGATTTTCAAGTACTAATTTGATTACCTCTATATTCTATTTATTTGTCACAGAATGAAGTTTCCTTGTGCAAGGGAAGCCTCGTAAAGGGCAAAGTAAAACCCGTTACTCTGTTTATCCAGTATCAAAAGAATTTTTCTTCCGAACAAAGGAGAAAAGTTCCTATTGAAAGATACGACTATCTTACTTTCAAATTAATCGAAGATATTTCTCGTACCTTCTTCGTCTTTGACGTAAACATTTTACACGCCATTCTACACGCTAGTACTAATACTTTGCTCGAGTCAAGACGCGTTTCGGTCTCCTAGTAGGCACTGGTGCTCTAAGAATGATCGATAGTTCTAGTTGGAAATAAACTTTGGCCCCGTTCCCGTATTCCAAAGCTCGGTTAAATTGATCAGAAACGTGGTCCGCGATAAGTCCTGCTTCGAGGTGTTCTGCGCTCGTCCTTAATACCTGCGAAGAGATATTAATTCGCCAATTATCGAGGAAACATCGTCGACCCGTAATAAACTCTCTGTCCAGATTATCGTAAGTGGCGTAGATTAGACGTAGGTGGCTGCAGGGAACGATATAAAGAGGTGACTTTGCGAAAATTCACTTCTCACCCAGCAGACTATTCCTCGGATACGAGAAGTAATTTTTCCGTAATTTCGGAAACTGATCGCGCGCCAAAAATTATAGCACCAAAAAAAAAAAAAAAAAAAAAAACGTTTGCCGGTTCTTCCTTTCGAATACTTTAACCGGTCAAATTTGCCGCGTCGACAAATTGGCGGCGACTTGAGGTCATTATACGGGAAGAAAAAGAGCGACGTCGAGAAGGTGGAGAAAGAAGATGAAAAGGTAACACTGGAGAGACCATCGCGGAATCGACGTTAATCAAGAGCGTAGAGACGGCAGTAAAAAAAGAGAGAGCGAGAGCGAAAGGGGTGTGAGAGAGAGAGAAAGAGAGAGAGAGAAGCCATTCGGTCCATCTGGCTTGTCGACGAAATTAAAAGCTCTCTCGCACGTGTTCGTAGCACGTGGTCTCTGGTCGTGCGCAAGCTGACGTGCGCGGACGCCCGAGGCTTGATTTAGACCACTGCCGTTTCTCACTCACGTTCCTTTCTACGTGGACGATGCCAAGCTCGCCCCTTTCGTGCACTGATAACATCCACTGAATTTTAATGCGGATATTTACCGAGAATTCGGACCGCCACTGTATTAGGCGAGTCCGTTAAATCGTCCAGATCCTGCTGGCCTCCGCCTGATTGTATTAGGAGATGCTCGTTGCAATGGCAACTGTGTTTTGTCCGATTTTCGGAGAACGAAAAGCAATCGAGAGAAACGCGTGGCGAGGGTGGATCAGTCCAGGTACGACTGATACGATTTTTGGGAGAACCGATAGTATTACGATCGGACGACGATATCTGTTGGCTGCGATAGCTTCGATCGTACCAAATAGCCTTAACTTCGAATCACGAATCGTCTCCAGATAGCCGCTAAAGCATCCATTCTCGCCATAATTCTCCGTTAAACTGTACGAAATTAAAATGGGTGCAAATCAATCGTCCTCGACAACCCTCGAGAATATCGCCGCTAACAAACCTAATCTACGTACGTCCGTACCATATGGTTATTCCTATATGGACTCTGTATAGATGTCTCTGTAAGCTACTCTCAGCTATGCATATGTATATACTATTCCACAGCGTTATTATCGATTTCCGCTGCTAGAAACTCTTATCGTTCCGGTCGCGAAAAGAGAAATCGGGCTTTATAAGCGATCAAAGTCAAGATCAGCCCAATAAGAAGGGACGGTCCCTAAGGGAATGGCCGGTCGTAAACGTTGAAACGCACTCGAGTTGCCCAGGCCCGACGTCCAAATACATCGGCAAGATATGAGTTATGCCGGTGAAACGTGACTGTTTGGCCCAGCGTAATTGCGTCGAAAGAGTTTCGGGTCGGTGGGGAGGTTTATCGGCTCGTTAAATCGAATTTACTGGATTCATCGTTTAATTCGCTGTGAGGCCGCGTGCACGTGCCTGTTCGCGGTATTTACATAAACCGATAATCGTTAGTTCGCACGCCGCCGGCTCGAGGAATTTAATAACGGCGTTCTCGTTGCTCGTTTCACGCTCTCGTTACCTGTTTCCTCGACGATCGGAGATCGGCTCCACCGAGGGGATTTCTCTTCCCTAAAAGGTAAATTCGACGCTCGAATATTTAGGGATGATTTGGAAATATCAATTAAAAATGTATAAATATCGTTTCCTTTCCTCCTTTTAACGCTATATACAGTTACGCTAGTATTCGGAACGTAACGACAAACAACGCGATATACGCGATATATACGGTAACGCGATACAGTCTCTGTATTATTACACTACTGTAAGTATCTAGCTTGAGAATACGTGATCGATGTCTACCTAACGATAACGTTTAGTTATACGGCAGATTTTTTAGTAGAAAAATTGATACACTTACCTCGATCTATTCCTTCGCGATCTTCAACTCGCAGCTGGATTTATACTATTTAGAAAGGAAAGGACGGAAAGAAAAGAAATACACGGGTGATCTAATCGTACATCGTATGGTAATTTATTACAATTTGTACAGATTACAAATCGGTACCTATGGTGTCGCGTTCCTCGTTAGACATCTTAAAAGGAGCGGATATTGAGCAGAACGCCGTTCGTCGCTGCGCTAACGTTATTCGTACTCGTTTAATATTAATATACCCCTGTACGTATATATCTATATATCCTCGACGTTATCGGTGAACACTGGGGTTGCTAAACGAATTACGCGCACAACCCAATCGAAACGATCTTTCATCGTGAAAATTAATTCGATAAACAAACGAACGAATAAATACGGATCGACGACAAATGCCGTAAAACATCAACGAAGAAGCCAGAGTAAAAACGATCGGTTTTAAAAACACGATCGTCTTTTTACGCGCGTCTCAGGGGCGTGTATCATATACAGGAGGTTACAACGAAACTTCTCCATCTATTCTCAGATTCGTGTGGTTTTTGTCAAATTCAGCCACGTGCCACCGCGTATTCTTCTTCTCCTCCTTCCACCGCTATTACCTTTTTTTTTTCTTTTTCTTCTTTTTTACATTGTATAATTCGAGAAAACCCGACGAATAAATGGCCACAAGAGCGAAGAAAATTGAAAATCGTCCGCGTCACGATCTCGATTTACTTAGAGACGAACTCGAAATAGGACAGACGCGTACCGGCCACGAACGAAAACTATACCTGGGCGAGTATTGTCCTCGTCGATATTTTTGCTCGATATTCTTCTCTACGTCATCTCGACCTCCCGCTTAACACACAGGCCCATTCGTGAATAAAAATCAATTGTTATTCAAGCTATCTACTCCATACATAGTAACATACATAACTGGAAGCCCTAGACTACTAGGTTTTACATGGACGATGTTTTTTTTTTTTTCTTTTCTTTTCTTATTTTCCTCTTTCTTCTGTTTCTTAGTCGGGTCGAACAGTGGCAGTGGTGTACTTGCGGGCGCGTACGAGCTACCTGCTGGTAGAAGTTGACGGCGACGAGATGTAAGACGTCACGGTTATCGTCGTCGAGGAAAAGATCAGATACATGATCGCTGGCAGGGTGAGAATCATCGTCGTCGCTGTAGTCCAGGTCGTGCTCGGGCTCGCGGAGTTGCTGCTACCTGTAAACGGAAGAGAAAGGTAAGAGATTAACGCGAAAAGGATTCTTTTTATGAATCGCTCGTTGTCCTTTTTTTCTTTCCGTTTCTTATTTTATCGAAGAAGTAGGTCAACGGAAAGGAACGAAGCTCGATAATTCGAGAAATCGACAATGGCCTGGTATATCGCCATCTCTACCGTTTTGCTTTTCTCATTTGGTTCTTTTAGATTTTATTCCTTCGTTTCTCGTGATTATGGTTCTGGATCTAAAGAGGGGGATGAAAACTGGTAATTAAGGAAATTGGTAGGCGCTTTCGTATAACGTATCTATCTTGGCGTTTCTCTTTTTACCTGGCTACTTTATTTCAGCATATCATTATTAAAAACGGCAAATGAAAATCGGTAATTAAAGAAATTGAGAACGATCCTGGATAGTTTCCTCTTTGTTTCCCCTTTTTACATAGCGAGCATAGAGGTACAGATATTAATGCGAATGAGAATTAGTAATTCCAGAAGTAGATACGACATTCTCGTTGCAAGAGAGCGTTAGAAACGCCGTTCCTTTTTTCTTTTCCGTGCATCTTTTCGAATCAACGCGAACACTTTTGAAAATTCTTCGTTGATTCTAGCGTTTGCTTTCACCTTGTTAGAAAACATTTAACTTTTGCCAAGAAAACCTTTCTTTTTTTTTTATCTCTAACCGTTTCCGAGTAAGCTCTTAAGAGGTTGAACTTTCGAGAGTGATTTCATCGCTTAAACTCGAGTTACCGTAGATAAAAAGAGATACGTATCTTTTATTTTTGGCTGTTCTTTTCATCTACAAAGTTTCATCTAAATCGGAGCCGGATCGTTCGCGGCGTTCCCTTGTTATGGACCTTAAAGCGTTTCCCGGTATTCAATAGGGATTGGCACATCGTAAACCCGCGTGAACGTCAGATTTCCGATAATCTGGCTACAGTTGGAGCGCAAGATTGCAAGCTAGATTTCCCGGGGGTAAGCATGTCTGAAATGTCCCGGCATTTAATACCTGTACTCTCTGTATGCGTCAGATTTGTACCTAGCGAATATAAATTTAAGATACCGTCTCAGAGACATCCTATTTTTTATCCGGTTCTTCTTTAAACATCTGAAAACCGTTGATCGTATTACAAAGTTAAAAAAGACACTGTCTTACGCCGCGTGGCTCACAGCAAACCGTCTTTCTCAATCGTCGTTCCAAAAATAGAGTACATTTAATTACAAATTGACGACACGACATAGTTCGCATCTCGCACGATACAACGTCGGTTTCCAACGGTTCCTATGTCCTACAGTGTCACCGAAAAGATCTTACTACATTTTCAAACACCTACATTGTCGCGGGACGTAGCCGATGTCACGCTTCGAGATACATCGATACATCGTGAGAAAGTTCGTTACCATTCGAGAAGCCTGACGAGTCGATCGTAGAAACTTCTCGATGCTGTATCGTCCGATATATCGCGTGACTCAGTTTCCAACGGTCACGAAAGACAAAGGACGTACGAACCAAGAGCGTCAAAATCAGTTAGTTCTGTCCGAACCTTCGGAAGGCATACGTCGAAAACGCGAGCGATCTTTAAGCGCGGTCAAGGCGAATCTGTCAAAGAATTCAAGTCTAATTATAACACACGTTTAATTGTATCATCGCGACGAAAATAACTAATTGTCGATTATCTTCGGAACTATTGTTGGAAATACGTATTTTGGTATTGTTAATTAATGTCAAAATCGTTACAACCACCCTTAATATCCGAAAGAATTAAGGGAACGATCGCGTTCGTGGCGTCGATCGTCGATATCGTAACGAGAATTTACACCTCTCGTTGGCGCGTTTAATCGTGATCGCGTCTCTCCGCGAACGGTCGTAACACATTGGAATTTCCATTCTGTTTCTTTCCCGTTTTTCTTTTTTTTTTTTTGTATTCTTGTTTCCTCTAGACATCCGCGAATCTATGATATTTGGTTACCGTATAGCAAAAACATACGAAATATCGGCGTTCTCGTTCGAGCAGCTTCGCTCACTGGACATCGTTCAAATTATACGACAAATAAAGCTATCGATGGAAAGCTCATTCAAAATATGCAACGACCGTCTGCAAATATTCGTATCACTTTCGTGCGTTCGATATATCGTCGAAACGCTCTCGCGTTGATCTAAAAATTGAAAATAAAAGTTTCATGTATGTAAAATTTCTCATACGAGACGAGATCAAATACAGAGAGCATCGTAGCTGTTTTAATTAAAAGGTTACGTATTACTTCGGTATCGGGAAACGTAAGTAAATCGATCGATATATATGATTTCGTTAATAATTATTTTGTCGGTTGGGCACGAAATAGTCGAGTGTCGAGGGAAGAATTAATTCGAAGATTCCTTGGACTGGCAGCGCGCGGCAATATCGAAAATCCATTTGCCACAGACTTCCGGGAGCGTGCGGTATTAATCAAACTCTGTCGCGGTTCCATCGGAGGTCAGCGTGTTACCGGCCACCCTCGTCCGAAACCAGAGGTTTTCCTCTCCAATTAGAACCTCACCGAAACGATTTCACACACACGACCCTCTCTCCACTGTCCTCTTTCTTAATTACAGTCGAATAAAAAGGACCTAAAAAAAAAAAAAAAAAAAGAGAAATATCCTACCAGGGAGATGGAGAGAGAAGACAAAGAAGTAAGTGGTCGAGGCACGTAGGTAGTCCAACTCGTTATTTCCGGTGAAAATGTAGAGTCTGCCACTTCCGGCGCGGTTCTTTTGCCAAGTCCTCTCGGCCAGAAACCTGTTTCCGTAAACTTTGCTCCGTACTTTTAAGCCTTAATCCTAAATTATTTGCCAAAGGGCGCACCCACTTCTGTTCTCGGTACGAGGTCGTTTTCTTTCCTTTCTTCCTCTCTTTTTTTATCCTTCATTGGCGAAACCGCGGTAAATTGAACAGTTGTTCCAGTTAAAACAGCGGAGCAGGGCTATTTAGGTAGGACCAATTAGGAGCCACGGGTCAATCGGAGACGAAATAAAATGTCTTGCCCTCTCGAGCTTGTTAAAACGTTCGAACGTTCCGCTTAAAGTGCTCGGCCAATAACCGCTTCTTTCGAGATCAGTAGAGGATCTTGGTGAATTTTTACTGCGTTATGGATTCGATCTTTTCGTCGGCTGAATAGCGTAATTTTTAAACGCCACTCTGTCTCTCCTCCTCTCTCCTGTCCTCGTCCCTCTTTTCATTCTACGATGGAATTATCGAATGTTTCAAGAATACGAATTACAGCATGCTGGGCTGGTTACATTGTGCGCGAAAGGGTTCACAATATTTCTTCAATTTACGAGGAACCTTGGAAGTTTAAAGGAAAAAGGGAAACGTCTGGATTATTGAAACTCTGTTGCCATTGTTCGGTCGAAACATTCCTCGCTTTTCTACATTTTAATTTAGTACTTGTTCACTCGTCGCTGCATTTTTACGAAGTACTCGTTTCACCGTTAAATTTTGACAAAAGTGGCATTGTTCGCTCTTCCTTTTTCAGAACATTTGGAATGTAAATAGTAGCTGTTATTTAGACGTACTATTTTTTTCTTCTTTTTTTTTAAGTTTCGTTGAACGTTGTTCAGGCTTTCTGTGCTTTGAAAACATTCTATGACACTATGCGATTCGAAATGCACAATCGATATACGATTAGGATCCAATAACCTGCAAATTGGTATAATTATTCGTATTAATAAAAAAAATATATATATATATACATATTGTAATATTCATTCGTACACAGTTTTTCATCGTAAATACTCTTCTACCGCCTATATTGATTTATCGATCTAAATATTGACATATCGGCTATTTCTCTCGCGAAGAAACGTCGGTTTCTCGATATTTCAATATCCTAGATCCGTACAGGCCTAGAGGAAACTGTCTCTGGCGTAGCGCAAAAAGTGATCTGGCACGAAACCATGTTGTTGTCGGGCCGTTTTTACGTCGTAGTTTATCTTGCGAAGATTTTGCAACGCGGGGTGCGAGGCAGTGTGGGCGAAGAGAATCGCATTAGAAGCGATACGGTCGCGGCGATTAAATTTTCAAGGAACAAGAAGAAAAGTAACAGCCGGCAGCGGAACAGCGTGCCAGTTCGCGAGAAAGCGAATTATCCGCTCTTGTTCTGGATAACGTAGCGATAATGGAGACAATCTCTAGAATTGCCGATTGAAATTTCTTTAAATAATACATTTTGCTTATTTTGTACGCTCCGTGTTAATATCGAAATGTACCGGTATCTTTCTTTCTTTTTTTTTTTTTTTTTTTTTTTTTTTTTTTTTTTTTTTTTTTTTTTTTTTTTTTTTATTTTATCGGTCACTTAATAATTTTAATTGGTCGTCTGTGACGTATACGGGTCTATGGTAGGTGATACATCCCCTTTGACATTTTGCTTATTTTATCCATCGAAGCGTACGGATTGAAATTTCCGTATCTCTTAAAATATAAATATATTAAAATATGTACAATGACGGATGTACGTAAATATAAATATAAATATAAATTAAACCGATGGATTTACGAAAAATTTTATTTCTATCTTTTCGCTGTATCTGATACAGAAGTTTGGCGGTAAAGGCCTTCCCTATTTATATACTCGTTTTTATTTTTACCAACTTTTCTTATTACAGAAAAATTTAATCGCTTTTCGCCGATTGAATCGAACGATGGGTCAATATATTTCTTGCCGTGTTATTTTACGCGCTCTATACTTTTGCATTTTCAAACAGATACTCGATAATGTTTCTACTACGTACGTTTTTCGGTCAGATGCACGTTGTGGTGGGATTAAAATTGCAAATATGTTGTCCAACAAAACGAAAAAGACTTCTCTATATTTACAGTTTGTTCATAAACATGTTTGATTTGCTTGTTCGTTTATATTCTCCACTTGTTGTTTGTTTTTGTTCTGGATTTGTTTGTTTACATTTTCTGTTTGTGCTAGATACAGAGTCCTAGTTATGATTCGTTGTGGAAACGTTCGACGGTAAAGGATTTAAATGGAATTTCTCGACGTTATTCTTGTTTACGCGCGCGTGTATTATGTTGCGATATTCCCACGAATCTTTCGCGTTGCTTCCGCGTCTTTTGCTTCCGCGAACGTTGCCATCGAACATTTAAAAATATTTTTAAAAGCGGGGAATATCGGAACAAGTTAATTTGATCGCGCTCATTTTCCACGACTTGTTCTTCGCTCGATCGTTACTTTGCCGTTCAACGATTACACCGTATATATGATAATAATTCTTCTATTTGCATCAAGCATTGTTCAAGAAACCAATCGTACAAGAAACGATATACGCGAGAGTCTGTCGTAGACATCGCATGTGCTTCGATCTCCGTTTAACGTCCGACTGCGTACAAACCGAATCTACTGTCGGCCGGACAAAGCCTCCTGGTTAATTACTTTTTTCGCCGCTTCCCTGCCAATGATAGAGGGAATATATGTATACAGTTTGTCTATTTTATGAGAAACCAAAGCGGATCCTACGTATCTATCGTACCATTTTTCTTGAATTTTCTTTCTTCCACAAACTCTTCAAAGATGTAGATTCTTTGAAAGTAGGAAAAGCAACCGTTATTTCGCATTAGCCGTTAACCTTGTCAGAAAGAATCGAGGAGAATTCTCGTTTACAGGTCGAATTACGTTTGGTGGTAGTCCGTCGCTGACCGCTGTAGAACGGCCGAAACCAATTCGAATTGCATAACTATTTAAAATACACGCCTCCGAATACTGCGTGTTGATAATTATTGCGCCGGCCGGGAATCGTTTACATACGAACAAGCGTTGCTATCAACGTTATTACTGACAAAATTACGACGCGATCGTGCGTGAATCGCGAAACATTATACACAGGTCGAAACCCGATCGATTCGTTACGAAAATGATTTCTATCTAGAACGCTCTGTCGCGTTCCATTACGACAGAAGGCTGCCACTTTCGTCGATCGATGCGCTATAATTTCACAGCATACGGAGAATAATCTTCGTAGAACGTGGTTTCGATATTTTTCTCTTTTCGGATAAATATTTGCCTTGCGTTGCTCTTCTTCTCCTTTCCTTCCCTTTCCTTTCCTTTCTTTCTTTTCGTCTTTTTCTTTCTACCGAACTTTCGAACTTTGATTTGCACGAAGTTTCACGGAGAACGTTCGTAGAAAAGTTCCGAAGAAGTTTCCGAAAACTATCGTGACATACTAATAGGTAAATTAATCTTTGTTAGTTTCTGGAGGAAAATCGGCAGATTCGCGATACGCGAAATCGGAGAGTTTGGCCAAGGAAGGTAGTACGACTCGACGCTCTTGTCGCAATTGCTCGAAAGAATATTCAACGAGATAGCGCGATGTTTCGCTGTCGCGTCTCGAGCCTCTAATTCGAAAACACAGAAAAAGCCACTCGTCTGGAAAGAATCCGGGGGAAATCGGAACGCCATCTCCGTCCAATTCGATGGCCGCGCTCGAATTCTCCGGAAAACAGGTTCCTCTAATTCTGCTGGAACGTCCATTCTGTAGCAATCGCTCGCTCGCTTCGGCATATTATCTGCGCGACCGAGGATCAAAAACCGAGAGTGAAACGTAGCTCCGCGCGATGCGATCGTACGTCGACGAGTAACAGCGGAAAAGCGCCATGAAAAAGGGCGAATTAAAAAGCAGAGGGGAAGAGCGAAGAGGCAAAAGAAAAAAAAAGGAAAAAGAAAAAGAAACGAAACGAAAGAGAAATCGTCGGTGCGCCTAGCCAAATCCAATTAATCGAATATCGATCGTCGAAGGATTCGTTCGCGTTTCTCTTCTCTGTTTCGTATTTCTCCAGGCGTACCGACCGGTGCCTGTACCCGTTCATTACGGAAACAGTGACCCGCCTACCTGGACAAACCGGTACTATCGCAGTTTTATAAAACACCAGGATATTTCGCTCACAGGCAGCCTTTATCGCCGGTTCGTGTTTAAGCCTTTGGCCGCGGAACGCTCAGAAACGAAATGCTCTGTTGGCAGCCGGCGTGACAGTGGCAGATCGGCCGCGCGGATGGCGCGATACGCGAATCGTCCTTAACTTAATGCGCGTCAACTTTCCGAGCACTCGCTGTGCGAAGATTTCCTGGTGTAATAATTGTACGAGGCACTTGACGCGTTTGTTATCACTTACGTTTTACGTAACATGAATCTGGAAAAATATATTTTACGCGAGTCTATAATTCGGTCGCAGTTTTTAACGCAACAACAACGACGGTGAATAATAACGGTAAATAAAATTGGAGCAGCGAGATGTTCGTTGCGGATTCGTATCTCTTGTACGTACACCTGATCGATACTATACTCGAAATGTTTTAGATACGCGTATCATGTGCGTTCGTTAAAAATCTTCCAAACTTTTAAACCTCCTGTAAAAACGTCCGTAATCTACTAATTACAGAAGAAATTTCCTTCATAATTCTCCATCGAATACTGAAAATACCGCGCGAAATATCGACATTGAGGCGTATACAGTATCTACGTCGCCCGAAACTTGCGTTTAAAGATTTCCGAAAGAGAAATGCTTATTTATCAAGTTCTCTAATACTCTAAAAGAAGGATATAAACCGAAAGTTACGGATCGTACTTCTGCGAATTGGCGGCCAGTTAGCGAAACGTGGTTTAGTGGCTGGCGATAAATGAGAAACCGAGGGGATAATGGTGGTTAACGAAACAACTCGACGAAGTTATTTAACTTCGTTGATAATTTAAAAGAAGGGAATATTTGTATATTATAAGTTATGGGAAGAGGACTAATAAAGTTTTCACGTGGAATAGCCGCGGCCAAGGAGAGCGAAGCGCAGGAAAGCTTGACGGGTAAAAAAGTACGGAGGATGGGGAGTCTGGTACTAAAGGATAAAGGAGATTTAAGGATAATATAACAGCAACCACAAAGATTTTCTAGAATTGAAATTGTTGGAATTGGAATTGTGGAAACGATATTGGGAGAGTCCGGTACACGCGAATCAAATTCTTTGCGATAATAGAGCTTTGTATTTTTTGGCGGAGAATTTTTGAGAAACGACTAATTGCCGTCTCATCGAACGGAGAATATTTTAGGAGATTCTCCTTTCTCTTCTCTAGAAATAATTTTCTATCGTAAAATTTTTCTACGTTTAGAATCGCGCCAGGCGTTCAATTATAAAATCTCGAATAAACAAACTTCCAAGAACGAATAAACGAATTTCCAAGACGCCAAATCGAAATTTCAGGTGTACAGAGGTTGAACTTAATGGGTGACTATGCTCTTCGCTTTCCTTTTTCCATATCCTTCTGTTTCTCTCTGCAGGCCTCGATGCCGCTCTTCTTCGTCGAAGACTCCTTTATCCGTCCAACGAGCCGTGTGATTAAAAAACAGCGCAACCAATCGACAGGAAATTATCGCGCTCGAGTTCGACGATCCTCCGACGCTGATAAACCAGATAATTGCTTTGTACGAAAAAAATACATTTGGGTCTGCGATGGAAACCTCTTATTCCTCCGATTTCTTCCAATACTTTAGAATCTTTGTACGGATACTCGACGACCGTGTTTCCCTAAGAAGAATTACCTTAACGTCTAATTAACGTAGCAGAACGTCGTACTAAATAATTCTTTCGAATCACTCTGGGAAACGGTAAATCTTGTTGGCTCTGATACAACCGCCATGCTAGGAATATAAAAATTCTTGAAAGAGGAAAAGGAAAGTTGAACGCGATATCAAATTGAAAACGTTTAAGAAGTTGAGATTCGAGGAGAGTGATATTAAAGGATCTTCAATTAACTCGAAGATACCGAGAGGAAAAAGGGCGAAAAAAATATTAGAACTTCTTGATTAGCTTTCTATTAGGTAAAGGAGAAAGATATTCGCGAGCCTTTAATTAACTTTTGACTACCCCGATAGAAAAAAACGTTTCGTTCAAAGTAATACTCTCGGACGTCGTGTTCGAAAGGCTGCGAGCAAGCAACGTAATATCGAGACTGTTTAATTAGTCCTTAATTGCCCGAAGAAAATCTTTCGATCGATCTTTCGTCGCGAACGTAAATCGTCCATGTGTGTCCGGAAACTACGTATTGGGTCAAACGTTTGAAACGAAATCTCTTCTCAACCACTCGCTCGTCTATTATCCTAGCGACGTTTTCGCTTGCAATTTGGTACACGTTGACTCGCGAGTAATCGACATCTGATAAACCCTGTTTAACGATAGAAAATCGTTCTCCATTTTTTTAACGAACCATTTACCGTATTGGCAGCTATTTGGACGCTCGTCGGTTGACACGGTCGATCCGAGTTATTACGTCGAGCAACGAGCTACTTCGTAAAATCTCGTTGGATCTCCAGGTTTATTTTTTACCGCCCTGTCTGCTCTGGACGTCGCGATCCGTATTATCGGCCCTGTATCGTTTTTTCTTCGTCTTTGATTGGGTCGTTTCCTTTCATTACGGCGAAGCAATGTATCTTCGTACAACGATACGGGGACTCGTGTTACTCGTATTTTTTACGACAATCGTGTTAGCAAATATATTCTCTCTATCTTTGTCCACTGTAGGAAAATCCACAGCCATATATTTGCGGTAGTTATCGACGGACACCGGCAACGCGTACCGCGTATCGAATTCCTTTAGCGACTCCGCTTTATCGCGTTACAGTTAATTTAAAAGTTTTTATAGATCGTAGACATTGTTTGGGTAGTTTAATGAATTTCATAATCTCATCTCGCTTAGTTCGTTTAAGAAGAGTCGTTATACGCGAGTAGACGAGTCGGTTTCTTCCTTTTCTTCGTTTTCGCTTGTTTGAGTTGCGCGCGAAGACGAAAGGAACGCGTATATGTTACGAGAGAGGCTATTTAAGAACGGCGGATAATTTTAACGGCGGTGTGTCGGGGATCTTAATATCGTAGTTTCTATTTTCTCGAGCGAGCTTCTCCTTTTTTTCTCTCTCTCTCTTGGCGAGCCAGATTGGATTATCCTAATTTCCAGGAACGAACGTTCCGTTAGCGTTCTTGCCTTCTAATAACCTGTTTCGTTTTTCATACGCGTCTATTTAAATATTCGGTGGCTAACGATGCCGCGGCCATTTAATTTCTACGTTCAAGAAAATGCTTCGCACGTAATATTTTAATAAAACCAACGCGAACCAAGGGGAAGGAAAACCCGTGAGGGAAGAGATGGAAAACATTTTCATTAAAGATTTTTTGCTCGTACTGCAAGAAGAAGGAAGCGAACTCTCGCGTCTTTTTTAAAGAGTTTCAATTTATCCTCGAAAAATTAATTTCACGGCCAAATTCATTTTTACTTCCACGTTGTTTCTTTGCTTTCCCGATCTTTGATTTATATTCCACGCTCCATTTCGCAAACGTCCGGCGTAATTTTTTATTTTCTCATCTTGAATCTTGCTTACGTTCTTACTTTTATTTCGCGCTCTATACCGAGAGCAGAAGATTGCTATAAAGGAAGAACCAATAAAGTTTATGACACTTTTTAGGACGTTTCGCGTAAAAGCCGACGGCTGCAAATTTGTATCGAACGAAATCTAAATTTAGAAAATTGCCCTTCCTTTCCGCGGAACATCGCTCCGCGTTGCCACTCGTATCTCGTTGGTTCTTTGTTAGTTACAGTGCTCGCCAGTAACGGCTATAAATCGACAGCATCGCCGGCAGACATTATTTCGTTCAAAATTCACTCCGAATCGTGCAATCGCTTCGCGATCGATCACGCAAAATCCATTTCCATTCCCTGATTTCTCCTAGTTTATTCAATCAACTTGGACCATCTGGCGCTGCTAACTTTTCAACGCGCCAAAGAACCGGTTGGTTCGTACCGCCTCGCCCGGCGGTCGTAAAATCGACTTCTAGTCTCGTTAACACTTGCCCGCGATCGTTCGATGACGTGCGGTTGGATCGTGAGGCGAATACGCTGGAATTGACCGAGCTCGTAAACCACGGAGTCGTAAAGAATCGCGTCGATCTTTCGTTCAGACGCTCGTTCGAGCGGCGGAACACGATTAGAATCGAATCGACGGGAGTCCGTGGATGGAACGATTCGCGATTCATTTCCGAAAGAGGATACTGTTCGTTCGTACATATTTTCTTGATTTTCGTGGGTTTTCGAGAAAGTTGGCCCCTTTTGGAACCCTTGAACGGAGTCGCAGAGTGGGTTACGAATTCTTCTCTCTTGGTGGATCGACATCGTCGTATAAATTTCGGAATTTTACCGTACGATCTAAAAACGACGTATTCTCCGATTACTTCAAATTATCCTCTCGTGATTCTTCCGTAAACTATAGGTCAGGGACCGACGGGAATCGCACGGTAGAATTCTTAGGATTTGCGGCGCCGGAAGACGACGTAGAAATTTGTATCGCTAATACTCGTGCGTTCGTCGATGCTTGGTTCGAAGAGTTTGCTACGCGTAGAGGGACGAGGAGAATTCAGGAAGATAAACGCGATAGAAGCGCGTACTACGTCTGGCGATATTCAGAAATGAACGTCGTTGCTTTATAACGATGGAAGATAATCTATCTTTCATTAACCCACTTACTCGTTACTTTACGCTTTTTAATCTACTTGTTCATTCATCGTCTCTTCTTCCGATCTGATAGAACTTGCGGAGAAAATGAAAAAATGACGTTGGCAAACGCTTGTTACGTAAACCGCATCTTCTTCTAACAAGATAAAATCTTTTACTCTACGCGGTAATTCTCCCTCTACAAAAAAGATACTCTTCCGCCCGTCGTAGAAACTTTCTCTTCGAAAGGATTTTCCACGCAATGGCGTAACAAAAATTTCCTCTTTAAAGAGCGTTTTAGTCTCCACGAACAAATCTTCAACGGCAACGAAACTACACGGCTCACGCATAAATAAATCACCGCGATGCAATTTTCCCCGCTCGCACATACCCGCCGTATCGTTTCGCTCTCCTTCGAACAACTTCGTCCCTCGAACTGCCAAGAAGTGGCGCGATAACGCGGAATAAACGATTCTGCAGTGTCGACGGCCTCGAATGTTAAATATTTTCTTGGAATTAATCCGGTGTGTCGGGCACGAGGCGGGCAAAAAGCGGCGTCGCGTCGCAAAAGGCGATGAAAAATGACGGTAACGAGAGGAACACCGTACTCTTGAACGAAGAGAGAGAGAGAGAGAGAGAGAGAGACGAGTCGTTCGAGCGACGTGGTATTTCGCTTTCCATCGTGGATTATGAAGCAGCGTGGAACACGGAACAAAGAGCGATAAGTGGTTCGCGAGCGAATATAAATATCCGTCTGATGGAACAATAATTATTAGGATCGAGAAGATCCTAGCGACTGGACGCTGCCTTCCGCCGACCACGCGTCTTCTAATTACGCGCCACGATATTTCACGTTATCCAGGCAATTCCATGCCTCGTCGGCTAGATATTCGTAGATCGACGACGAAAGAAACCGAGGCGTCGCCTGCGGCTCCGTTCAATTGCAGATCGTCCGTCGGTCCTCGCGTCGACGACTATATTTCTATTCGGATTCGATCGTCGACGGGTATACATCATTTACGCGACGCGTTCTGCGGACAGTCGCGGCAGGGTATCTCGCGGCCGCAACAATGGTGTACGCGCGACGGGGTTGCCGCGTTTCGCTCGCGGCGTACTACGTCAAATCAAAATAACGCGCGTACACGCGGGTGCAGCTTGGCAGCGGCCCAATTATTTGTTAGCCCGGAAACGTCGGATCTCGTCGCGTCGAAACCTCTATCCATGCAGCTTCTCTCGTCTCTCGGGCGCAACGACGACAGACATCGAGAGAAAGGCGAGCCATCCCCGAAAATCACGGCAACGAAAAATAAAACTAAAGGCAAGAACGGACGCGAAAGGCGGATGAACGGGAGAGGGAGCGGCGGGATCTCGAAGCTTGTCAAAACGTATTCGTCCACGGATGCAACGCATTATATAACGCGGTAGCCGATGGATCGCGATGGTCGTTCGAATCGCGTCAGAGGACACGCCGGGGTTCCGGTGATTGCAACCACTGGCTCGAAAACCGACTGAACCGGGGAGAAACGTGACAGGGATTCGCTGGATGGGGACAACGGGGGTGACCGGTGTCCATCAACGTTCCGTCGTTTCTCCATACCCGCCACCTCCACCCTCCCCCCCCTCCATTCGCCCCATTCACCGTTCTGTTGTTCCGTGTTCTCTGTTCATAACAATTTCGATAGCCAGCCGGGTGTAATTGCTTTTTCGATGCGAAACAAGTTTTCCAAAAACGTCTATATTATCCCGGGATAGCGATTGCCTCGCGATGTTCCCAACTATTTCGCGACTCGATCTCTGTCTTCGTTTCTTTCTTTTTTTTTTTTTTTGCTTCGTTCGCTCGCGCTTTTAATATATTTTTTTCGGTCGTTGTCCTTTTTCCAGGGGGTGTTTTTTCATTTCGAGATTGAAACGAGTACGTCGGAGTTTCGACAGCGTTCCGGAGCACCGCTGTCGTGATTATCGATCGGTTGTTTGAGATTCGGTCGCGCGAGCGGTGAAACGTTTAAGCGCGTAAAACGGATCGTTGGTTTATCTTACGTCGGGCGATGGCGAATTCGTCGAACAGAGAGGCTTTGGTTCGTGATAGATCAGGGATGACAGGTGCGATATCGCGATTCGTTGTCGTGGATCGTTTAACGAGGAAGGAAAACGACTGCGAACGTATTTTTAACCGAGGAGAAAAGAAGCGTCGGTTTTCCTCGAGCACGAAACCTACTTTGCGTCGATATCTTCGTATTTCTTTCTTACGGCGAAATATCAGGTTGTCCTAAAAGTTTCTTTCGTCCTGTAGGGAAACGATGGATGCACCACGCTCTCGGTTTTATATTATTTTCGTCGACTCGCGTACGATCGTAATAATAGAAACGGAACAAATCGGTTCGTACACGATCGAATAAAATAATATAAAACGAAAAGAGCTTGCGCGTGTATCATTTCCTTACGAAAGGAAAGAAACTTCGGGACAACCAAATATCTTCGGAAAGACGGGGAATTTAGCGATCGATGGTCTTAAACAGCGATATCTTTGGTCTGGAGAAAGTTTCGTTTCGTCTCTAACGTACGTGGCAGAAATTCCCAGTCGATTTCACAAGATCCGCTTTGACGTGGGATTCTGAGCGAAATAATCCGCGCGCGAAACTCTGTCTCCGCGGTTTGCTTTGATGGAACTGACCGGCACGCGGTCACCGGCCTGTCCGACTTGTCAATCAAAACGAAACAATTTCGAATGGCTTGGTAAATTGGCCTAGACCGTCGATTTGATCGCGCCACGCCAGATGGAGTTATCCGCGAGGGTGGAACGCAGAAATGCATTTGGAAAACGACCACGAAACAGGCTTTCGTCTAGGTTTTCGTTGAAAAGTCGAGGATTAATTTCCTCGGTGAGGAAAGTGACGCCGCGGCTCGATTTACGACCGTTTCCACCCGTAGCCAGACTGGAACTCCAACCGTGCTTCCTTCGCTTCGATTTCACAGCTTTTCGAGTGTCGGACCGTGGTTGAACGCGGGGCGTTTGGATCTTCCAGGCACGGTGATTAATTGGCACGCTTTAACGCCAAAACTCTTCGAAATGGATTTTTTGCAATTGTTCGTGTAAAATAAGATAAACGCTTGAGTTTCAGTTTTTTTTTTTTTTTTTTTTTTTTTGAAAACTATATTCGTAAAAATATCGATCGACTAACGCATAGTTAGATAGGATCGACGTCGGTAGCTGGTCGAAACAATTCGTTCGAAACTTATAATCGAGCGGACAAAGCGGAGAAAGCCGCGTGGCGAAGAATCGGCGTCGTTCGAATTGCCGAAGAAAAGCGTGCCAATCATTTTGGACGGAGGGACGCGGCAACTTAGTTACCGCCGTTTCTATACGGATCGTCGGACACTGATAGTTCGCAGCGATCTTGTTAGATACCGAGCGCTATAACAAGCGTATCGCGTCCGTGTCAATGTTCTTGAATACGATGAACTTGGTGAAATCGATACCCGGTTACGAGACAACGATATCGTACCTCAAACGTGCTACGCCTCGTTCGTTCGATCAATAAAGCGGTCAAACCGTCTCTTTAATTTACTCATTTTGCACGAGCGGTGTTTTTCAAACGAACTTCTCGTCGTCAAAGCGCTCGCGCTCGTAAACTTTCCACGGGCGAATCGAAAAAGAAAACCCGAAAGAATCAAAGAGTCCGTCCGACCCTCTTATTAACGCGCAAGCCGCGGATAAGACACGACGACGAGAATAAATTTCCATATTTGCATTTTACCGCCGGATCTGAAATCCCTTACACCCTCGAACGTTGCTCGAACGTAATTCCAAGACCGAAAGAAAAACAGTCTCGCCGGACGGAGCTTACGTTACCGAGTTACTAATCGAACCAGATAGTTCTTCCAACCTCCTTTTCCATTCCCCGTCTTCTCGTCTTTTTTATCTCCTCTCCATTTCCTTCGCTTTTTTTCTCTTAGCTCTCCCGCTCTATCCACCACTCAGCCTTCTTTAGGTTTTCCCTCCACGACTTGGAAGCGCGCAGCCAGCACTCTCCTTGCTATTCCAGGATACCCTCGAAAGTGCAGTGGAGAACTCGCCTCGCATCGATAATGCCTCGGCCATATTGCCGGCGAGAGAGCAAGCAGGACGCTCTAGGGAGAATTTCCAGTCGAGGATAGGAACGAGGAGAAAAGAAACGGTCGAGAGGGCGAAGGGATCGGCGAGGGTATCGGCCGCGAACCCTATCGAACGGAAGAAACGGCCGTGGGACGGTCGCGTTACGGGGATGAATATTAACCGGGGCCTGTCACGAACGATCCTCTCGCCTTTCGCTCAAACTCTCCACTTGGAACTTTCGTGCTCGCTAGACGCCTCCGCCGCTAGCGTTCAGGCGTGCGATCTTGAAGTCTCGCGAGGTGCAGCCAGCCAGGTTCGATTACTTTGTTTTGCTGGAATTTTCCGAGTCGCGGAGTTATCGGCGGTGAGAGGATGTTTGGGTTTGGCGCGGATTTTGCAGAGTCGGAACGTTGCAGAGGTTGCGGTTAGTAGATACTATGGAAAGTTTGCAATCGCTATGTGTGCCGTAAGATTGGAGAATTTAAAAGGAGGTCGGCTTGAAACTCCGTGTTACCTTGGAACGCGTTCTCGCGAAAAATCGAATTACAGGGAACTACTACGGGTCTTTGTAATTTCTGTGTCTTTCGCGAGCATAATTCGAAAGCAGCGTTAACTTTCACGAAACGATAAGGGGAATCGAGATTCTTTTCTCGCGTTTCAAATCGAATCGCTACACCGAAATCCACCAGGCAGCGCAAGTTTGTCCGGAGATCTTTTTCCTAAGACGAAGAAAACACCAAAGTTCGGTCACAATCTCCGTCTACCGGAATATCCCTCGAAATATCACGAAGCCGTACGAGCCCCCCGATACATTTGGATAAAGTCGAAGCCATAGGATCGAGGATTGCTTTTCCCGAAAGGCATCGTCACTCCGAAGAATACCAGACTGCGTTCGCGCATCTCGCGATGCCATTAGCGAATTACTTTTCCCGTGCGAAGCATCGTCCTTTGGTGGCACGAATCCCTTTTCGCCCTCGTGTGCTCCAACCTTCGACTTCCCTTCGCTGTAATACGAACCAGATTCGTTCGATAGTCATTCACAGACGTCGATCGAACGTCGAGGATCGAATGATAACGACGATTCGATGGCACGAGATCTATCCGCCTGCCAGATCTTTTTCGAAAAGGACGCGATCGAGGAGAAGGAGAAGGAGAATGGATCGTAAATACAGCGATCTTTCGCGGCAGATTTTCCAAAACATTTTTACCGATAGACAATTCGCGAATTTTCCTTTCTGTCGTTATACATATTTTTAGCCACCGGTCGTCTTGCTCGTAACGATCTATTCTCGCTAAGCAAGAGGAAAAATTGATAAAAGGAAACGACCTGTGTTCGAAACGAGAACGCGTGCACGCGACCTCGCGATACAAAGTCCAAAGAGCAGCTACTCGGTGGTACTCCGTCGCGAGTACGCCGAAGCAAACAAAATTTCGCAAGCTGCAAACACGCTATAAAAGTCGCCCGAAAAACCATCGACGAAAATCTTCTTATTCCGACGACAAGCTACCCTACTTTTCCCAACTACTAAAAACGGCGGTGAAGGTAAAATCTGTGTACAGACAGAAGCGATGTAAACGTTTTGAACGCGCGCGCGCGAGAGAGAGAGGGAAAGAGAGAGAGAGTTTACCGGATCCGGTTCGTTTGGTTGGAGACTCATCTCGGGACAGCATAAAGGGGAGGTTCGATTTCCGGCACGGGAACAGCAGACACAGAGGGAAACACCCCGCCATCCTTTAACGGCACGTTTACGCTCCTTTCACTGCGGAGTAATGGTATTGGCAATCTTCTAGGCAGCGACGCCATCGGCGAATTCCTGGAGCGTCGCGACGCCGACCAACTTCTATCGCGTCCTACCGACCAACTCCGCGATTCGCCCATCAAATTCTCTTTGTAATGGCGAGGGGCCGCGTAAATCAGCCGTGACGTCCCTCTTTCGAAAGACGAGTCAGCGTGTCCGTAAATATAGCGAGCTATGGTTACGACTGTTACGCGAACGAAGACATTTGCATCGCTCGTACGGCGTTCTAAGGGCGTTTCTCATCGATCGGTGTTGTCGATTTGGGTTGATTTGGACTAATAATGCAAAAGCAGTAGGTAGAAAGTAATTGACGCTCGTTAGAAATCCACTATGGACGCGAACGAAACCGGAACAAAGACATTTGGATTACTAAGACGGTTTCGACGTTCGTTCAATTCGGCTGAACGATGCTCTAAATAGCGCTCGACGTTTGCTTTACGAAGAGCTGTTTCTTAAGAGCGAATCAATTGCGAGTAATACGCGAGCAAAGACGTTTAGACGATTCGTATGGTATTTTGGACGGTTCGGTGTTATCGATTTGAGACGAAGGAGCTTTTAGTAATCAAGGATTGCGTTACGAGAGAGGTGCTTAAATTGGATTAAAAATTGATTAGTTTCTAGTTAAATGTCGTATACGTAGAACGTTTTACGAGATCGCGATTGAAAGTTGAGCGAGAATACTTTTCGAGAACCAATTATATCTTTTTTTTTTTTACCAAAGCGACGCGGGAACGATTCAATTTCCGTGCCATTTCTCCGATACGATGTAGAAAAAGGTACATCGCAGCGGAAGGGCCGAACAAGCGTTCGTTCTCCTTGTTGCAAACGTTTCAACCCCCTGAGCGTTCAGAATGAGCGTTAATCAAAGAAAGGGAGCCGAACGTTCGCTAGGATTCGTTAGCAGCGCGTAGGACTGGTACCGATGCAACGATCTGGATTAATTATACGACCTTATCGGTGCCAGATAGCTCTTTGTAAAATCGTAGGAGGCTACAAGGAAGCGAAGCTAGGAAAGGAGAAGAAAGCGCGGAAATTGTTCCAAGTTGAGAAAAATGCGACGGTATCGTGCGTTTAAGGGGATTGGATGGTTTCGATGAAGATATTTTAGAGAAATATGATCCATTGAGCGCCACGTCAGACCGGACGTCGCAGATTTCCGCGATATTTCAGCGCGGATTTCTCTCAAGGCTAACGCCAGACGAGCGTGAGGACGAACGTCCGTGACTGCGAGCCTTTGTTACGTACCAGAATACCGTGATTCGTGCATTTGCGTTTACGCGATGGAGCAGGGCTAACGGCCATTTCTGATACGGTCTTACTCGGTGATGCGAATGCTTCTTTATTCCGTTTGTTTGGAAAATTATTGTCGCGGAAGAGAAAAAAGACGATTTCGTTTCTGAAAACGTGGGCACCGGCCGATAAAGTAAAATTGTCCTGTGATACCTTCGCGTTTTGCTCGTTGCATTTCGAGGATATTTTGACGATCGTATCGAAATCGACGCGCGTTGATCGAACGACGATTAGGTGTTAGAAATATAGTTTGACGGAAGATTTGGAAAGGATAATGGAAAAGATAGGAAGCTGCGTTATTGATTGGATATTTATGGATGGTTCCGAAGAATCGAGAGAGAAAAAAGAAAGAGAGAATGGTCGGCTGAGCACAATGAAGGAGTACTTGCGCAATTTAAACGCCTGTAACGCAGACACCGAACTATTTCCTTCGTGAAATTGGCGGCTCACTCGCCTCTTGCCTTCGACGAAGCCTCGAGCGCCATTAATCAATGGGGAATTCAGCAATTAACGCTCTGGTTTTATTAACGTGCCACTCTAACCCGCACCCGTGCCACCCGGCCGATATATCCGCACATTATACAAGGTGTTTCAGACATTTCGCCATTGCGATCTAATTTATAAATTAAACAGTCACGAAGAAACCCTGACGACTTCTATATTCTGCGCGATTATTCGAAGACGCGTTTCAAGAAAATATTCTTCGCTACTGAACCATTTAACGAATAGTTTTCAACGATAGTTTCGATATCTCTCGAAGTAATAACATATCGTTAGAGTGAAACACGCTTGATTCGCTATTGCGATATTTATGAATTTTTCATCGGACGTTAATCGATTCTTTGCGAGACATCGAGCGCACGCACGTACAGGTGACTCTACGTATACTTCGATGCATGCGTAATTACGCACCCTGTGCGGTGCGTTCGCTCATGGTCGTGCACACTTCATATACGAAATTTTATCGAGTAGCCTCCGGTAGCTTCGGCCGGACGAAGCCTAGTATTTTCACGCTTTTCGTCGGTTCGCCTTTTTCCAAGCCTTTCCTCTTCCCTCCAGATTGTTTTTTTTCCCCCTTTTGGTTGGCTCGACCTCGATCACCGTGGTCGCCGGACCGCAGATTCTTTTTTTTCAATTTTAATCCCCGGCCAATAGGCAGCCGATGGCAAAAGGACGAGCAACGCGGTTCTTTCGACGAGATTTCGCGATCCCCTTGTCGACAGCCAGCCGTGAAATTGTCTTCATTAGGCGACTAGTGTGAAACTCGACGAGCGTCGAGTTTAATTTCTCGTGCGAAACAAAGTGTGTTTCGCTACGAGAAAAATCGGGGAACGAGGGAGAAGAAGATAAGTAAAGGACAAGGGGAAACGACAAATAATCGATCAGCGGGAAATTTCGCGCGCGTCGAATGAAGTTTTGAGCGAGAAGGAAACAGAAATCTAATTACCTTCGATTAATAAATTCACCCGTTCCGAAAGTCAATTTTCACGCTAAATATCCACGCCTATCCAATCCTGCTTCGTTTCAAACGTACGTACACATATCCTCTCGCCAAATCTAATTTCTCGACCTCTCTCTAATTTCCTCGAAATTCACCGACCCCCGGTTCGCCCCGACATCAATTACCTGGAATCCATAGACACGTACACACACCGTATAGGATGAAACTGGAAATCGAAACCGCGCTGTTACAAACAGCATCTACGAGAGTGGAACCGAAGTCGATGGCCGCGGGTAGGATAATTGCTCGGTGAAAGGAAAAGCCGCGACAGACAGTGAGATCGTGGCGAACGATTCGACCATGGATCCCATTTCCCGTAACAGGCTAACAGCTTTGCTTTTCCAGCTGGAACAATCGGACCCTCTCTCCCTCCCCTCCCCCCCCCTTGGCAGAGGGCTGATACCGCCGTAACAACCGTATAACTGTCGCGAAGCGGCATGGTTTACACGAAAGATCGCTCGTGACTAGACATATCTGCACGATCGTAAATGCTATCTCACCGCTGTTGTTGGTTCTGCGACGTTACGATGGAAACGCAGACTCGTTCCGTGCGCTTCGGGGCCATTCTTTCGTTGACAAGCACGGAACGATTGGGGGAATACGAAGTCTTGCGTGTTTTAGGGTGCTCGTTCTTTCCTTAGATTCGACGTTTCGTTCACAGAATCGCGCTATTAATATCGCGTATTCTTAACCTTTAAGCGCAAACAGAACGTTCGTTTTATCGCCAAGCTAAGTTAATTTATTTTGTTACAAGCAGAGGTTTGTCAAGTTGCTTCGAGTATTAAGAAAAACCATAAGGTAAAAGGGGGATTGTTAATGACAACGATAACGAGAATTTAGGAAAAGTACGTATATTGCTAACTAGGCGCTAAAAGTCGATGAAAATTACTCGTTACCTTTCGTCTTGTAGCTTCGATTAACGATGAAACTTTTTTTTTTTTTTGAAATTAATGAGAAACTCGATCGGTTTGTTACGAATAATCGTGGTCGATTTTCATTCGAAATTCGCCGGTATTTTAAAGGGATAGAAGTGATAAATACGATATTATTGGCTTCGTTAATGAAGCATGCCGAGCACGATTTAAACGTAACATCGAAATAATCGCGTTGTTTAACGATTGCTATAGTCGTTAATGCGTATGCGAAATAACGACGATCCTCGTCGAACATTTATCGCTAATGAACGAAGATCGTACGAACGAGTGTTTACGAGAACGTGGTCCCCGATGTTCATGACTTTTACCGTATGCGATCGTTACACGATTCAAACGAGAAACGAAAATGTGCTAAAATTCTTCGAGTGCAAAAAGGTTGAACTTTGACTTTATGAATCTCCACGGAATTTCGTGTTACGAGTAATCGCAGCGATATTTTCTCACGTTTGATCGTTTTCACGAAATGGATCCTCTCGTAACGAAAGTTGGATCGTTGTTGCCACGAGCGTGGAATATTTTACTTTATAGACGTTCAACGTGGCTGGAGTGCCTTTTATATACAATAATCCGGTAGGATAATACGACAATACGCAAATGTAACACAGAAAACGATAAACGTGAAATATTCGCACGAACCGGATTCGGCTCGGTCTTCGACATCTGTTCGTCACAGTTAACCGATTGGTTCTTCGTCGCTCGAAGCAATTTCACCGTTGCGAATATTTTGCGAAAGCGTATGATAACGAAACGAAGAGAAAGTTGGCGAAAACGTAACGGTAAATCGAGACGAGGCTTGCTGGTTGCTAGAGATAGCGGCTCGAACGATTTATCGAGAGCGATGCAATAAGGAAATTACGAGGACTCGAGGATTTATCGAATCTTCTCAGCTCGTTTCAGAGCGTAACTCCGGTCGAGGACGGATTGCGATAAAAGTGCTTAGCTGTAGCGAGTCGTAATGGAGTGTGATTGATAACGCTTTGCTCTCCTCGATCAGACTCGGTTTATCATTGTTAACACGCGCAGACAGACGTGGACACGTGTTCCCTCCGACATGGAATAAATTCTCTCCTCCACCACCATTTCCTCTCTCATTATCCTCGAATATGTATATTTATATTTTATCACGAATCGATCTCAATTTTTGACGAATTAATCTCCTTCGATAGCGAGATACGGTAAGTAAGAATCGAACGAAAAATGTCAATGGTCGCTCGATCTCGTTCCGTAGCGTGGAAGAGAAACTCCGAGGCCATGTTGAAACACCTGCGATCCGTAAGCGATCTATTTTCTCGTTCCTTCTCTGCTTTTCCCAATCTTGCGTGAGAAAATTTCTTTAAAATCTCGGTGCATTCGGTTAGACCGGTGACGACCCCATCCTCCACGTCCCTCGGTGTTACGGCCCTAAAATCGGAGGGTCAGCGAGCTGGAAGAAGGATAAAATGCCGACTATTCGTATTCGCCTCGTTAGATCGGAACGACGCAATTAACAACGTCGATCTGGTCGATCGAGTCCGGACGCTCGAAGACGCCTCCGCTTTTGTCCGATTCGACTCGATTTGAAAATTTCACCGCGGCTACGTCGCTGTTCTTCGCGACGTATAAACGAGAATATATCGGTATAATCGATACCGATTGCCTCGCGTACAGTTTCTCTCGTTGACCTTCCTCTCCTCTTTCGTCACAGAGGGAAAGTTCAGCTTCCAGTTATCTTGCCACCTCTTTGTATTGACGATTTCAATTGCCAGCAAGGACAATTTAGATCCAGCCGAGCGATAAATGGCGCGCGATTGAATAACGCCTTGATTAAACGCGATCCCATTTCTGATAATTCCCCCGCCTTTTACCGCCCCCGAATCCCCTTTTCTGGAATTTTCCTCGCAATAAAGCGCAGCTATTCGAAAGACGTCCGGGACGCTTGGATCTTTTGGCCAATTTGTCTCGGATATCTGGTACTCGGCGTTGCGATTATCGTTGCGTTATCGTTGCAATTGTAGCTTTTACTTACGATGTCCACGTGGTGGCGACTCGCCGGTGATCGAGGCGATGCGGGGTGCGTCCTCGCTGATTTCTATGTCGGCTGACTTTTGGTAGACGTCGGCGATCGAGGCGGTGCAGCGCAAGACCAATCGTCTGTTACGAAACATGTCGTTCGTCACCTTGAAGTCTATGGTCGACTTCGATACCTGCGAATCGTCGTCCTGTGGAATGACCAAGTATCTGGTTCTGTACGTCATGCTGTTGTTCGTGATCTGCAAAGAAATTCAAACAGGGGAGAAGTTAAATCTCGATCTCGATCCTTGGGTCATAAATGATCATAACGATTCGGGGCAGAGACGATCGTAATCGTCCGCGGGATATTTCATTTTATTTTATCGGTACTCCGTGTATCAGACCATCGACGCCATCGATGATCTCGATATCTGTGACATAAAGAAAAAAGAAAAAAAAGTTTCAACGACGAGATCGTTTCCTTCTATATTCCTTTCTTCAATTTTGTTTTTTCTGTTGTCGACGGAAGAAACGAGGGTTTGTAGTTTTCATTTACCGCTAACGTTTAGGCAGGATTTAATTAGAAAATTACTCTCGTTATACTCGTCAAGGCACGCAATGTTTGTTCGTTAACAATACGCGAATGCAAACGTGCGCGTCAAATAAATATTTAACGGCTAGGAAATGAAACAGATTAATTCCGAAGCTCGACGTTGTATACGCTTGTATATGCCTCCGTGGAACGGCTACGTATAAAGCGCGAATTATTACGCCACCGCGAGAAAACCGCCATCGTTGAATACGCGACGATGATTTCGTGCCAGGAAAATGCGCTATGTTGTCTTATTCAAGGCACTGAATAAATAAAACACTCTTCGCAACTACGAAAAACTCGAAATAGAAAAATCTCTATGCTCCGGCTCGTCGTCTGCGTACATTGCGAGCCGACGACTGCAACCAAAGCTTCTCCTCTAACGTCTTTCTCAAAACGACTCGATGAATCTAACCTAATCTCTCTTTCCGAGGCACGAAACATCGTCCACCGAGCGATAAACCGCTCAAGCCGTTGCTACGCGGTTATTACGTTATTCCCCAGGCCTCTTAACGTTTCCCCGAACAAATAATTATCGATCGTCTATCAGACATTCGCTATCCAATTTCCTGTTCGCCATCGAAGACGGCGCGTCTCCGCAGATTCTCCTGCAACGTCTCTCTCAGAAATGAATTCGTTCCTCCTAAAGATATTACGCAGTTTCGTTGCTCTTAAGGTAAATGAACGGCGGGAAAGAGGAGCTTCGAACCTTTCTCTTTTCATTTTCCCGTCTTGTTCTTCCCCCTTCGCTTTGCTTCTTCTCGGTTTTCTTCGGAGACGAAAGAAGAAAGGCCAAAGAAACAGAGGAGACGCGACACGAGCGTCGCTCGGAGTTATTACTTCGGGGAACAAACGAGGGGCTGTGCATTAAGTTCGCGGGCTCGCGATGACGCGAGACTACGCGGTCTCTGTTCATAAAACATAATGCATAAAGCTTGTGCCTTGTCGCGTATCGCCGTTTATACTCTTCCTCTCTCACTTCCTCTCGCCCCTCCTCCTCTCTCTCTCTCTCTCTCTCTCTCTCTCTCTCTCTCTCTGGGTTCACCTTATCGCTTGGTGGATTTGTTGCCGGATGATCCCGTGACACGGCGACTTCTCTCGCCAGCGATATCGACGTCGCGCGGAATTCTCGTCGAACGAGAACGTATCCCGTCGTTCCCGATTTTTATTAAGATGGAGCGTGTTCCTCGACGCAACGTTGACGCGCGATGGTTAACGGCGATGGAAGTTGCTCGTTTGGGAAGATGGCGAATTCTGGTACAGTGGATGCGACCTTCTTAGACGATTTACGGTGTTGAAGTTGGGTCGAAGACGGGTAGGAGTCGTGGAACAAGTTTTAAACTGTTGCGCCTCGAGCGTGCCAAATGACGATCGCTCAACGATCGAAAGCTGTCGAGTCACCGATACTGTTTTGATTCACGATCTCCGATCAAGCGGCGCCGCGTCGCAGCTTCTAATCCGATGCTATCCTGCAGACAGTGATTATTCTGCCGGTCGGAAATGGAACGTAATCACGAGCCGGTGATCTCTCGAGAATACTCGGATCGCGCGACACCTCTCGTTAATTTCGCGGCGGTGAAATATAATTAACCGGATGTCCCAACGTCGAAACTTCATCAGCCAGCTATCGACGACGAATCGTTGGAGATTTATCGGGCCTAGCCGATGAAGCGCGGATACGCTTCGATATTTCCTATAATTCTCCTCCGGCTGTCACCGTGATACCATCTCGTTGAAATTACGATTCTCTGCAATTCGTCATATCGCGAACGCTTTATGAGCGTTTCGAGTCTTGCTCGCGGAATTCCGCGTCGTTGTAAATTCGCCGAGTTTTATCGTTTCCTCGGAATTCCTTGCCACCGTCGTTTATCTCGTCTACGTCAGCGTAACCGTACCGCTTCGTACGAAATTCCTAGCGCGGATCCTCTAGGCAGAATCTAGGTCGCGTTCTTTCCGCCGGCCGATAGCTCTTGTTGCATTTGACGATTAGGATTTCCAAATGGATATTTGGAGAAGATCGCGTTTCTCGAGGGAGAAACAATAGGAATCGATGGAAACGGATTGTACCGATAGGTACCTGCGAAATATACGGAGAACTCGTACACCGTTTCTCAATGTTAGCGCCTATGTAGGCGATCGATCGCTTTTGAATGAATTTCTCAAGAGCCGAACGATCAACGTCGATTAAAATTCGATAAAACTGGTTTGCGCAAGCCAAGATCGAGCCACAGCTAAATTCGTCCGCGAAACAACGAGAAATTTTCTTTCGTTCGCAAACCGTCTACTTCCTCGAACAACGCGGCGAACAATATCTTCGTTTATTTGAATTCCAGGCCAACTAAATCGCAAACACTGAAATCACTACCGGTGGCTTTGGTTCGTAATCGCGGAATTAAATCACACCCTGTCAAAAGCAAACGAGCGTACGAATAGTTTTGAACGATGGCGCGTATTTCGTTCGACGCTATTTTTGCTCGATCAAAACCCGCTTTGAAACAAACACTCGAGACCGGAGTCACCAAGTGGGTGCTTGATCCTCTGCCAAGAGGGCGCTCTCTCCACCGATCCGGAATCCAGTACTCGGTCGTATTTTCTCGCCGCCGATTCTCCCGGCATCCTAGCCACGCTTCCTCCGTTTGGCCACGCGAAACATCGACGAATTTTCTACGCCAAATCTCAGCTTTCGGACGAACACACCAGCGGAATTCCGTTAAAGTTATGAATTCGGGATACGGGATCGGCGTGTACGCGTGGATCCAACGAATACCCAGGGGCCTGGTCACCGAATACGTATCGTCGCGGTGTCCGTATCACGGATTCGTCGGAGACTGTGGCGCGAATCGGGAACGCGAGAAACGTCGCTCGTTAGAGGCTTCTTTCCGGTAGACGACGGACAGAAAACCGATAAACGCGTCATCCAACTCTTCGCGCGACTGTCATTGCCGTGATCTCCGGGTGCGTTGCAATTTTCGAGGACGAATGGCGACGAGACGGTTTCCGTCCTATCCGAGATTTCCAGTTACCCAAGTGGAAACCGGGTTAACGGACGTCGAACCGTATTTTCAAGAGTGGCTGGTTGCGTTTCTTCCACGTTACGAGTTACAGTTTTTCGTTGGTCTTCGTCGAACTAGATTCGGTTGCTACTTGCGACCAATCAAATATTCTGCTTCTTACGTCATCGAGCCGAGTACAGAGCGGAGCGCGCAAGAATATCGCGAAGCTCGATTAACCAGCGATTTTCCAAAGGATCGTTATGTAAAACGACAGGACGAGTAGACCAGTTCGATCCGCCGCAGAAGAGAGGAAGCCGAGCAACCAATAATAACTCGCAGCAGGGAGGATGCAATTAAGTTTCATCCAACGCTGCTCTCGCAGTCTGCGAAAGCTTTTAACTTCCAATATTGCCGGAGTCAGCCTGTATATTCGTCGATGCACACCTGCGAACGCGTACATTTTTGCAACGCTATACACGCACAACGTTGCGAAGCATCTATACACACTTATACAGGATGTCTCCGAAATCGTGCTACAAGCGACGATTCTACACGTGCGAATAAGCTCCCTTTCTCCTCCGGTTAATATTTGTAAACGCGAACGGTATCGCGAGTTGCTTCCTTCCACGTTACTGTTATCTCGTTTCCACGATTTTCCCACTTCCAACGGTTTCGTAAATAAGCACAAGAGTATTATCTTTTGACAATCATTTTATTAACGTAACGAGTGTTCGGAACGTTGTCCATGTTTCGGCATGCGTAGTCTCTGCTCGCCAATTAAATTATTGTCAGCACGAGCAGAAAGAGAAGACCGATACCGCGAAACTTACAATTAGTACGCGTGCACCTGACGCATCTTCGAACTCGTTTTTCTCGAAAACGAAGCCCCAAACGTCGAAAAAAAAATATATATATATATTCTTTATTTTTCCACTTGTTTTTTTTCTTCTCTCGTAGAATCGTCGCTCGATCGCTCGTGAAACCACGATATCGAAAGGAATTTGTATGTTCTGTGCGACGAAGAGATGGAAACGACCTATCGTATCCCGGTGACCGGTATCGTCGTGCTAACCACCGGTCGAAAAGCCTGCATTTTCTCCACGAATCTAGCCTCTATCTCGATCTTTGAACGACGCGAGACTTCTACCTGTTTCCATCCCCTTCTCGCCCGTCGTTCTTCCGCACGAGCTGACGCGCGTTTAACAACAACTTCTCCAGGCTACCTCCGTCGATATTTCTCGCGAGATATCTGCTTACAGTTCGCTCGAGAAGACTTAAAACTCTAGATCGTATTAAAAGTTGCATCGTCCCGCGAGGCTCGCTGGAATAAATCCTTTGCCTTGAAACTCGGTTCCTTCGATGGGTGAACCGAGTTAACACTTTGCTTTCTCGCCGGAGGGATATTCTCTGCTCTTTCAATTTCGCCATTTAGCTAGACGAACTAGGTACGATTATGTTTCGCGCACGGTACACCACTGGCAAGAAATATCGCTGTACTTTGCTGGAATTTTTTCCCTCGATCGTAATACGGCGCAGCTTTTTACACAGCACGTAGACTTTGTTTTCCAGTGAATTTTAAACGGAAGAATTTTAAATAAGATTATTTTTTACGCGTCCTTCTATATCGTCCCAATTATACGTTGTATCAAATTTGGCCATATTTCCTGAGTAATTCGTTCGCGCAAATCTTGAACGACTCGCCGTGAAACTGTTCGTAAAACGAAGCGCAGAAACAAGGCGAGGGCTGGCGACGATGTTAGGAGAAAGTTGCCGACAATGGATAAAGAGGAGTAGGGGACGAGAGTACGGGTAGTTTGGTCCTGGTGACACGCGTGTCAACGTTCGCTAGCGCAGGTAGAAGCCGAAACTGACAGGGCGAAATTATTGGCCCCTGCTGCATTTTCGCAGCGGCGGACACGCGAATTTTCAGTCACGCTTAGAGATCTCTCCACCGCCCGTCTATCCTTCCTCTCTGTTTCACCGTCGTCTCTCGGCCCGCTTTCGTTCGGCGAGAAACTAAATCGCCAGCCGCTTTCGACTCTCGTCGCCGCGCGTTAATTATAACCGATCCGATCCCATAAAGCGGCCGAATTTATTTCCCGAGCCCGACGAGACTCGGAAAATTATTTCGTCAAATAAATCTCGGAACGGTGGACCGGCGGCTATCGACGCGTTGAAACACCACCAGGTACGGAGATCGAAGAGCGTCGCTGACTGAGATATTAGGGACCGATACGCTCGCTGATTCGTTAACGGAACGACTATGGACGACTGTATTATAAAACATGGATTTGTATGAAAAAAAGAAATAGAAACGCAAGATTTATTTATAATGGTTACAAAAGGTATTGACAGATACCTCTATTTTTCAATGAAGCGTCCTTTTATCAGATTTTATATATATTTGACTTTGATGGTATCAAATTTGCGTGAATTAATTGGTTCGTAAACTACGTAGTAAATACAATGGCGTGTCGATATCTCTTGTAAGGAACGTACAGTGTATTATTTATATCTATTCGGCATAGCGATACGTTTTAGCGTTAGTAACGCACCGAATAACGCAGAACGTTAAGAGTTAAAAGCGTTAAGCGAGAAGAATCCGAACAACAGGAAACGGCGAACAGTAGTCGGACTAACGACTAAAGTCGAGTAAATAACTTTGGCATCCTTTTCCTCGCGACATCGCGGTCCATTTAAGCCTCGGGCAGAGCCCTGAGGGATCCTCGAGAGCTTCGATCGCCAACTTTTCTCAGAACTCGAACGCTGTTAAACACGTTTCTCTCCGCTTTATTCTTGTTTTCCTCCGACAAATGTACATCCTTCCTCGCCAATAACATTTTTACGTTCCCGTAAGTGTTCTCAAAGAGATTTCTTCAACATTTGTCCCGGAGGATTCAACGAAACTCGTTTGACACTGTTTTTACTTTATTTAATAGGATCGAAGAAATACATTCATGCGCTGTTCCGTTTTACGGACTGTTTCGTTAAAAATTGCCGGATTCGATGGAAAAGTGTTACAAATATGTTCTTTTATCTGAAAAAATGGAAAGATATATCCAAGCTTTCGTGGAACATACGCGTAGTAAATCAAATATTTCGATTTTTATTCTCGAGATATTTACATAAACATTTCCAAGCGTTTATGGCAACGCGTAGCAAAATATTTTTACGTTTCGAGGCATCTCTATTTCCGATACGTTCGACGCTTTCTTCTTTCTTTCTTTCTTTCTTCTTCTCGTTTTCTTTTTCTTTTTCTTTTTACTCCTCTAAAATCAAAAACAATTCGAACGCGATGGCGTTTCGAATTTCCTCTTCTCTAAAAATCACCGCTTGAAAATCAAAGGAATTGGCTGGTTCCTTTATATTCTACGAGGCATACGCGCCATTTGTTCCGATCGATCGCGTTACGTCGGCACGGTTCTATTCAATTTCCGTCCATCTTCGACGCCTTCGATCCAGTTTTGTTTTTCAATCAACACCGGGGCCGGTTGTAACTACCTGGTCATTTCACATTTCAGCGCCGAGCTTTCGCGCGGTAGCACGGGTGTACAGCGCAGCGACGAGAATTAAATTTATCGAGATCCATCGAGATACATATCCGGGCAATCGGCGCGAGGGTGCAGCGACGAACAACAGGGGAGGGTGGATAACCGGTGGCTCGCGATGCTTCGTATGCAAATAAATCGTTATTCCGCGGTATTTGTTAAATCAACCAAATTATTCCGTTAAATCGCAGGCACCATCGTGGCTCGACGCGTTTAATCGATCGCGATAACCCTCGACGAGTTATACGTTTTCGATCGAGAACACGCCATGCCACGGCCACTTCCGCTCGTTGTCTTCCTTCTCTCGCCCCATTTTCTCACTACGATTCTTTCGGACGAAACGCGGTGCAAAAGCTGATGGATATTTTCTGTCGTTCGACCTTAGTTTCGTTTCTTCGCTTTGACACGTGGAATTTAGTCTTTTTCTTTTCAACCGTCCTGCGTCCTTTTATCTCCGTTCTTCTCTGTATAGCGATTTTACTTTAATTTCATTCGCATGCACGATTGGCATACGATTTAATCGAATCTAGTCCGTTAGAGACAGCCAAACTCGTAGCAGAAGCTTCGCGATCCTGTCTAATCTATTATAGACGTCTAAAAGATCGTCCGCGTCTATTTTACATTTATAGTGGCTGTTTCGTAATAAATAAGAGCGATCTAAGATTTCGCCGAGACAAATTATTTCTCGTTTAAAAGATCGGCCACTTTCGCCCCGTTTGATCACCTCTCGAACCGATATCTCCACCAAATTGGATTCCAGGTATCAAATTCCGGCTTCGAATCTTCTTCCACGACGTTCTTTAAGATTTGTGCTGGGAAAATTCTTAGAAAGACAAACGACGTCCATTAAAGTCCTGGACGGGGTTATTCGAGCAGCATATAAGAGTGTAACAGGGAAAACGGCATTCATTAGTTTGTCGTCAGACCTTCCATTGGTTATCGTGTCGGTGTTCCTTCGTCTGATTTATGCTCGTCTTCTTGCCCCTCTAAGTGAATACTCCGCCACGTTGAAACTCATTCAACTTGTTGTGTCTTCGAAATGAAATCATCTAACTCTTCGGCCCGTTCGATCCCCAAATTTATCGTTTTCCATCAATCGGCCAGTTCGATCCATCGTAAATTATCCATTATAAAGGATATATTTTCATTCTACTATTGAAAAACATTCGCAGCGCGAACAATTAATCTTGAGTAAATTTACGCTTCAGACCCTTCGCTCTCGAGCGCTCGAAACACCGTCGATCGCAGGAGAAACTCCATCGTCGTAGAATGGTCCATCAATTTCGAGGTATCGCTACCCTTCCCTCTAGCCCTCGAATCATTCTACAATTCCTCTATCATCGAGCATTCGACACAATACACCACCGCCGTATTCCAAGAACCTGTCATCCTCGTCCGCGCGAATTCTCAACGCTACGCCATCGCTTCTTCGCCTCTTTGCGCCGGAGTTTTTCGACAAATTCGGCGAGGCATATTTCATCGTGTCCTCCTTAACGTCGGATTCCTTCGCGACGAGATTCGCCGCAGAATCAAGGAGCGTTTCTCGAGAGTCTCTCGCGAAATTTATCCATTTTCGACGAATATCCAACGAGAGATCGATCGCAGGATTGAACGGACGGGATCGATCGTTGTTCTCTTTTTTCGACGAAATAATTGCCGTTTGCTGGATACGAGCCGTTGAACCGTGGCTCGATCATTTATGTTCACCCTTGTTTACACGCGCCGCGTACACGGCCAAATAATTCGTTCGCGTTCGGGGAAATTAATTACGAATTATAAGCGGAACATCAAATTGCTCTAATTAATTAATCCGTCACAATGGGCCCGAATATGTGTTTGCCGGTGTCGGCCGCTCTCCGCCGGCCTAATATCCGGCAACATTAATAATTCACTCGAAATAATCGCGCCCCGCTATTATTGCACCCCCTTGACGTATCACGGGTCACCGCAAAAACCAATGGGCTATTTTTGTCTCGCCCCACCCACGGGCATCGTTTTTGTTCCGCTTACCTTGGCGGGCTACGTTTTCGATTAATTTCTGGCTCGGAGAAAATTTCTCCGCACGCGTGTTTTATATGCACGGTACTTGAAATGGAATTCCGGACAGACCGTTTAGAATACTCGGGCTGATCGCGCGATATCTCTGTGTTTAAATTCGCGATGCGCCAGTTAACAACGAGACACGACCACGTCTGAATTAGTTACTATTTATACTGGAAATATTTAAGACGATCTCTGCGTTGCCTTTTCTTCGCGGTATTAGAGACAGTGGCGCGATACTCTTACATTTATTACCAGGATATATACACGACGCTCGTGAGATATTTTTAGATCGAAAAATCTATCGGCTAACGTAATTCATATATTTCTCTCGGAAGAAACGACTCGCGAATACAAAATATTCTCCGCTCTGCACCCTCGATCTCCTCGAGCACTTGCTTAAATTCGTTCACCTTCCTTCGCATCCCTCGAATCGCCCTTCTTCGCTTTTCCCTCTGAAATTATTCCTACAGCGAGAAACACCCCGTGTCAACGAGCTCACCTGAACGGCGAACCGGCTGAAAAGGTAAATGGAACGTAACGGAACGAGGGGTTAGAGGTTGGCGAGATGGAAGTCGAAGCGAGGGTGTTCCTTGTGGAACTTTAATCATCCAGTAAGGTCACGTAGCTACGGCTCGAGGACATACATATATAGCGGCTTGGAGCAAGGCGTGAGAGAACTCCGACGATATACTTACGAGATCCTTGTTCAGTTTCCACGTAATGGCGGAGGCGGGCCTCGAGTTGCCGGTGGTGCAGTCGGCTCGGAGCAGCTCGCCCACTGCGATCCTTTCTTTCTCGATACCGATCGTCGGGTCCGTTTTCGGCGCGTCTAAGGCATAATAATTACGTTGTTTAGCACACGCGACTGCTAACTCGACGCCTGGCGTAAAGCCAGCTACACGTCGAGGCGTCGATGCGAACAGTGAGTTGCAAGGGCTTGCAAGTGTTTCGGCAGAATTTTCTTGGCTGTATATATATATATATATATATATTATTTTCCGAGGTGGATAAAGTATTTATTCTTGTCATATACGTATTTCGTCGTGTTCCATTTTTAGAAGATCGAGCGAATTTGATATGCTCTCGGTTAATTTTTAACGTTCGCTTTCCTGCCCCGACAGACTCGATCAACTCGCGATAGAAATTTACGTGCTCGCGATACGCTTAATCCGTTTGACTGTTCAAATCGTTCGAAATTTACTTGTCCGTGTTTCACGATCCTAAAACGAACGATCGATGGATACCAACGACAGTTCGTACAACTTACAGATTCTAAACAATAGTCCAATTTAAAAGGAACCCAAGTTCTTCGATTTCTAACTAACGTAACGCTATTCCGTTACTCGTAACCGCTTTGCGTTTCTCAATTTCAAACCGTTCGATCCTTCGATACAATAGGTGCAGTTTCTCAGCCCGTGGATAATTAAGGCGGCATCAACGTTCGAATTTCTATTCTGGAAAAGGGACGAGGAAGAAGAGAGTTCTTCCGGTAGTAGTTGAGGGCCGAGTCGCGTTCCTGTTGGAAGTCTTTCGCGATCCGTCGAATCCAACATGAAAATGGGTCTCACGTAGGGGCGCACGTGCGCCGCATTACGGGAAGGCGCTCGCGCGATTCAGCAACCAGAAGGATTTGTCTACTCGGTGGAACTTTTTAATTCTCAACCGAGTTCAGGCTGACCTCTACTCACCTACTACTTCCATTCTGGCCCTGTTGATCAACGTGTGGTACGAAGGGCTTCCGGCAGACACCTCGCACTTGTACAATCCCGTCAAGTTCCTCGATACGTTCACCAACGTTACGTCGTTCGAGTTCGATTTGGAAATCTGTAAAATAAATCCAGATCGAAAATCGTCGATAACGGACATTGGAATCGGTATCATCGTCGTAGACGAACGATTAGGATCGTTTTCAGAGGCTGGACAATTTTCTATTGGCCAGAGAAAATGAAACTGATTTTCCTCGTCCTCTACGCAGACGGTATCGTTCAAAATGTTTTAATCAAATAGCAACTGTGTGTGAATCTATCTTTCCTATATATATATCAAATATACGTAACCGCTATATACATGCCAAGATCTGTTCTTGAAATTTGAAGCACTCGCGCGAAACTCGCCTGTAACTGTAACCGCAACGTTTTTCCGGAACAAATACCCTAACCGTGCACCGTTGCACAAAACCGCGTTCAGAAAAATTTCCTACGTTTCTTCTCGAACTCGCCAAAATCGAAAGCGTCGATCGAAGTTTTATTTCGACTCGCGGTTTCCGCCTACCGTGCGTTAAACTCGCGGGACCGGAAACCATCGATGCTTCGGCGAACGATGCTGCCATTTGGAAGGAAGAGGTCGAGGAGACGAGCTGCCTCGCTTGAAACCACCACGAGGATACTTTTACAGGCGATCGAGCCGCTCGAAATCTGATAGCGTCGAAGGAACTACCGGGAACTTTCTCTACACCTCCTTCTTCCTCGTTTCGTTTCGGAGGATATCGTTCCGCCAGGAAGTTGACTCGACTCTCGGTTACAGGATTGATGCCCGACTAAAATGTATTCTTCTATCGGCTCGCCGGAAAATTCTTCTTGCTCCATTCGCTTCCACGGATTCGATTAATTTCCTTCGAACGTTCGTATCTGTCGCGAACTATCTCCCATTCTATTTAACTTTTCGAAAATCAGTTTCCTGCATGAAAAATGGAACGTAGCCGCTTGATGGAGGAGGCTTTCGGAGGATTTTGAAGATCGTCGATACAGCTTACGGTTCGTTTACAGCCATTCGTAACTCTTCGGACAGTTGCCACGAATATCGTCGCGTGTCGGGATAAATAGATATTTTTATGATCGAACAACGAAACAGCGGACCGTATCCTTTTCCATCGGCGGGATAAATAGAACTTGATTGCGGGAAATATCACAGAAAAAATGAATTTCATAGGTGGAAAAATAATACTACCACGGCAGTCATCGTGGCAGTATCATGGTGATTACTTTCTGCCCTTGTTTACAGAGAGAGAGAGAGAGAGAGAGGAATATACGTAGTACCATCTATTCATCGTAGTTTCCGACAGATTGCTTCCTGACAATTATTCCACGTTACAAAAATAAAACAGGAGACTCCCTTTCAGATTGCAGAGCATCCACCTACGGATTTCCAACGTTGATAACGATCTCTCGGCAACTTCATAAACGAACCTTATCCACTCTGTCTCTTTCGTATAAATTTCTAACGGAAACGCGTATAATTTCCCGAATCTCTTTTCTCCTCTTCTCTCCGCTGACTTCGCTCGTTTTACTTTCCAACTCGGTTCACCCCCGCCCTCCCCCGCCCCTCCGGAATTACTTTGTATTCCACGCGACTATCGACCTTCCATCTAACCCTCTCCCCGCGTCTAAATCTCGATCGGACTATATTCCACCCCCCTCGACAGACCCTTCGTCGTTGCAATCATTTATATGCATCGCGGTGGTTCCCTCTGCCTGCCTTACAAACTACACCGGATACGGAAACAAGCTCTTTTCACCGTTTCCTCCGCCTCTGATGGAATCGGTGGACCGACGAAAGAAACGTCCGTAGATCGTAGAAAGACGTTTCATCGATGGATTAACGTTGCTCGTTCGAAATATCGAGAGACGGATGTTTCTGTTTCTTTTCGTTAAAAGACGAGAGTCGTTGGATACGGGGCGAATCAAGGCGGTTCTAATCAAATAATCTTCTATTTCCGATCTTTTAAATATCAGACGAACCATCGTTATTTTTGTTTCGTCGTATAGCCGATCGCGAGGAACCGATAGCTTTCCACGAAGATTTACGAACGACCAAAGTCTCGTGTCGTCGATACGCCACCTTGTTTTTCGAACCATTCTCCACCTCGTACAGGCTATTGATACGCGCGGTACTTCTATGAATCCTTGTCGCTGGCCGATCTTTTACCATTTGTTTGCCGTATTGCAGGAATAAATCAGGTTTCGTACGAAGACAGTGTTATCGCGGTGTTGTTTGTTGTTTCCAGGATGAACAGGCAGTTGGTTCTGATAATCCCGCTGCAGATGGTTGGCATAAATAGTTGGATAGTTGGGGATAAAACGATCTAAATAGCAATATTCGCAATATTAATCGATTCGAGTTATTCGTTGGTATTTTGTTAAGTTTTTGCGATTCTTCGTTTCGGCAAATTGTACTGTCGCGTTATTAAAATTCTACCCTTTTCGCATCGTATACGAAGAGAATTCTACGGATTTCCTTGATATTTGGAGAAAGAAACGATCGATGGAAGCTTGATTGAAACGATAATTAGAAGGAATATAAAGTCTTTGTATCTTAAAAAATGTCGATACTAGTTTCATCTTCTTGGAACTAATGCAGCAGCGTCTCGGCCTTTTTAGCTATCGCCGACTCTGCAAAACGGCGTTGTCAACGGAACCGCGCCTCGGAAACGAGTCTGGAAATTTGATTAAAGATACCTATCGGCGAGCTCTATGCATCGCGCGAATGAAAAATTTGTTTTCCAATGTCTCGCGGCCGAGTCGAAGTGGAATCGAATCGATCGCCTTGCTTTCGAAACTCGTCTATCTTGTCGGCGTCCATTTGCCATCGTTCGCAAATAGCGGCCAACCTATCGATTCGACTAAATAGTATTTTACAGACTCTTCGCTTTCCTTGAGAAAATGCTTCGAACCTAAATAAATTACGAAGGCTTCTTATGATGGTTTGTCCAATGTTTTCAATCGATTTTAGTTTCACGCGACTAATTGGTTGGAATTAAACATCGGACGGAGCCTTTTCGGATTAGAATTACGCGTTAAATACAGCTTTCGGAGATTAGAATCGCGCGTTAGACGAAGAATTCGCGCGGTTAGAATTAGGTACCGGGTGGAATTTTCTCCGAAAGCTAAGTCATTTTCGCGCGATCTCGAGGCTAAATAGAGCCGAAACGCGTCGCGTTTGCCTCTTTATTGCCTCGAAAATGGTTCGAACGAATTTCCATCGGCGATACTGTGTTCGGGGTGGGTGCGTTAGCGTGAAAATGGAATCTAAACGCGCCGCTTTAACGTACCCGTATCCTTTTCGCGTTTGCTTTGTTTATCGTCTCTATCCATTTCGTGTTTTATAAATCGCCACTGCTAATATCCGTTTATAAAGTATAAAACGTTTGAGCGACTGACGCGCTATGAGAAATGGAAACGAGGAGAAAAAACAACGAAGAGAAAACACGGGAGAAACGGAGATATTCGAAACGATGTACGATGAAATATTCACAAAATTATTCGATCAAAATTATTCCTCCCGCATTCATCCTGCGTGTTTTCGATACAAAAATTGACATTAGAACGCAAGTGGAATGTTCGGGGCTACGACTTTCACAGGTGTGAGAACGCTGTTTAAGCGCTCTACCGATCTTCGATCTGACAAAAAGCGGCGAGATCGCAAAGTTCTAAAGGCGCTGGCAATTCTTCGCGCGATAAAATGAACAGGCCTGGCTCTAGTTTACTCTGCCGAGGACGGTGACATCGGGTGAATCCGATAAAAGTGCGGCGCGTCACACCGACGTGAAACTTTTTGCCAACCTCTCGGGGAGCGCGTAAGTGCGAAACCGAACCGTGGACCGGACGAAAGAAATCGATAGGGTTGATTTATAGCGCGAGCTACGACCGCGACACGACCCTTTGGAATCCCCATTCAAGTGGATTTCATCCCAGGTCGGCCGACTTCCTTGTTTTACTCGCCTCCAGCTCCACGCCCCGACTCCCTCTATTTCGTCACAGCGATTTTCTTTCCGCTCGCGCCTCCATTTAAATGTTTGTCGTGAATCGAGAGATCGCCGGAGAAAGGTTAGTTGCGATTGATTTTGATTGCGCGGTTGATCGAAACAGCGACACGGTAAGGAACTTTGTCGCGAAATAGTCGAGACTACGAGCTTAAACTTCGCGTGGCAAATGGTCAAATTTCAAACTTGAAACTGAACTCGATTTCTCATATTCCTTTGCGCCAAATTAAATCGAACCGGCCATCTTGACATATAATTATGCTTCGAATATAATCCTTCGAATATTTCCCGTAAAAAAAGAGAAAAGAAAAAAAGGGCAAGTCGCGAGCACTCTCGACAAGCACGACCCTTATTCCATCCGAAACCTCTAAAAACTCGCATATCCCTCGAACACTTGCTCGTTACACGGCAACTCTCGGGAGGGTTGCAAAATTTCCGCAGAAAACGCAGTTAGAAAGTTTGAAAAGCGCGACGATATCGCGGCGAGCAAGCGGCGCAGTCGATGAGGGGAAAAACAGGATGCTTCACTCGAAGGCGGAAAATTCGGCCCGCTATTCGGTCTTATCTTCGCTTGCTTTCGAAATACAGCCGGGAGACTGATAAATGGACGTCGCCAGTACGTCCTTGTATCGGCCCGCGAAAGAACTTGGCAGCCTTTGCCGCTGTTTCCTCTTCGAACACGTCAACCTGCAGCGAAAATGCATCGACCGAACCAAACGATCATCGTGGAATTTTTTCCTCCGAAGGTAAAAACGGAATATTTTTCTGCCATACGCTGCTGGCGATATAAACGCGAAGCAACAAGAAAAATTCGCGATTCTTCTAAAATTCTGATGTATTTGAGGCGAATTGTTGGCGTGGAATCTCTTGCGATCTTCGAATCACGAGACCTGTTTGCCGAAGAAACTAATTGTCCTTACTTTTCTTCTCTCTTTTAAACGTTAGTCGAAGTTGCTTTCCAGCGGATTCATACATTGTCGTCGATTGTGTAAAAATCAATTGTAAATGTCTAGAATACTCGATGCGAATTAGATAAATATGTTACGTATGTAAAATTAGAACACGAGAAGAAAATACTCACGTTCACGTGCATTTCATCGATATCAAAGGTTTTGCACGGAGGATCTCCTTCCGGCAGGTACCGATAGAACTCCGTATCCTCGAAATACCATTGCAAGGAGTACAGTGTCAATCCTTCTAGATCGTAATGACAGGATAGCGTCACCGTGTCGCCTGATCGTACCACCGCTGGCACGTTGATTGTCAGATCC